>JARFXV010000080.1:600000-917500 GCA_031761425.1 Cosmopolites sordidus | reverse complement strand
AGCTGTTATTGATTCGCCTGGTTCTAGATTGTCTTCAATAACTTCTTTACAATCACGAAATATTGCAAACTCCCTTAAACGTTTCTGTGGCACGCTATTTCATTATTATTTTTTGACTGTCAGCCAAAATGTGCTGCTACTTATTATGCCATTACGAATGAATTCGAATGGAGATTCTACCACCTTCAACTTCCTGGTGGTGAAAACTTAAATGTATTATTCTAAGTTGTCAAGTTCAAGCTGTCATGCATTCAAGGATGGTGCTGCTAGTTATACGTACGTACAATCTAGTAACTTTTTCATTAGACAGACTGTGTAGAATAGACTAAGTAGTAATTAACTTTCTTCCTATATAATTGAAAGTAACTAATTATAATTCTTTTTAATATAAACTTCTTAGCACTGATTATAATAGACAAATAATTTTTAATATTACTTATCAAGTATTCAAGTATTTACGTATTTATATCATAAAGGTCAAATAATTTATCATTAAGGTGAGTTTGCAATAGAACTTATAAACAATAGTTTCATAGTCTAAGACCGGGCAAACATAAACTTTAGATTAGTTAGCAACTTTTAATATGATTTAGTTCAATCTTGATGTCAAACAATGTCTGCAATAATTTAAAACAGTTTAATTTAATGCTATTAGTTATTGAAAGTACATGAAATTGCGATATTTATATTTTAAAACAAACTATCTAATACATTTATTAATACTGAAATTAATTTTTGAAGTAAAATCGTACTGAGTATGTAGAATATTCGCAACATATAATTAACCATACATATATGAATGTTTTTAACTTCTCGATGCGTGATTCACTAACTATGGTAGCGTCATTAGGCTAAATCATTAGCAATCTAATTCATCAGATTGAATTATCTCCTGATGATACTCACATGGTTAGTGAAACAAGTCTTGGTGAGTTTAGTTTCTTACACCGAAGGTTCCAATAAAATAATTGTTGTCCATTTTAATTAAATCAAATAGAAGAGAAGGCATGTAAATAAATCTTTTATTCTCCACAAGAACGACACATTAAATCTCTAAACAAGGTGGAATTATATTTCCTCAGTGTATACCTCTTTCAATAATTTAAAATATTGTAAATAACGTTAATTAGCAAAATTGTTAATTGTTTATTAATTAAAAATTAATGTTTCTTTTTTTATTATTTAGTTTATTAAACAGTAATGGGTAATAAAATATAGGTCGACCCATTCCTGATATGGCTACGATGGAATTATGTTTATATATTCCTTCTTCTCATTGTAACTAGTTAAGGCTTTTGATGTTATTAATCTGTTTGTGATATTATGATTAATATTATTAAAGCGGCTATAGTTGGATTTGAGCATTTCGAGACGCTAGGGAATCTCAGACAATCAAATACCCTCTAATTGAAAATTGTGAAATACAATATTGACAAACGCTTTCTGACTGTGTGTTACTAGGAAAGGTGGAAATGTTAATGACGGTTAATTAACAGAGATATCATACTTACAAATATCAAGAAATATCCATGGTGTGATTCAGTTTTAGATAACGATTTCCTTGAAAAAATAAACAATTTATTCTATATAAATCATTATACAATAACACATACAATAACCTTCTTTGATAGGACAAAGCTTATTACAGTTATCAAACAGATCTCAGTTGAGTTGTCGAGGTCAAGAGTGTTGTGAGGTGAGAGAAATAGGCGTACAATTAAAAGCAGCATCCTTGCCCATACAATCCATTAATTTGTTGCCTAAAATACCTCTGTGACTTGAGATATAAACAAATATGATGACATAAGTTAAGAGAGTCATGGGAGTAGAGAAGATTATGAACTTTTTAGTATACTGGGTGGAGTGATGGGAAAGTGAATAAAATATTACGGAAAATCTTATTGAAAAGAAATGGAGGGAGAGATTTTTCACATTGAAGGAGAGAGGAGTTAAATGTGAAGGTAGGAAATAACCAGGGATGAGACTTCTGAAATGTTTCAGACTGTTTATTATAATGAAGCAATGTGTGGTAATGACATTTTTAAATGGTTTATAAAATTTTTCGATGGTAAAAAAGCTGCTCTAACTAAAGAAAAAACTACTAAACAGTGACTGAAATCCTTTAAAAGGATCGATTTGTAGATCCAAGACACATTTAGCCATTTACAAGGATTCTTATATCACCGTATGTGATTTCTTATTTAAAAAAAAAATATAGTGATTATTGATCATCATCCAAATTTGCCTGATTTGACATCCTGCGACTTGATACAATTTGTCGACGGTATGTCCATTTGACCAGAGATTTCTTACAACTCAGAAGAAGCCTATTTTTAATTTAAAATAATGAAAATTTAACGGACTATTAATGTCAAGACTTGAGGGTTGACCAAATTATGCAAAAGACGAATTGGCAATCCATTAATTTCGAAACAAATAAAAAATTTCAAGATAATGATATAGAAAAAGCTAAAATTGAGTAAAAAACTATTGTTGAGTAAATTTCATTGTTTCTTTCTATTTAAAATATATTTTTTCTATATCTATCTAAAACAAGTTTAAAAATATCCAAATTACACTCGTAAAAAACTAAAGTAATCTCTTAATCAGAATCGAGAAATAATAAATTAATAATAATAATTTTTGTCGTTCGTAATTTTCATTTCTGAAAAATATATCTTTAAGAATAAAAAAGCCTGAAAAGCGATTTTATTACGCGCCTATCAATTCAATTAATGTTCTCCAGAAGGCTCTTTCTTGTTGCGTATATCTTCCGTTTCGCATCCAGACCGAAAAATGTAACGGTTTGCTTGTTTTCGCACGTATACCTGGAAAAATCCACACGACGATACTGGGAAAACGCATATGGTGGATATATCGGAGCAAAACGAGGGTTGGATGGGGAGGGTAACGGCTAAAACCACAGCTTTAACATGAACTTTCCACTAAATATTCAAGATCAACGGGATCTATACATCAGATCGAATGGCGGAATGCGCATAGAATACAAACCGGAGTTAACGCTGCCGAAGACGAATCGAAAACATCGAGAACTAGAAGTAGTAAAATAAATTGGGGACATTTTGTCTTTTTCTGAATAAACAATAACGTGGAGTGACTTGAGTGGAATGAATGAAATTACTTTTGCTTTTGGATATCTACTGGTTGGATACAAGAGACAGACGTATCAAATATTTCAATATTATCTCAGCAACAAGCTCTCTATTTTTATTATTTATTCTTACAATTTTTCATTTTCTTGACACTAAATTTTCGAAAAATATATCTAATAAACGTACCAATGTATATCAAATAGACGTACAATGTTACAACATCCAGAAAGGGGTGCTTAATCTAAATTAAATTTTAGTAAAACATAGTAAGGAATAATCGATTAATAATGTGTCAAATACATTGCCTTGGATAGTTCTTTGCTGTATTTTTCGGATTTTAATATATACTGTTTAGCTTTAGTAATGTTGAATTGCCTAGGATACGAGTAAGAGCAATTTTAAAAATTTGACAGAGATCTTGAACTTTGAAGAGGTTTGTTGACAACAAATTTGTTGACTTAACAAACGTTCAAAAAAAGGCTCGTGTCGCTTAGTGCTTAATGTTATTTGAACTGCGATATTATCAGCCTCATCTAGTGTTACCTCTAACCGCTGAGTGTCAATGGTAATGATTACAGTAAATTTAAAAGAGATTTACTACTCCCAGATTACTTCTTTCACTTCTCGACGCACGTTTTGCTTACCATGTTAGCATGATTAGATCTCCTGATAAGAAACCATCCTTCATCAGAAAACTAGCAGAAAGACTCATGAATGTCAATATCAAATGACACTTACGCTGGAAAAGACGAAAAATGAGAGGAACAAACTTTTTATTATGTATGAATATACAGTATCGCTCAAAAAGATTAAACATAGTTCTAAACCAAAACCTCAAACTACAAGTCTGATTTTTATTAATATATTTTTAATCACAGTGGTCAATCTTGTATGAATTAAACTTCATATATTTTTAATTGCAACAATTACATCAAAAAAATATGAATTCATTGAAAACTAAGTTTACACAGAACCAAAATGACTACAAAGCAGCCCGCCAAAGCTAACGAGGGCTTAATGAATAAAAAACAAAAAAATCTAATATTGGCAATATTTTCAAAATAGTTCCTTTAATTACACACGCACATCAATATTTTCAATTTTGAATCAGCATTTTAATATAAAAGGTTTTTTTACGAGAAATATAAACCATATAATAAAATGCAGCTGGAATTTATATTACTTTGTGTTAAAACACCACTTTAATAAAGGTAAATAATTTTACATTCTGTTGCCTTGTTGTATTTCAATAAGAAATATTAAGATAAAATGGAATAATTCAAATAATGTAAGGTTTTTCCTTTAACAAAATTATTTTGGCTGAGATAATTCAATAAAAATTTGATACATGTGTCCATCCTATATTTGTTGTAAATCATTAGTTATTGCAAAAACCTACAGGTTGGTTAGTGACCAACACAGATGATCTGTTAGAAGGCCTTAATTTCTGGGTGATGTTTTGTATAATTTTATACGCTTGTCTGGAGAACAAATACAAACATTCACACTATGTTAAACATGCGCTGTTGCAAGCCTTATAATAGGTGTCCAATATTGTTGTTTATTTTTGTAGGTATAATTAATAGAAGTCGATTTAAGATATAATAATTTTATTATTATTATAACATTATAGTTCAGTGTTATTATAGTACGACTCCATTTTTATAAATGTCAGACATTAATTACAAAAATTCAGATCTGAAATTCTTCTGAAATGAGACTAGACGTAGGCAAATTTAAAACACCTTCTATATAATCGATAAACTATGTATTATAGAGATAGAGCTACAATTATATTAATATATAATATATACAATTTCATGATATCACTATAACAATAATCACTAATCGACTTAAAGGAACGAATTTTATAGCAATTTTGTTTTCCTTTTCGCCTCTATGTCTAAATACATTTAATAAATTGCGCAATCGTATGGTCGTATATTATTTTCTCTTTCTTGAAAAATGCGTCAGCTCGAATAAAAGCACAAATGGAAAATCTCTAACCCGCCTATCAATTCAATTAATATTGTCGAGAAAAACCATTCTTTTGTGTGGGTACATTTCGAGCTCTCTTCCTAATCGAAACATATTTCGATTTCCTTGTTTTTCAGAATCGTACACCTGGAAAATTCTACAAAATATAATCGAGAGAAGATCTTAGAGCCAAATAAGGTCTAAGAAATGGACAAATGCTCTTGTAGTTTGTTAGTTTGGATGATTTAGCACATGTTATAAAACTGTAACTATTATAGAATTTTAAAAAAACTATCTTGGCTTTAAATGATTATTTTATGTAACAAAAATATATCAGCTGACTGAACAACCTTCTCCATCATTCTCTCAATTACATGAAAACTGTCATCCTTACTAATACGATTATAATAAACTATGTATAATAAAATATTTCGTACTTGTATTATTGTCTTTATTGGAACAACATCATTGTATTTCAACATCTGGAAGATATTGAAAGTAACTTGTGTAATATTTTTCGTATCAACATTTGTCTCTGTGGTCAATACAGGAAAAAACCGGGGGGGGGGACACCAAACAACCAACAATTTTTAACAAACCAAGAAAGATGAGATCGGAAAAGTAAACAATCTAGCGCATCCTTGGGAATCACTTCACCATCAATTCACCATCAACAACCTTAGGTATACATATTATAGGAGAGGAGATATATTATACAGCGTGAAAATTAAATAACTTTCGTAAATGTAACCAACTCCATTACAATACATCCAACAGGCAATCCAACCAACGGGCCAGAAATTTTTGAAATTTTCTTAAAAATTTACATCACGTTGTCGTATTTTTTTAGATACCTAATTTTGGCTTGAAGGGAAATCAGTTTTTTGTCGTATTTAAAATAAAATGTAATATTTTTATAGCCATTCCTAACGTTTTCGTATAAATTTGGTTTGTTTTGTTACAAAAAAAAGGAAACCTTTCATTTTATTGCCGTTTAATATTAAAGTTGAAATTTCAAGCACTAATTTTTCACACTATAGTACGTTGTAAACAATTCACGTCACATGATGAATTAAATATTTAAAATGTTCACCATTTGAATCTATGCAAGTCTGAAACCATTTTAACAAGTTTTTCTGAATACGTTGAGAAAGTCTAGGCGTATTTGTAATCTGGTCAGCAGCAGCAAAAATACATTTTTTTTAGTACCAGCTTCTCCATAAGTAAAAAGAATATCCTGATATTGGTGTTCACAATACATTCGTGGTTTTAAACAGAACTTAAATACACACACTCACATACACTGAAATAATTTTCGTCGCCATTTTGACATAATAGTCATTATTCTGGGGATGTTGTCACATAATTCTTAGCTGATGTAGGGTACAATTGATTTTAATTAAAAAAAATATGTTTTAAGGGAACCCGATGGTCGGAAAATTAAAAAAAAAAGTAGGGTTTGAAAACTGCAAAATGTATAAAAAATATTTTTTGTTACAAAAAAGTTGGTTTCGGCAGCATCTTTAACTAGTCTATGGAATCGTTTTTATTATTGCTAATAATAATAAAATAAGCCTATATTCATTAAAATAGTTGTTTATTTACCGGATATTTGTACATGTATTTATGTATATTTTATTGCACATTATAATTTTCACAATATTGCAGTTTCATATAGGATGACTAAAAGATTAATATTATTGAATATCTAGGGAGGAATATATATATATATATATATATATATATATATATATATATATATATATAACAAAAATTATATGCACAAAAATTATTTCTCTTACACACTGTACATAAAGATTCATTCAATTCAAATATTTTCGTTCAGTATATGGATTCAGATCTCATTTTTTTAAAAGGCCAATTAACACGATTTAATTTCATTAATATCGATATATTAACCCATACGAAAATGACCGAATTGGCAAGAATGCCATGCATAGGCGAACCACGACTCTGAATGTTTAAAACGCCAGTTAAAATAGTAGAAGCGTTGATAAGCATGGAGGGGACTTCATTCTTATAACTATTAAATGTGGCGTTTTAACTGAGGTGTGAGTTATACCGCCGAAGTGGGCTGCTATTATTCTTGATATGTTTTATAGGTTGCATATTCAGTAATTTTTTTATTTTTGATGTTCAAACTATGCAAATACTGGTAAATATTCCAATATGAATTTGAATTCTATTCTCTGGAATTCTCAATGCATTAGCTTAATCAATTATTTGAAAAAGTGAAATACGATAACAGGAAAGGATTATACTGCATGTCAATTGGCGAATAGGAAAGTGTTGTATCAAGTATCTTGTTGATACTACACAGTGATATTGTTGAAGATCCAAGTTGAATGGTGCGTGGTGGTGTTGCATCTCTAGGTACTAAGGATCGTGTTGTTACTTTTGGTGGCGTTGCAAATATTGGTGGCAATGGAACTATTGGTGGCGATACTACGATTGGTGGCGATGCAACAATTGTTGAAGTTATGACTATGCGTGGCGTATCTCTCTATATATCTCTACCGAGTAACAATGTGATACCTGATAGTGTGGTTTTTCCATTTACATCAGCAGGTTCTTGATTTAATGAATAAGAGATTTGTACAGAAGCTACAAAATCCTTTTCTTGAATAAATGATTTTTTGTCACATGGCCACAAACATGTTGCCTTAAAACCATTTAGCGATAGCGCTATAGCGGATATAGATCCATATGAACTGCCAAATGTTGTAAACTAAACCTTTTAAATGTCGTTGCAGTGTAGGCTTCGGTATTTTATATATTCTACATGCTTCATTAAATCCAATTACACCATTCTGATGTTTCAATAAAGCTTCGTCCATATTCTCCTGCTTTCAAGTATTGTACTTTCTCTTCGCCATATTTATCAGCTGATAAAAAATATTAGGAAATAAGTAAATACCTAATAGTAAGGTTTTATCTACAGGTGCGATTTAAGCGATAAGGTCTTCAAAGTTTCAAACCGAAACCACTGATACAACCTAAAAAAAATTACCATTTGAGTGTGGCTAATGGATTATAGTCATTCTTTAAAAAGCTTACAAATGGGCCAAAAATGTTAATGAAAATTGTGACAAAAAAAATTTAATTATTTTTGCCTCCCGAAGCCGGCCAGCCACGCGCTTGTTTTCGTTTACTCGTAGGACTAAATAGTTCAGGCTTACGGCACTAGATGGCACTTTTTACAAATTTTAAACGAGATAATACCAGGGTACGACTTAGACCGTGGTACGACTTAAGCAACCGTACCCTATATTCAATTTTGACTTAAATCGTTGTCCAAGTTTAAGAGTTTGTACTTAAAACAAATACTCTGTAATTGTGATACATATAGTTGTAGCTTGTAAACTTATTTTTAGTAAATAATATTTTTGTCAATTTCTGTTTTGTTCTAACAATAAACTAAAGTTCGCTAAAACCTGAATGCCAATCAAATGAAGGTTATTTAAGCTAAAAAAGATTTATATTAATTCTATCTGGCGTTGATTGAATAATTTTAGTAAGTTCTTGTAAATCTAGGAGAACATTTAAGCAGCGAAAATGTAATGTAGCGAATAACACAAAAAAGCACTTCATATTCTTACAGTAAATATTACTTTCGAAACTTTATTTACAAGACAAAAAAATGTAAATACCAGATACGATTCACGATTTTTAAGAAGCTTTTCAAGTACATGCGTTCAGGTGGAATAATTCAAAATAATGTGTTGAAAATTTTGAAACAGAAACAAGATGAAGTAAAACAACTTTTAGGTTATATCTTTTTTTACATACGGAGGGAGCTTACGAATTATTGTACCTAATACAAACGAAAACATCTGGGAAGATTGAAATAGTTTTGTTTTTGAACATAATTTTCTATTTGGTTAATATATTTTGTGTATAATATTATCTTGTAGAGGTGTAATAAGAAAAACTTCTCGAAATCTCAAACGTGAAATTTTCGCGGAGCTTATGAATTTTTTTTCCCATATTCCATATTCTGGATCATTTTAGGTGTGAGTGTTCTCACTAAACACTTATGAGAGTTCTCATTTCAATTTTAGGCAAAAAGTTCTCCGTTTATTTGTTGATATAAAAATAAGTCACAATGATAACGATAACTAAAAAAAAAATTATTTTTATTTTCTAAAAATAAAAACCTTTCACCAGATCTTTCCTACAAGGAAGTTTTTTTATAGCACATCTAATATATATCTGACAGTCGTATTTTTATTTTTGTCTTGATATTTGAAAATCTATATAAATACTGTTTATAAAAATCGGCCGTGTGAGTGTTCAGAACAGCCTATACAATCCCGTCAATTTTTTCTTTACTAAGAAGATGTATTTTCATTTAAATTCATACACAAAGAAATTATAATAAATTTACACATATGATAGTAGGAAATTATTAGCAAGAAATATTACCAAATTGAATAATATTAATATATTATATAACATTATTATAATATTATTTATGTTCCAAAGGAATTGTTGGTTGGTTCTTTTTTTGTAGATGAATTTCGCAATACTAATGTGGTATCTGCGTACTTTTGAGTTTTTTACAGTATCAAACACAGGTGTTATCGCTGGTCATAGACTGGAGGGCTTGTACTGGTGAATGATTATCTTGTTTATACAATTTTGTATACGTACATGCTTGTGTATAATTAACACTGCCACACAATGCCGTTTTTTCTTATTTCTGTGTATACTTCCCTCGACGCGTTTCATTTTGTGAAAAGCTTCTTTTAAGTAGTGAAAATTAGTTGGGTTTAGAAACCCAACCTTAGAAACGTTTGTTCCTACATGTTAGTGTTGTTCTATATTTTCTGTTTATTTTATTATATATATTTTAACATTTTGACTGAATTTTAAATATTCGATTATTCCTCCTGAAGAAGTTAGAAAAAAATCTGACAAAATATATTGAGGGTAATCAAAGAATGAAATCTTAGTATTAATTCATAAGAATAGATCGCATATATATATATATATATATATATATATATATATATATATATATATATATATATATATATATATATATATATATACAAATATGTTCCAACACAACACAAAATGTTGCGAAATATAGACAATGCACCTTGGTATATTCATAGCTCCGACCTTAATCGAGATCTTGGAATTTAAATGGCCAAGAAGAAAATCAGGAGCTTTGTAAAACAAGCATAAAGTCAGGCTACACCGGCCTGTTAATACAGCAGGTGTTCAACTGCTGGCCCATCTAAATCATCTTCGAAAACTGAAAAGCACCAATCTTTTTGGCGCCGTGTAGTATGCAAAAGTAGAGCACAGTGCGCGAATGAAGAATTCACAAACATTATAAATGGTTAGTTTTTTAGATTAGTTTTAATCGGGTTAGAGACTATCAATCATCCAGCTGTTTGTTATCTGTCATCACCATTTCCGACCACTTTTCTAAGGCGTCAAAAGTTGCTGGTCTAAAGAAAATAAGTTAAGCCACATGACCTTGGTGGCTAATTAACAGGTCCTTCAATAAATTAACTCTAGTCTTGGCTCAATGATATGTGGAGCCGTCTTGTTGGAATTACATCTTCTCCAGATCAATATCATTCAAATTCGAAATTAAATAATCCAACGTAGTCGAATAACTAAGCCCAAGTTCCTAGAAAAATTGGATCTTCATCAACAGTGCCAGCCAGCATATTTTAATATCGAGCAGCGTGAAATGCGTTCGGAATTTGTCGATAATTCGGTGAATACATCACAAAGTTCAAATTCACGGTGTGCTCTAGAAATATGGCTCACAGAACACTGATATCGATAATAAATTACAATAATTTACAAGCGTTGCTCTGATGTTAAACTTTCCATGGAGAATTGTCAGACTATTCAGCATAATTATATTGCGCACAAACTCACAGTTCGTTTGACAGCGATCCCTATTTGTTTTTTTTTCTGGCACAATGCTAAAATAGAAAAATGTATAAAAATAACATCGAATATCATTAACACTCTTTTCTTCTAGCGCTTTTTAACATTTCTTAACTGTTCTTTTAAATGTGCTTACTAGAAAAGTTTCTTAAATATCGCGAATTGTATCAGGTATTTAATTTTTGTTTTGTTTTTAGAAAGTTTTGAACGTAATATGTTCTGTAAAAATATCAAGTGCTTTGTTGTGTTACACACTCGGTTACGCTGCTAAAATGCTCCCAACACTATAGGATCGTACTAAAATTTCTTAAGAAAAATCCTCTCAAGCGCGAGCATGCATTTACCAAATTGAATAACTTCTATTTGATTTTCGATCAGTGTTTACATCAATGGTGCATTATTTTAAAATAGAACAACAAACAGGAAAATATACTTTATTAAATAACCGGCAAATTAGCAGGAGATTTGGATAAATATATTATGGATGGTCTTTGGCTTTTGGCTCTCTGGAGTTTTGGATAAAATTGTCTATTTTATCAAATTTCATTTTAATATATCATATCTAATTTGAAATTTGGTTAGTAGACAAGCAGATAGTACAAAAAAGAAGTTCCTTAATTCAGTTTATAGAGTATTATTATAAATTTTTCAGAATGTAACCTAGGAATAAGTCATACAACGATGGCAAATCGTATGATGGCTAATTTTCATCGCTATTTACGAGAACACGTAAATATTAATGACACTCAAATATTAAGAGAAAAATAATACTATTATTAAATATAACTATCTACTATCAAAAAAAAATAGGTTAGAGACCAAAAAAAAAATTCTTGTTCCATTCCAAGACCCATTAGACATTTTATATTTTACTTTACTTTCTAAAATTCTGAACGAGATTTGGAAGTGTCATCAGCAAAAAGTGAAATACAAAAGTGCGAGGTTTCTAAACAAAGTAAAGTAATGAAAATATTGCCGTAATATTCGATATTGCAATGTTTCGATATGCAATGTTTTAACTTCCTAGAATCTCTTAGTAGTCTAATTTTTCTAGTATATTCTGAAAATAAGTTAAAACAATTTCGTTTATCGGTTCACTATCACTAAGTTTTATTTCAGATTATAGTGCGACAAAGCTTTTGCAAAACTTCAACTTTGGAAAAAGTGTTTTGTCAAGGGCCTAGGTTTTCAAATGATTTAAAGAATTCTCAAGAGGTCGAGACTCGATTAAATATTAACCTCGCAGGCCTTCAACTGCAAGAAGTAATGAAAATGTCATAGAATCCGGACTCTTGTGCGTTCAGATCGCGGGTTGATGGTCAGAATGATAGGCAGGAATTGAATTTGACTTATACAACCGTTCATCAGATTGTGACCAATGATTAGGGATGATGATATTCTGCGCGAAAATGGTTACCGGGCATATTTGCCTTTACATATATTGTGTATTAATGCATTAAAAGCTGTATTAACTATAATCTTTGGACATATTCCTGAGATATAAGAAATTAAAACTAACATCATATAGTGTACTATAAAATCCTATTATATCCAAATTTGACTTTATTCCTTTATTTACAACACATTATTTTGAATTTTTCTCTTTTTCAAGGTACTCGAAAACCTTCTTAAATATCGTGAACTGTATCGGGTATTTAAATTTTTTGTCTTTACAAAGTTTCGAACGTAATATTTACTGTAAAAATGCAAAGTGCTTTCTTGTGTTATTCGTTATATTACAACGGCCGCTTTCGTAACTAAAATGCTCTCCGACTTTTATACAATCCTACAAAAATTATTTAAAGAATCTTAGGCGGACATTTTTTACAAAAATATATAAAGTTATTTAGCAATATATTGACTATTTTATCCAATACATTTTTGATATATCAAGTAAGTGGAATCTGATGATTCTACTATCAGAAAACTTGATATGTTAGTTGAAACGTTGAATAATACAATAATCATCATCATCATAATCTATACTCGTTTACCGGCCATTGCCAGTGTCCAGTTTTCTTAATCGCCTGTCACTCCCTTCTTCCACTCCCTTCTATCTCTCGCAAGTTCCTCAGCCCCTCTTCAGTCCAGTTTGATACGCGATCTCTCAGAGTTGGTCCTATAATTCTTCTCAATATCCTATCTCCTATCTGTTTCCTATCTCTCATCTCACAGGCCTGCATTCTTCCTCTCTCATGTGCATTTAGCTTCCACATTTCGGAGCCATATGTCAAAGTTGGGATGCATAGTGCATTATGTACTATAATCTTCTAGTGTCTGTTTTCATTTCTCTCTTATTAAACACTTTCTTAATTAGCGAATAATATAATCTGGTGTTAGCTCTTGATTTTTCATTTTCTATTTCTAAGTATTTAATTGTTTAACTTGTTCCAGCTCTGTGTTTTCTAATCTAGTTCATATATTCTTGTGTTTTCTTGATACCACCATTATTTTTGTTTTACTTCGGTTTATTGCCAATTGACTTTTGCCCAGCTCATCGTACAATACATTTAAGTTATACTGTAGGTCTTTTTCTTTTTTCGTAAGCAGTGCTATATCATCTGCAAAAGCCAAATGATTCATTTTTACCCTTTCTAGATTGAAATATCACGTTGTTTTCTTTATTCTTTTGTTGCACTTCTTCATTATCGCGTCCATTAGTAGTCCATTAGTCCATTAGTCCTTCTCGATCTTTGCTTTTAATTTTTTCGTTAATATGTTTTCATATATCTTTTCTGTTGAACTCAGTATGGATTTTTCTCTATAGTTTTCACAATCTCTTATGCCTCCGTGCTTGAATAATAGAACTATTACAGCTAATTGCCAGCCCGCCAGTATTTTATTGCCTCTCATTCACTAATTGAAGTAAAATTACTTGTCCTGTTTTTCCCATATATTTTATCATTTCATTAGTTACTTCGTCAAGTCCTAGCGCTTTCCCCATCTTTGCCCTCGCTATTACTATCTCCAATTCATCCATCTTTATAGGTTCTGTGCTCATAATTTCATTTTTCATTTCTATATTACTCTCCTCAAACTTCTCTTCACCTTCCTGTTTTAATTCCAACAATTTCTCGAAGTGTTCTTTTCATCTTTGCATTATTTTCTCGTCGTTGATCAACATTTCCTTATTTTTATTTCTTTCTTTCCAATAAGTAATCTCGTTTGTATTATTCGTTCTATTATTTTTTAGCACTCTGTAAAATAATTTTTGATTTCCTGCAAAGTTTTTTTCCATTTTATACCCAAATTACTCCCATGACTTTTGTTTGGCTTTTAAAACTGTATCTTTCGCAACCACCCTATATTTTTTCTAACATTCATATGCCTCCATAGTTTTTTTACTTAACTATTTTTTCCAGGAATGTTTTTTTTTATCCTTAATAGCTTGTTTTACGTCTTTGAACCATCACGCTGATTGCATTATATCATTTCTCATTGTTGATGTTCCACATACCTCCTTTGCGCTGTCTAAAAGACTATTTTTAAATATTTCCCTCCATGCTCCCCCCACATTATACTCCGCTTCATCAATCACAAGGCTTCCTAACTTCTGTTCTAACTTTTCTCTATATCTTTGTTGTGTCCCACATTCTCTCAATCTAGACGCTCTTATTTTTTTCACTATTTTTCCTTTGTTTATTTTACTATCTTTTTCCGTTTCCTTAATTAGCATTCTTGTCTCAACCAGGTATTGATCACTTCCCATTCCATATCGTCTCTTAATTCTTGTGTCCCTTACGAATAATAATTTATACTTAATCAGTTAGACGTATTTATGGTAATTGTAAATATTTGAATTACTCAAATTTTTCTGGTATTATGTACTCTGTTAGTATGTTACATAGTTTGAAGTATATGAATGAAACGGTTCAACATCAAACTGGTTGGCATCGTGCTATACGTCGTCGTCCTCTTGGCCATCTGGTTAGACACCATCGTCATCGTCATCGTCATCGTCATCGTCATCGTCATTGTCATCATACATATTCACCATTAAAGGTGACTTAATGTCATTCCACATTCCAATGTTGTCGCTCTTTTCACAATCGTAATCGATGCTCAGAGGCCAGAGGTTGCATAAGATGGATTTAATTTTTATTTGGAATATTTAAAGGAAATAGTTAATACAGGATGGAAATTAATTTTAAATGAAAGAAGTAAGACTTCTTCTTTCAAATACAAATATACAAAATATTGTACTTTGTAAATAAAAAAGGTAGAACATATTGTACTTTCGTATCTGAAGAAGGCACTGTGTATCCAAATAGTTCTCATATTATTTTCGTTTTACCAAAAAGTATTAAAACCAAACACTCCCTTTTGACTCCGCAATTTCCATGTCCTTTAGAATATATTTTAACTCACTGTCAATTCACCAATCAAGCAGCAATATAGTTTTGACATTTGGCATACGTATAAATACACAAAAATTCAACTAAAGCCATCAAGTTGTAGAAAGTGAATGTATTTTCCAGGCAACTCAATACATTTTCCAAATTGAATAATTTCCATTTGGTTTCCGATTCAACAACGAAACAGGAAACAAAAACTTTTTTTCAAAAAATGTATTCAAAATTGTAAATGGAAAGTTTCATAGAAATGTTTGGATTTAATTTTTGTTATACTGTTTTTTTTACTCTAGCCGGAATTTTAGACTAAAAGAATAATACCAATCCGAAAAAATATTTAAAATTTTGTAGAACTATGTCGTCGTTCTCGATTTGACTAATGAATTGGATTACAGTTTTTTTTACTAAAATTATAATGACGTCAAATAAGGAATAATATCCCCCCTTTAGCTGACTTTATAATCTGAGATCAAAGAAAACAGAAAACGTAATCATGCGAATTGTAACTCCATTTTTATGATTCAGCGTCTAGTATGAGAAAATTTTCTATTAGTATAATTCAGATCTTATAATGATGCTAACATCATCCAGCGAAAGTCATGTCGACAAATGAAAAACAAATAGTTTGGTTCTTCTTTTAACTCTTTAGTGTTTGGTGTAACTTTGGACTAAGCAACACTAGACTCGAACATTTTCTTACATATTTCCATCGATAATGAATTATAACTGTTCCACAGAAGAACATAACCAGACACTCAATATTAAACAAAATAATATACGAATATTCTACCTTTTTTCTCCTTTATGACATAGCCGCTCGCGGTGGTCTGGTGGGTTAGTCACCTGCCTGGCAATCCAAAGCTAGCTGGTTCAATTCCAGCGCTCGGATGGGTGTTTTTGTTTAATTCTTCTGTCCGTCTTATTTCTTACCATACACACACCATTATATACAGTCACATATACACACACACACTCACGCCCACCCATATCCACACCTAAATGTCCGTGATTGTTTCTAGCCAAGAGTGTAAAATTCGACAACGAATTACCCTTCAGTCATGCCAGTTAAAGGTTGGGTAAGGCCGGGATGCCTTCTGAGAAGTGTTCTACGTTGGTCACTCGCCAATTGGTAGGCTTCCTGATAGACATATGAGTAAGCACATAACCAAAGGTATATATATATATATATATATATATATATATATATATATATATATATATATATATATATATATATATTATTATTATTATTCACGTATGGGCCCTAGTGGACCACGCGAAGTACAATTAGAGGCGTTTGTTGTTGTTAGCCTTCCTTTGTGCCCATACTAATTTCATTCTTTCGCTATGAGCTTTTTTCCTTTCATCAGACCAAGTTGTTCCAGTCTTCCTACATTTTTCTCTCTGGCCAACCTTCCAAACGTTCACCTTGTGTCTGAAACAGCCTCTATCCTGAATTTCACTTTGTGAAATATTTGCTGACCTTAGGTCCTCTTTAATTGCAGCAATCCATTTAATTATTTCTACTTTAGCTTTACTCCTATTTTCATAAAATTCGACTATTTGTCTAGTTAACCTACTCGGATTCATCCGTTTTATGTGTCCGTAAAACTTAAGTCTTCTTTTTCTCATATCGCTATGTATATCTGTGTATTGTTTGATTTCTTCGTTTTCTCGAAGTCGGTATGTTGTGCTATTTATTTGTTTGGGGCCTAGGATTTTCCTTACGATTTTTCTTTCCTTCTTTTCAATGTCCTCGATGTCCCTTTTTCTATTCAAAATGAGCGTTTCTGCAGCATATAGACATTCTGGCTTAATAACTGTGTTGTAATGTCTCAGTTTTGTGTTTTTAGATAGGCATTTTTTGTTGTAAATATTTTGTGTAAGTCTCAATGCCGTTTCCATTTTTTGACATCTACCCTTATTGGCCGCTTTTTCCAACCCATTTTCCATGATTATTTCACCCAAATATTTGAATTGAGAGACTCGTCTGATGTTACCATATTTTGTTTTTAGAAATGGCGTTCTTAGTCTGTTGCAGGTCATGTATTGTGTCTTTTCAAAGGAAATTTGGAGTCCTACATTTTCTGCTGTTTCTTTTAGGATTTCAATCTGTTTCTGTGCCGTTAATACATCTTGAGCTAAAATTGCTAGATCATCAGCAAATGCCAGACAATCAATTTTGATGTTGGTTCTCCCCAGTTTAATGGGCTGGTCAATATTCAGGGCCGACTTTTTTTCACGCCACTCCTGTATTACTTTTTCTAGAACACAGTTAAATAAGAGTGGCGAGAGTCCATCCCCTTGTCTCACTCCAGTTCTAATTTCGAAGGGCTCTGAGATCTCACCCATGAATTTAACTTTTGACCTTGTGTTAGTTAACGTTGCTTTAATAATTGCCAGCGTTTTCAGATCTAGTCCTTGTTCTTTCAAGATTCGGAATAAAGATTCGCGGTCAATAGAATCATATGCTTTTTTGAAATCCACAAATGTACAGACGAGATTTTTATTGTACAGTTTTTGATGTCTTAGAATCAACTTCAGATTCAGGATCTGTTCAGGGCAGGATCTGCCCGGTCGAAAACCTGCTTGATATTCACCAATGTTAGGTTCTAACTGTACCTGTGCTCTGTCTAGTAGACATTGAGATAGAATCTTGTAACAAACTGGGAGAAGAGATATCCCTCTATAGTTGTTTACATCCGTTCTATCTCCTTTCTTATATAGTGGATGGATTAGAGCATCTTTCCAATCTTCCGGAATCCGTTCGGTTCGCCAAACTTCTTGTAGAATTTTGGTTATTTCCTTGATTGTACCTGGACCAGCGGATTTCAAAAGTTCAGCAGTGATTCCATCTTCACCAGAAGCTTTGTTATTTTTAAGCCGCTTGATTTGCCTAAGTATTTCCTCTTCATTCGGTGGTAATGAATCTGGGTTTGTTTGTTTAGGTTTTAGTGTTGTTAATTTGTTTAAGGGCTCAGAACAGTTTAGTATTTGTTCAAAATATTTCGCAAGTTCTTTGCAATTGTCTTGGTTATTTAGAGCTAATTGTCCGTTTTCCTTTTGGAAGCAAAGACTTTGCGGTTGATAGCCTGTTAATTTAGTTTTAAATGTTTTGTAAAAGTTTCGGGTGTTATTTTTTTGGAAATCTTTTTCTATTTCATTAAGTTGATTGTTTTCATATTTTCTTTTAGTTTGTCTAATTAGCTTCGATGTTTCTTTTCTTACTTCCAAAAAGATGTTATAGTTTATTGCTGTTTTTTGACTGTTCCAATCTTTGAATGCTTTACTTCGGCTTAATACTGCTTGCTCGCAAACTTCATCCCACCACGGATGTTTTCTACGTTTTTGTAAAGGGACCAACTTTAAGGCCGTTTTAATAATTTTTTGTTTCAATTCTTGCCAGTTCTGTGCTGGTTGTTTATCAAGCTCTTCTGTTAGGGCTGGTTTTATTTTCGTTGGGTCAAACTTTGGTATTAGCAGCCTCTTTTGAATAAGTTTTCGAGGTTTTAAGCTAAGTTTGATTCTAGTCAAGTAGTGATCCGTGTCTATATTAGCTCCTTTCCTGACTTGAACATTCAAAATCTCTTTATAATTGGGGTACGAAATGGCAACATGGTCAATTTGAAATTCACCCATGTACGTGTTTGGGGCACCTCCAGGTCTTTTGTTTTGATATTTTCTTCTTAAAATGGGTTGACATTATTTTTAGATTAAACTGCGAACATAGTTCAACCAATCTTTTACCATTATGGTTAGTCCATTTATGAGCGGGAAAACTGCCGACTGTTTTCCTGTACTTTTTTTCTTTCCCTAGCTGGGCGTTGAAATCACCCAATAGGATTTTTACATGGTTAGAGGGAATTTTAGAGATAGTCTTTTCTAGAATTTCCCAGGACTTATTTACTTTTTCAGGATTAGATTTATTTTCTTCATTAACTGGGAGGTGTGCATTGATTAATGTATAGTTTTTGTTAGCACACTTGAGGGATAGTGTCATAAGTCGATTATTTACTGGCTGGACATTTGTTATAGAACCAAGAATGTTTCTTGAGACAGCAAAAGCAACACCGAGATGTGGTGTATTTTTGAGTATTCTTTTGTCCGTTTTACTTTTAAAAAGTCTGTAGTTGCCGAATTCCAAGGTGTTATCATCTGTCAATCTGGTTTCTTGCAAAGCTAAAATTTGGATTTTTTGCTGATTTAATGTTCGCCCCAATTCGTGTAGTTTTCCTGGACGCAGGAGAGAATTGATATTTACCGTTCCAAAGAAAGTTTTTGTTTTTGGTTTCAGACGTTGGCCAGAGGTCTCCGACTCCCTCTGAAAGATTTTGCGTTTAAGCCCGGACGCCCCAGAATCCGAAAGTCCGGTTGTACCAGCAAAGCTGGCAGAGGATTGTCTACCTCCTGGGGTAATTTTGTAATTACTAGAACGCTTCATCTTGTACTTTGAATTAAAGGTTGAACCATGACGGTTCAGAGGTTAAGACTGGAGGGGTTAGTTCCAGAATTTAAATATCAGCCGCACCACTGGTGAACAGACGCTGACCACTCAACCGCTTGATACAAGTCAGACGCTAAGTGGATTTTGTTTTTTTTGCCTTGGTTCGGGGCTGCTTATTTTGAGATATTCGCAGCTGTCCATTAATATCTAATGGAACTTTCACTATCCACCACCCGTGACCCGTCCAGTACCTTAGGCGGGGTATACTGGAATATATATATATATATATATATATATATATATATATATATATATATATATATATATATATAGAGCCCTACCCAAAACTGTTTGTGCCAAATAGATAATATTGTTAGATATAAAAAAGGCTAGTAGGTCAAAAAGGTTAAAAAGAGGAAATAAGTATCCCTAGATCAATATCTTAGTACTATAGTCTTATAAAATACAATTGGTAGAACCGTATGATCAGTAGGATAATGATCAACTATTGATCAATGACAGCTAATCAATATTACACCAAAAATAATAATGTGGTAACATTAATAATAAAAAAAATAAGCCAACTCGAACAAATTGGATTAATAAAGAATATGAACAAACTATAAAAGACACATATAAAAAATTATTAAAACAGTTTCAGCCTTGAAACAAAATTAAAAAAAAATTATTTAACCTGTCGATTAAATCCGTCGATGAACTATCGACCAGATAGTCATTGTTAAGCAGTATTTAAGCTAAGCCTGGGAACGTAATATTGATGTGTGTAATATATTCATAGAATTTTAAATAAGGTAACGATTCCGTTGATAGAAGCAAAATATATCAAATAATGCATGAACTACCTATACTACCTAAATTGATCAGACTATGGAGGATGCCGAAATGATTATATACCTACAGAATCAACTAAAACTTAGTTAAGTCAGTTATAACATCACACGAGTTGAATTTAAGAGCTAAAAGGATTTTTATTTTTTATAATATAGTTTTAGGGTATTTGATAAAATGCTTATAAAAATAACATTAATATTGTGAGTCAGACGTTGCAAGTACTGAAAATATGGTTAATATTGAAGGACTACAACCAGGATATAAGGTATAAAAATGGATAAAATGAGACGTAAATATTATTGCATAATACATTTAATATTAGAAGCAACATATGGCTAGTTATTGTATTAGTTAGTAAACGATATGGACGGTGGGACAAGAGGGTAAACTATATATAGGGACAGCATCTACGAGTGTAGTAAGTACCCATAAGAGACTCAAAAAAGAGTTGTAGGCTACTTGAAATGGGTCGGTAAGAAGAAGAGTGACAAAGCTGTGGTATATATATATATATATATATATATATATATATATATATATATATATATATATATATATATATATATATGTATATATATATATATATATATATATATATATATATATATATATATATATATATATATATATATATATATAAATATATATTTATGTATATATATATATATATATATATATATATATATATATATATATATATATATATATATATAAATATATATTTATGTATATATATATATATATATATATATATATATATATATATATATATATATATATATATAAATATATATTTATGTATATATATATATATATATATATATATATATATATATATATATATATATATATATATATATATATATACATAAGCTGTGGCATATCAGCTTGAGGAGAAGATAGAATCAGGGGTTTTAACTGGATCGAAGAAAAAATGAAAGGCCGGAATAAAGCGTCTGGATTTGATCGAATAGATATAGATAGAAATACGAGTTGGAAAGAATATTTCGGATAAATTACACAGTAGCCCGAGAAGGTAGGAAATCTGTAAATAATGTCTTGTCTCTCTCTATATATATATATATGTATATATATATATATATATATATATATATATATATATATATATATATATAAATATATATTTATGTATATATATATATATATATATATATATATATATATATATATATATATATATATATAAATATATATTTATGTATATATATATATATATATATATATATATATATATATATATATATATATATATAAATATATATACATAAGCTGTGGCATATCAGCTTGAGGAGAAGATAGAATCAGGGGTTTTAACTGGATCGAAGAAAAAATGAAAGGCCGGAATAAAGCGTCTGGATTTGATCGAATAGATATAGATAGAAATACGAGTTGGAAAGAATATTTCGGATAAATTACACAGTAGCCCGAGAAGGTAGGAAATCTGTAAATAATGTCTTGTCTCCTAATATGGAGTCATATGCTTGCTGATAATCTATGAACAGCAAATGTAAGCTCAAATTTTGTTCATAAGTATTGTGTTGGATCTGCTTCATAATGAATATCTGGTCGGTTGTTGATCTTCCTGCTCTGAACCCTCCTTGGCATTTCCCTGTGTGTTCGTTGTGGTATTTCTCTAGTCGATATTTAATCATCTTGACCATCACTTTGTAGGTCACGTCTTGCAGTGCAATTCCTCGGTAGTTATTGCACCTTAGCTCCTTTTTTGTAAAGGGGTATTATCAGCGCTTTATTCCATTTCTCTGCCAGATTTTCTTCTTCCCAAATTCTGTTCATTTACTCCCATGTTCTTGCCACCAAAGTATCACCATCGTGTTTCAAGATTTCTGCTGTTATACTGTTTTCTCCTGTACTTTTGTTATTTTTTAACTACTTTATGCAAACTTCCACTTCTTTTGTAAGTGTATTTATAATTTCGTTATTTTCTGCAACCTGGCAAGGGTTTGTGAATGGGGTTGAAAATCTGTTTCTGCCAGGTAGATGAAAAGGTAACAGTTAATAGGTTGTCGTATATGGGGAGAAGGAAGATTTGTGCTAAGGGAGGCAGATTGAATTTCATAGGAAGGTCGTACCATCAGAAAATTCTTTAAGGACAATAGACAATAGTTCTTAATAAAATAACTTGGAAAAAAGTTAACAAGCATTAACTGGGTTTGTGAGTCTGAGATCTAGAATAAATTGTGAATATATTTTCTATTTCAGTTTGTCTCTATTTCTAAATGTTCAACTTGTGTTGTTCTGAACTGTTTCTGTTAAATCCACTTTGTCGAAAAGCTCTGTAAATATCCCGAATTGTATTGGATATTTATTTTTTTTGTCTTTACAAAGTTTCGAACGTAATATTGGCCTTAAAATTTTAAAGTGCTTTCTTATGTCATTCGCTACGTTACATCGTCGCTGTCGATGCTAAAATGCACCTCGGCATTTATAGGAACGTATTAAGATTATTTTAATAATATGGAGTTTAGGAGAAGTTGCATATGCTAAATCGAATAACCACAATTTGGTTATCGAATAGTTTTATTTTTAGTTGTATTTCTTTGAAATAGAGCAATATTAGAGAGCATACAACAACGTTGACAAATTAATAGAAAACAAATCTACAATTATTTTCTATATTAAATAATAGATTAAATCATCTCCTGATGATGCTAACATGGTTAGCGAAACGTGCGTCGAGCAATAAAAAAAAGTGATTTGGTGTTTAGTGGTAAATCTCTTCAAGTTTCTCAAAGTCTCTCAAAGGTTCCAATAGAGGAATTGATTTTCAATGGGTATTTTAGTTCCTTATAATTAATTCGTGGATTTTGATAAATATATTCGTGTTAACGTTGCTGCAGAGATGCTTTTTTTGAATGATGACATTTTGAAGTGCATAATTACTTGTGATAAGACAAGAATTTATGTTTGTGATCCAGAAACAGTTCAACAATTAAGCGAGTATCGTACTAAAGATCAACCAAAGCCAAAAAAAAACAGGTCAAAGCCGGTCAAACATCAAAGTTAAAAAACGTTAACTGTTTTCTTCGATTACCTTTGTATTGTCTACAAAAAAACCTTCCAACTGGTTAAAGAGTTGAGAAAGAATATTATTTAAGCATTATGTGTCATTTGAATGAGTTTATTTAAAAAAGTTTAGATTTTGGGCAAAAAAGTAATCCTGATAACGAACCATTGTACACCATAACAATTATTTGTACATTTTTCGTTAAAAATCACACAAATGCCATTCCAGAATATCATATTTACCAGACATGATATCATGTGACTTTGTCCGGTTCTCTCGATTGAAGAAGCTACTTCGTTGACACCGTTTTAAGGGGGGAAATCCCTTTATACGCCTCAAAATGAGTCATTTTTCAGAAGTGTTTTTAAAGGTGATAAATTAATTGTATAATTTCGTAATCATTTTATTTGATCTTTGAAGAGCATACAATTATTATTATTATTATTTTTTTATAAATTAGCGGCTCAGTAATTTTTTTTTCGAACGTCTCTGGCGGGAGATCCAAAAGTTCTGCACTCGTCACTCTTTTTCTAATTATCTGAAACAAAAAAAAATCCTTTGTGTTTCTAGTATGTGCACGGAAAGGATCAACCTATAGAACTCTAAAAAAGTATTAAGTCAAAAATGAAGTAAGCTTTAAAACAAAAAATGTTCAAAGTTTGTACTATTTTTTCGACATTTTTATCCCAAAAAGAAGTTTATTTACACGAAATCTTTAAAACTGTAGGTACTTCCTTCCGGTATATCGGTATAGAGAAAAGCCTCTCAAAATTTCAGCAAAATCGATCAATAACTTTTTTAGTTACAGAACGAGCAGCTTTTAAAAATACTGTTTCGAGATAATCGATAATTTAAAGTTTTAGTACGATAAAACGATAAGTTTTAGGGACTTACCGATGAATCAGCTATCTCAGGTGTATATAATAGACCTTCAGCCTCTTCAAAAAGCTGGTTTTCTTCAACTTGCTGCTGTTGTCGGTCTGTACGAGCTGCTTTTGTCTCGGAAAGACTTCTCCGGTTGACTCGTTACTTGCGTTTCATCGGTGGTTTCGGCGTAAACTTTGGCATAGGTGCCAATAATTATACTTACACTATACACAAAAATACACTATCACTTGTACTCGGCCCGAAACTTTCTCCGTGTTTATCAGTAAATTGATGACTTTGATAATGTCTTTTTGTAAAATTTTTCGAGCGATATTATATAAGAACATAAAAAAAGATATCTTAAATAATATAAAAAGCACTGTAATGTCTACACATCGTATTAAAAACAATAATTTTATAGATATAAACCATGTTAAATTATTATATTCAGAAAAGAAAAGTAAAAAATTAGACCTATCTGAATTATTGGAAATAAAAATATCCTTAAGAAACGGTCATATAATAACGACGAATAACCAGCTAACTTTCCAAAATACCCCGGTAATAGATAAGATCATATACTAATGAACTAGTCTGGTTTTTACTTGCCGATATTTACAGCTCAGCATCTAAGGTTTGGATGTGCAGTAGCCTAATGGCCTAAGGCCTCAGAGCTCATTTGAAGCAGTGCATTTGTCGTGTTAACATCGGTTAAGTACTGTACATTCGCAGAACTCTTCGTTCTCTGTCTTTGTTAGACAATGACCCACTCACTCTTGCATTTGCACATCTCAGAAACCAAGATGCTGATTAAGCTGTCTGGGTCGCGATATGCGGGCTCCAGCGCGCTCAACTGTATGTGCGAGAACTGTATGTGCGAGTATATATTTAATATTTTTATTTTTCTTCTTGCTTATCACCTTTTCTTTCTTATATTTTTGATATATTAAAAAAAAATCAATTTTTTAAAATTTCTAAAGAGATTTAAGTCTATAGAATATATAGGTTAGGTTTACTGCAGATATTACTGTATTAATGTAATAATTATAATCATGATAGACCCAAAAACTTCAAAGTTAATCCAATAGAATAAAATTTAATAGTGTTGCATTTTTTTGTTCTCCAGTATATTTTATTATGTCGCTAAGTAGAGAACAAATAGTTTATTTATTCTGAAGTAGTTCACATATTTTCCTACAATCCAATTCTTAATATCTACGCACCGTGTCCAGCTGTGAACGAACTTTTCTTTAAACAACAAACAAAACAAAAAAAGCTAGCTAATTTGTAATAAAATATATTATTTGTGGATTATGGTGGTATATGTTTGCAAATAACTAAATAGTATGAATAAGAAAAAAAATGTTTGATCTTCCAACAACAAGTGAAGACGCTCAGATGCACTTAAAAAACTTTTTTTTTTATGTCTCCGTATTTGAGTGCGTCATCAAAAGGGTGAAAATTTCGCATTTTAAAAGCGAAATATCCTATCTTCGCGTTAAAAGTCTCTGAGAGCAAACAGAGACGGTGAAAAGTGGGGCTTTCGACGATTTTGATGTATTCAAGAGCACTCGAAGGGCCGCATCCGTCTCCTGCCTCTATATTTTGGTTTCAAAGAGCTGGAAAATGTAAAACTGAATATTTTTCATTATTTTTCAAGTGGATGCGTTAGCTAGAATATTTTCCTCATCTTAATTACGGTTTAGCTATTTATTTTCGTTCATAATCCACAATAATAAAAAAATTAAAGCTTATCCTCTATTTTTTAAGTATTTTGAGTTTGAATTAAAAATAAACTATATATGTGTTAGTCAATAAGTTTTATTTTATAGAAATAGTTCTCTTATTTTGTTATCCACTCTATCATTACGAACTGGGCTAATGATTTTAAAGATGGAATAAATACTACAGATAAGATCAAAATAATATTTTATATACAGATGACGACCTTTCAAAATCATCTTATTTTCTGGGTTAAGGCGAAGAAATTGGATCATCTCCTGATGACGATAACATGGTTAGCAAAACATGGAAAAATTAAATACAGTAATGGGGGGTGGCTATGAGACGGACCAGATTATGGTCACTGCTCACACTTCTTCTTACGTGCATTAAAGCACCTCCTACATTTTTTAAGTTCTACACCCAATATTGTTAAGAATCATTTATCAATTAATACAATGTTTGGTCTAAACCTCATACCAGAAGGTAGAGAGGTGCATAATTAACAAAAAGACAATGTTTGGTATTTGATTATCAATTTTGATTTCATACTACATCAAAGGAAGTAACGAAGCTTGAACATTTTAACGTTAAAAACCACTAAAAGTTTCCTATTCATCTTGTGCTTCTAAATGTTGGCTTCAAAGTGTTGTAAAATATAAAGCTGAATATTTTTATTATTTTTCTAAAGGATCCATTAGCTAGAATACATCCGTCATCTTAATTAAGGTTCAGCTTTTTAAAGGTGTTTTTAACTATTTTCTTTACTGTAAATTAGAATGAAACTATTTCTGTATAAAAATATTTTTAAATTTTGATTACTCTTTTTTATATTATAAAAGTAACGGTATGACCGATTGAGACAATATGTAAATAATTTCGGACTAACTCGGTAAGAGTTGAAATTGGTATGAACTAATGTACGGTCAAAACTACGAGAGTGATTTACAAATTACATTATTGTCCGAACATTGCAGCTTTTGACTGACAAAATAAAAATCCTTCAATCATGACTATTCATCACTATGCAACTTTTCATGCATACCTGGTACCTAGATGAGACCGGGGGGGATTACTAGCGGCTTCATACAATAGTTCTGTTACGAACCACAGGATGGCGTAAGCTGCATTTGATTACAGCCTACATCCGACATGGCCGATGTATATGGTTGTATCCTTAGTCGGAGTCCGGTCTTGGTAGACCCTTGCTGACATATGATGGTAAGTGAAAGAATTGGCACAAATAGCTTTAGAGTGGAGTACAGAACAAATTTCTTTTTTATGTATATTTTAAAATAAAGGGTTATCGTTTAATGATATCATTGCAAAATTTCTATGGTAACATTGAAATGAGAGCTACCAAAATTATATTCGCAAAAAGGGTTTTTCGTCATAAGAAATTTATGGCTGATTAGGTGGACAGACTGTAGATGAGAAATCGTCATATTCGCTATTAAAACACTCTTATTTGCGCTCTGCGGTCAGTATTCATGAAACTAAATTGAAATTTGCTGATGCCTATTATATTAGCATTAAGGACCAATTGAAGTGGAGGAAAAATTTAAAATAGATTTATCTTTTGTCATATTTGCTCACGATAACATATATAATATTAACCAAAAGTGACTCAAGTACAGTGTTTACAAAGATTTTAAGCAAACATTAACAATAAAAATAAGATAAAAAATCAACAAATATTATAATATCAAAATTCGTATAAAAGGAAACAATATTATAATTAGCAATGCTTTAATATAACAGGAATATTCAGGAAAGGTGAGATATATGTAGGTTAAGCCTCTTCCTGTTAAATATATGCCCAAATTCTTAAAACTATTTTTGGTTTATATTATCACTTCTTCATTGTACAAAACTTACTAAATACACTTTTTAACCACCAGGATGGGGGACATTTTATATTTAAATTACATAATGTTTGTTATGCAGTCTATATCATCTCCCACTACCTTTGTAAAGAGACAGAGTTAAACATTTTTCATCTGATGTATCTAATGCACTTAGATCTTATGCTAAATTTTTGGTATCTTATTTGATCCATAACAAGATTATGTAGATTAATTGATCGCTATTAATAATGTTTCATAGTATAGGCATAGTATATGCTATCTTTAAACTAAATTTCCACTCAACTTTTTTAATATTTAATGAAAATAAAAAAGAAAAGTAATTAAATAACACAGGTCAACAAATTTAAACTTTTTTGAGGTAACATTGATGAAAATACGTGTATTTGAAGTATTTTGTGGTCCTCAATCCGAAAACGATAAGCTAATTACTGTAACACGTACCGTTTTTCTTGTTACAGGGGGTTGGTGGTGAGAAAAAAAAGGAGACTACATATTTTTACAATCTAATATTTATTTAATATGAACATGTAAAACGTATTAAATGAGGTTGGTTGAGGTTTTTATAGCTTTCATTTTTCTTGTTGCCCAGAAATCCCTTCACTACATTTACAAAACACTTCCAAGCTGCCAATTCCTTTTCATTTAATTTTTCTTGAAAACGGAAACTACCTTTTCTTTCTTATTTAAGGTCCAATAAATATGCTTTTTTTTAAATTTTGTACCAATTAATTGAAGAAATATTTCGTTTAGGTACTTGAAACTGTTACCTTCTGTGTCCATGGCTTTGACAAAGTTTTTTTATTAGTCCAAGCTTAATACGGAGAGGCGGAAGAAGTACTTTTTTTGAGTTAACGAGGAAGGCATTTTTTCTGTTTGAAGTACCAGGTTTAAAAGAAGTTCTATGATGCCAATCTTTCATACTGTAATGTTCTTTTGTTAACTAAATGAAACGCAAAAGGACATTCTCATCAATGTTACAAAAATCATGTCGACCTGTGTAATTACAGTTTTACTAAAATTATACCTGATTAAACAGCAATCATTTTCTATTCAACTGTACCCACAAAGAGATGCTTAGAAGATGGCCCAGGCATAGCAGCATCTTCCTGGCAGAATTCTGTAATGAATAATTGAATTAAAAATCTATTTAGTTTTTGCTAAGTATATTCATTATAGTTACACACAGCTTTTGTTAATATTTATTAAATCAAGTGAACGAATTAATTTAAAGCTACTAGTGAAAAATAATAAAATAAATACAAATTAGAAAGGAGTTATTAGGTATAACTGTTTTTTAAGATCATTACACCTGGCATATATCTTCAATATTTTCTGTATCAAAAAGTTCGCAATAAACAACATATTAACTTTAAATTTATTCTGAACTAAAGTTTTTTTCCGGCAAATTTTATAGAAAAATATGTTTTGCCATATTTATTGCGGCATTGTGGTACGCAATAATATCTCAGTTTAGGCGAAAATGGTACGTTATAATATACGTTAAGAATATTAAAAATACGTCTTAACTAATTAACTAATTATCATATTAAAATATATCTCCCTATTAACTTGCAGACGTTAACATGACTGTCCAATAAAAAAAAATGTGTGTTGAAGGGCTTCAAAGCACGTGATTAGCTGATCTCAATATTTAAAGGATCTCAGTGATCTCAATTAGGAACGAAGTCTTAGGAATATTTACCAAGAGGGAAAGGAAAGGATTATATGTTGCTATTATTGCTGATATATTGCGAAAATAATGCATAATCACGTCGTGATCATTTTCAAAATTTCATGTTAGTTTTTTTACGGCGGAAAGATCAAGGAGATAACTTCTTGGCAAATTGAAGGTTTTTTTATGGATTATTTACCACGTGAGCATGCTGCATGCAAGTCGAAGATCGTGAAGCAATAAAAGAAAAAGGACATAAAGATACTGTTCCATGAAATGAAATGTTTAAAGTTCCAATAGATCGTGGTTTAGTCGTATAACTTCTATAATCTGGCGTCACTTGTTGCAGTTAATACTTGAATTTATACCCGAGAAGAGGCAAGACCTGTATACTATATTTCAATAATAAAGGCATTCAATTCAATTGTAAAGTTAACAAGAAATCGTCTCTCAATCAGTCGGTAGCCAATATTTCTTTGGCTAGATGCCTTCTGAAGGGTATTCTACTATGATGACTCCTGAGTCTGTAGGTTTCTCGTGAAAATAAAAGGCTAAGTACAAACCAAGAGTTGCGCTATAAAATATATAATATTCCCCTAACTCTCCTAAGTTCCTACTAAATCTATATAAAATTCCCCGGGGACTTCTGATCATTCTAATCGGTAGCTGACAATGGTGGTTTGAATCAAAGTTACGAACACATGTAGGTCAACTACTAAATAACCCTGGCGGTTGACGCGTATCTAACTTAAAATAAACCTATAAAATGTCTAAGGTAAAAACTGATAGCCGATATTGGGTAACAATTACGATAAAACAACATTTTAAAACAGAATTGTACACCTAACATTTCGAAAGATAAGAAATTAAATGTAAGCATCAACAAAAGCGAGATTTTTTTGTGAATGTAATATCTTTTATATCACCTATATGAAAAAAATGATTGATTGTTATTTGGATAATCATTTCTCTTTTCCGGTTAAGCAAAAGAATGTATTATAAAAGGAAAATAAAATTGGCCGACATTATCAAGTGGGAAAAAACATCTGAGATACCAGACGGTATTTGACAAAGACGAATTTATTCGCTATTACTAACATATTTTCTAATTTATCAACTACAATTGGGTACGGTTTTTTTTGTATGCTCTTTCTGACCACGAGCAATAACTATGAGCAATTTGCAAGGCCTTTCGATCACAAAACAAGAAATTTATGACGAGAAAAGGTTCAATTGTGCTTTAAAACTGATTCTTTTTTTCGTCTGATGTTTTTTTCATTTAATATCTTTCAGTTTGAGCGTACTTATACGGGGAGAATACGTCCACGAATTTTTGTCCATGATACAAAAGGAAATATTTGATATGTTTGAAACAATTTTATTTTGCAACAAAATTTCCTAAAAGGTTAATTCAATTGATATATCGGCCACGACGGGCTTCCATGCCTTTGAAAAAAATCTTTTCTTTTCCTGCTAACCACTCAGTAACAAGAACGATTATATCTTCGTCGTCAAAAAAAAATAGTTTCCCGTAAATATTCCTTCAGCTCATGGACCAACATTTTTGCTGGAGGCTAGATATAAATAATAGAGACGATGTTCAAAAGTTTCAAAAATAACATTATTGACGACAACCATGAATATTCCTTAAATGAGAATTAATCAAAATATTTTATTTCATCTAGCTAATAGCCGAGAACTTAAGCTTTCCGACTATAATCTAAATAAACGTTAATTGCTTGTGATACAGGAATTGCTCGGGGTTTATTTCTGTTAACTAGAGATTTACTCCACAAACTCCACAAACAGCATCCAAGGGCGTGACATCGCATGATCTTGGTGGCCAGTTGATATTACCATGTCGCGAAATAACGCACCTAGGAAACTTTTCTTTCAAAACATTGATTGTCTAGCCAGATGTGTCGTCTGGTTGAGTTGCACCGTCTTATTAAAAGAAAACATTGTTAAGGCCAATGATATTCTGTTACCATATTCCTATAGTGTTCACCATTAACAGTAAGATGATTTCCACTATCGTCCTCAAAAAAATAAGCACCAAACAGTGACTTTCTGTGGATAATGAGGTAACCCTAAATTACTTGAGGATTTTCATTGGCACAAAATCCTGCAGTTTACAAACCCATTCAGCCTGAAGTGATTTTTTGAAAATTATTTTTTCTCGCCTTCCAACCTCCAATTTCTATAGGCTGTGGACACAATGTACCGAACACAGCAACCAATGCTTGACGTTCATTATTGAAAAATTCTTTATTTTTTGTAGTCTTGAATTACTTTTACTCTTAAATATAGGTTATTACAATTCCCACATCATGGGAATGTTAGTTTTTAAGTTACATACTGGCAGTTTATGTAAGGTGAAATAAAAATTAGGTATGATGTCTGCTAAATGGAAAACTTAGAATAAGTAAAATTATTAGATATATTGTTGTTTTCTTACAAATAAAGGTATCCTTACTGAAAAACCGTTCGTATTTATATACTTAATGTTTTTAGGAAAAAAAAGAATGGAAGTCTCTCGCCTTAGGCTACACACAAGATTGAATTGGTTAAAAATAAATAATTGTTGACTTATGGAAACCACTTTTTTCATTTTATTGTTTGTTCGCATATAATGTGTATTTTTCTTCAAATAATTGTTTTGCCTTGTCTTATTTTCTTAGAAATTAAAACAAGTTGAATATCTAAATAAGTCATCTAGTTAACATATGCCAGTCCAAGACAAAGTAAAAACAGAATTTTTCCAATTAAAAAAATATCCTAAAGCCATTTATGTTGGTGAGAGAGCAAGTAAATATATCTCTACCATAATTTTTTTTTCATTAATTTTTATGTTGTGTATATACAAATATTATAAGGGTGTAGACCGACTTTTAAAAATATAAATTCAATAAAACAATGGAGGAATTTGAACAAACTATTGAAGAATAATAATAATAAATGAAGTGATAAGAAAAAATAAAAACGAGTAAAGCAAAAGGTATGAATAAAATAGAGTGGAAATAATTAAGTGTTTAGGAGAAATTAATCAAAATGAAATTAATCAAAATGATGCAAAACAATTTAATATTTCCTATATAGAAGGAAGGAGAACAAGTAAAATGTGAAAACTATAGAGCAAAATCTACAGAATATCATACACTATTTTCAAGATTTATACAAAAAATGCAAAAAAGTGTAAGGTAATTTGTAGATGATCAGATTGAAGAAGAATAAGCAGATTCTAAAATGTTTATTATTAGAAATCTAATAGAGAGAAATGAGAAAATTGCTCTCAATCCACATGCGGGCAAAATTTGAACTCACATTATTCCTTCACAGATTCCAACAGTGCAGGATTCGTTCAAGGGAGATCTCTCCACACGTGAACAGACATTCAACATTTGATAAAGAATTGAATAAGTCAGACAAGTCAAGCATACCTCTGTTTTCTTGATTATTGGAAGGCATTTGATAGCCTAAAATGTAAGAAGTTATGGCAAATGTTGCAGGAACTGGGAATATCAGATCACCTGATTGGATTGATTTGCCATGTATACGAAAAAACAGAGAAGTAGTGAAAATTGAAGATCGAATATCCGATCACTTTTGCGTTAATAAAGAAACCAAAAAAGGAAGTAACCTATCGCCGATTTTTTTTAACATTTAAGGTAAATATATCATGCAGAGCTTTCTCGAGGATTCAATGAGTGATGTCACTATAGACGACGTTAAAATAACTAACCCAAGATATGTCGATGACACTACAGTTCTTGTAAGATCGTCCGAGGAACTGATCATAACTAATGAACTGACCGTAACTATTAAATTCAAAAAATTTGGGTTAAACCCATCTCTGCGGATAAGGTGGTAAGTCAATTTGTCCATCTTGGGGCTTTAATGTTGAATGAAAGCGGTAACACTCAGGAAATCAGAAGAAGATGCGAAATAACAAGAATCATAATGCGAAATATGCAAAAGATGTTGAGGGATAGCTATATAACACTGAACACAAGCGCATTGATTGAAAAGGCCACAACCCAAATGAGTTTCCATAGGTCTCGACTCTACTGAGAAGAATACAAAGAAGAAAAGTAGAGAGAAGTCTAGGGAGTGACTCAATGTCGCGTTTATTGATCTCAGAGTGGAGTTGAAGTTAATAAAGAAACAGATTATGTAGAACTGTTAAAGAAATCAGTATTCCAACAACACTGATTCAAATAGTGCATAATACTTATAGTAAAAGGAAAGGTTCAGATAGCACGAGAAAGATCAGACAATTCAACGTCGGCGGGGGACTCAATTTTTTAAAATATTTAACAGCTCAGCACACAGACCGACGATACGCCTGCAAATGACGCCTAAACGCGCGCAAAGCATGCCGAGAGCAGATGCGCAGAAGCGCACTGCGGCAATTGCACGTCCTTCGCACTCTCTTTCACAAACGGACCTTATTTAAAAAATACCCCTCGTATAAATCCGTTTTACATCACGACAAAATCATTACTCTGCTTTCCTACATTATTCTGCTTTTCTCAGCAAACGTTATCATGCATTGTACCCTCGTAAATAATAGTATCTCCGTGAACTTGATATAAAGTGTGAAATCTGTCATCAGATATAGTATACAAATACCATATGGTTTTGTATTTTACTGCTGTTTTTCTAATGCAAATATCTACTTTTATTCTTTCGGTCGATTCTATCTATATCTATATGCAAATTGAACTATACCCTAGCAGCCATTTTAGAAATTTAAAAGTCTGCCGTAACATTCAGCATGTTCGACAGAAGATATTTAAATTTTAAAACAAAAATTCATCTGAAAAGGTTTAATAAATCGAAGGAATAAATAAATATAATTATGTTAAAGTGACATAAATGTTTACTTTTATGTAAATGTTTGAACTAAACAGGAAGCTAGATATAGAAATATGAATAAAAGAGCATATTCGAATAAACTGTATCTATTCTATAGGACTCTATAGGATATTTTGTATGATGTTGTAAATTAGACCACACGTTTTGGTTTTCTCTTCTTCAAAAATTATTGATGTGTCTTTCTGACCTCCCTGCTTACGTTCACCTGAGGTCAGTTCACGATATAACATACACTTTTCTAGACGATGGTTGTCTGGTCTAGCCCAATATCCCGTCCAACATAGACACCCTCTCCCCACGAGAACCTTTATCGAAAAACAATAATTCGCTCCACTGAGAACTTCCTTTGATTCTTTATGATTCTTTATTAACTGATCTCCATTATTCGTCTCAGATGACGCTGCTGAGTGCTCTCGAGACCCTTATGTGTTTCTTGAAGGGTACCTACGATTCACACCCGTAGGTAAGCAAAGGCTTGATCACAGCTCGACACACAGCTAGCTTCACACTCAATGACATGTCATGATTTTCGAAAACTCTATGGCGAAGTTTCCAAAATGCTCTAGAAGCATAGCTAACTCGGTTCCGGATTTTCTACTCCAAACCTTCCCTAGAGTTAAGGAGAGTACCCAGATATCTAGAATGCCAGAATGCCAGAATGCCAGATGCAATAATGTTATTGATGTGCGAGGTCGAACTACCACGAACAGCCATAATTTTAGTTTTATAAAAGTTAATTTTAAGGCCTTATGCTCGTCTCGATCTCTCGTTAGTGTCGTCAAAGTTCCCATTTGATTTCCAGTAATGCTTTCACTTCGATGTACACCATTTTGTATGTATTATATCTCATGGAGCTGGCTCAGGACTCAATATTTAGACATATTTTAATGGGAAACTTTATCTTTTCATATTACGGTTAGTCAATTAGATATCAATCTAGTTTACTAACCGTAACAACTTTAAATTCTAAAGCTTAATTTTTTGTTGATGTTCAAATAGTATATGCAACTGTTGCGGTTAAAGTTGTTAGCGAGTTAAATTTGCCAATTTAATGACAGTTCCGGTAAGAAAGTATTAAACGACAACGTACCTGGCAAAAAGGGAAAACGTGTGATACTGCGACTGTGGTTCTCGTATCGGAGCTTCACCAGCGCAGCCATCCTCCAGCTTCTGTCGCATTTTCAGCCTGCGGCAGTCGTTGTGCGGCCTTTGACATGCCAACACGATTCTACGATCAGCCGGTATACGGATCACGCGATATTCGTAAATAATTCCTTCGCAAAAGTTCTCGCTCTTGAACTATAACCGTCAAAATGGCCAAAGACCAACGTCGCAGTGTTACTGTTACAGTTCTCTATATATTTTTCATCATTAATCAAGGTATTGTAAAGTGCAAAACTTTTACAACTTGTATCTAACAGGTGTTCTGATTGTTTAATACATTTTTAAGCTGCTTGGAACGGCTTTAGCGTAAGTTCTGGGATGCTTTTCTAACATTTTTGCGATAAAACTCTCATAAATATTTAAATGGCATCCCGAGCTTATTAGCCGTAAAAAGTTTTCAACTTTTCTTATTCCAATAAAACATATTCTGGTTTTGCATACGTAAACTTGTAGAATATTATGTTGGAAATTGTTACATAATTTATTCATTATACAAGAGATTACTTCGTAGAAATAATATTTATTAAACTACCTGCAATAATATTTTTAAACCACGGAAGTTCCACTAAAAAAGTTAAATATATTTACACAAATTTATGATTAGAATTATTATTATCACACGTGTATATAAATATTACTTTGGCATTTATTTGGAAAACTTTTCTGTTTTCTTGTAGCATTCTTTCTTACAAATATATTTTGTAGTAAACATTCTACAACTTTTTTTCACTTTTTAAAATCCTAAAAAATATTGTATTACTAAATAAATAAATAAATAAATAAATAATATATATATATATATATATATATATATATATATATATATAACAGTTTAACATTATTTTATTAAATATAATTTCATTTTATTTATAGATTATTAAATATTCGTTATTACTGTAATAATTTTTTTTATTTAATTATCTCATCATTTTGTTATTTCTTATTAGTTTGTGTGTTGTTTATTATTTGTGGCAGTGATGTTATAGTTGCGAAAAAAAACCATATTAAAACTTCTCATAAGGCACTTCCTTAGTGACACACAAAATTATGATATCTTTTTAATCTTAAAAATATATTTTTATACAATATATTTATATATTTTATTTATAATATTTATATACAATATTTATCTGAAATTTTCGAGTTTCAAATAATTATTTATAGAATAATTTTGTTTTTCATTGCATTCATCGGTATTTTGCCTTTTCACAATGAGAGGAAACAATATAACTACTTTTACAACATTTATTGCAGAGGCTTGATTATATCTAGAATTTTTTTGATTTAATTGACACTTCATTTACTTATTACGTATTAGTCTAGCGTACTAATAATATAATATTTATAAAAATAGATAAAATTTCTTTTTTTTACAATTTTTAATGCGATATACTTTATAAATTTTCCCTAAGGAATAATTTTGTAAGATATTTCCTACAATGTAATGATTTAAATGAAGATATTTACTATGTACTCTATACTCTCTAAACTCTCATTATAAATACACTCAATTTCTTTTTACAAATAACAAATTTAGATAATCTTTACGAACCATACCAAACGAAAAAAAGGATGGTGATTATATAATTTGGTGGGTGGTGATTAAGAATAAACAATATTAGAAAAATATTTTGTTTTAATTTTGCTTATTCCTTTATTACTTAATAATATTTTTAAAACCTAAAACTATATCGTAACATTTATTGATTTATGTAGCTCGTAAAAAAACTAAAAGTAACAGCATATTTTTGCAACATGTATGTAATTATCTTAAATAAACATATATATTTATTTCGAATATTCCCATATTAAAAATGTTTTATATTTTGGAAATTTATTCTACCTCAGACGTTATAGTGAATATTCTCAAATTTACTATATATAATTTTAGTTTCATCATATTTCCTAAAATATTTTGAATATTTGAAAATATTTGATTGACATTTTTATATATTTTTTTGGAATCTGTGTCTAACAAAAATAAACATTGTGGTTATTCCATGTAAACTATAAAGATCAAAAAATGCTACAAAATCTTTCATAATTTATTATATTCTTATTACCACATTTCTTGTTGTTGTAAAATACACATGGTTTAATAAATATATTTACATTTTCCATATGTTAGATTACATTTATATACAAAACGCATTATTTGATGACAATCATTTATACATTAACTCAGCTGACTCTATAAAAATTCTTTATGCATCTAAGAGAAAACTGTAATAATAATGCCTTATTATAATGATAATAATACTTTATTAGCCCAATAGGATATCCCAATTAGAGCTAATTACTAGTATCTAATGTAATCCATTATAAAATATAATAATAACTACACTAATATCTACAATATTAAACAAAATAACATAAGAAAATTCAAAGAGAAAAGAGAGTAAACCAATAAATGAATTGCGTTGAAAGTAATTGTATATACTAAAAATAAAGTTACACAATAAACGGTATTACCTTTAGTCGAAATAACAAAAACAAACTCAATCACTAACTCCTGAAGTAATCGGGCACCCACGTCAATATGTGGCACAATAATTTATTATTCATATCACAATCCGCTGAAAGACTATCAAAAATAAAGCACATAGAGTGTAATGGTGATCGAATGGAAACATTGTTTAAATCCAGAATGAAATAAAATGCCAAAGTAAATCTAGACTCCACCCTCACTATTCGAAAGTTCAATGACCGAGCAAGCAAGGACTATCAATTTTATTATGCAACAATTTATATAAAAATTTCAGAAAATAATAACATCTTCTTAACTCTAATGATTCAACATTATTCATAATGATGATGATGTAAGCGTATTTCCCGGTAAACGCCAAAATATTTAAAGTAAAAAAACCTTAACAATCGCCGTTGTACATCCTCCAAATGTTTTTTATGATTTTTGTAATATGGGCGTCACACCACAGAACCATACTCCATTTTAGATCTAACATAAGCATAGAACAAACTCTTTAGTGAATCACAAGTACCACTAACTACATTATGTATGTGATTGCCAAAAGCAAAATTTTCAAAACTTAAAAAAAATCAGCACTTAAAATTTCAAACACATTAACAACACTGGCACTGGTTTATAATTTGTGATCAAATGCCTGTCACTTGTAAACTTCTTAATACTACACATACTTTAGCGAATTTCCACGCTTAAGGAAAAGTGCATGTTTGCAAAGACAAGTAATACATTTTTGTCAAAAGCCTAGAGAACACAGAGAAACAATCTCGAACCAAAAATGCTGGAATATTATCAAAGCCCGATGTTAATTTTGGCTCTAATTACTTTATTGCATCCTTTATTTTCTGTTCATCAAAATAGTCAATAACTATATGATCAGCAAAACAAGTAACTTACATAAGATGTTAAAATTGGTAGTAGCGGCTTCGGGATCGACTTTTCTTCTTTGATCTCAATATCTAGACAAAAAAAGTATTTACTAGGACTTGAAGAGAGTGGCAATCAACTACAAATTATCCCCTTGATTAATTATGAGAACTAAAATGTTCTTATATTGATAACTAAAATAGGCCAGATATTCTGAAACCGGCCAGGGACTCTGATTAATTACCACGTGACGAAGTTAAAAAATGCTAAGATCTAATTTATTTAATGAGAAATATTTTTTCGAGCGAAAATGGGTCAGCTGAATATACATTTATTATTCTTGAATAAATTACAAATCATGTACATCTATAACAACATTCTAAGAATTATTCTAATGATCTTAGAGTGTAATATATAGTTACTTACAACCCCATCCATTCTTATATTTGAAACTTCAGTATATTTAACTCTAGGAAATGTTTTATAAAACATCAAACCTCATGTTCGCAGTTTCTAAATCCTTGTTTCAATAGTCATCTTAGCCTCATCAAAAAAATAGTACAATTTAGCCATCATCATCAGATCTTGTCCTGATGATTGTTGTCCTAATATGGTTGGCCAAGAGGATACTTTATATTATGTGGAACATGTTCTACGTTAAATACTTACAACTAATTTGAAGGCACTTAATATTTGTTTATTATATCATATAAATAATTCTTACTTATAAATTGTCTGCAGTAAAATTTTCAAGACTTGATATTAAATTTAAAATTATTTATAGGGCTTTTAAAAGACCAAATCCAACTGCATAAATATGTGTATTATAACTTGCATTATAACTTGTTTAAATTATCTCTTACGGAAGCAAATTCCACTTTTTATATAACTATATTTACTTAAATGACATTATTTTAGATATTTTTCAGTTTTTTATCAACATTATCACTTAGAAAATATATTTTGCTATGTATAAAACATTTCAATTTATGTAAGCTAAGATTCTTATTTATATATTTGGTAACTGGCATTACGATATTTGCTATTTACATATCCGGAATAATAAATAAAAACAAATATTTATCATTGAAAATGGTTTTATTGTTTTCAGAATATTCTCCGCGATGATACACCTTTGCTACACCTCCGCTACACTTTTGCATACGTTTGAACCAATTTTTATAGCACTCTTTCCATTCCGATTGATATATATATATATATATATATATATATATATATATATATATATATATATATATATATATATATATATATATATATATATATATATATATACCAAAACATGCATTTTGAATGCAGCAACCGCTGCTTCTGGCGTCGAAAATCATTGATCACGTGATCAATGCTACGGTAGCGTAGAAGAATAAGCTACGCTACGTAGCTTATTCTTTACGGACGGGAGCAAAAAGAAATCATTGGGTGCCAAATTACGACTGTACGGCGGATAACCCCTTAATTCGATGTCTTGACCGGTCAAATATTGACTTATTTTTTAAAGACTTCTGGTAAACAAATGATTTTGTACAATTCAAAATTGACCTTTCTACGATTCTCTAGTGGCACTCTAGCCACGTCCCAAAAAAACAGGCAACCATTTGTTTCGAAGTGCTTCTTGCGTGAACAACTTTTGTTGGATTTGGTTCATTTTGAAAGACCCATACAGTTGACTACTTTATACAACGTGCATAAATCTTTTTCACGGCTAAATGTTCATGTAAAATCTTATGTATGCTTGTGATACTAATGCCCAGGGATGCCTTAATCTTACGGTATGGCATATGGAGATCTTGCTTTATCAGTTCGCGCACAATATCAATGTTTTCTGGAACAAGAACCGATTTTGGACAACCTTCGTTAAATTCGTCTGTGAGCCAACGACGGCCACAATTGAATTCCGTAAATCAGTGATATACAGTGGTTTTAGATAATGCTCAATCTCCAAAAGTCAAAATGAGTTGATCGATGCACAGTTGTTGAGATAATCCACGTCGAAAATCGTAGTAAATTATCGCATGAAAATTTTCACGAGTTCATTCCATTTTTTACCTGAGATGAAATTTTCAAGTCACTAAAAAACACAAATAGCGTCCGTATGACAAAACGTTCTGAGTACAATACAGTCAAACTCTACGATAGATGTCAACTATATGTCAGATGGCGCCTCTTAACACAACCGTAACCGTCGTATTATTGACAATGATGTTTCGCAAAATATTGTTCCCACCATAATAATCTCTGATGGCGAAATGAGAAAAAAAAACGTTAAGTTGTCATTTATTGACAGTACTGCCCGAAACGTTTTAAGTTTTGGACTTGCATTTAATCAAAAACATAAGATTGAAATAAAAGCTGTCATTATCTATTTTTCCAAAAAACTGATCTCTGGATTCCAAAGAGAGTCGTATGACAATGCACTAGAAACAAGCGTGATCATAAAAAATGTCTTCAATGGCAGAATCATAGTAACACGTAAAGCAAAAACATGAAGGTTTCCGCTAGGTAATGATGAAAATTTTCTGCAGTACGAATTGGCCAATTGAATTTAACTAAATGCACCGATAACTAACACATATTTGGATTTCTTTTTTGAAAAACATCCGACAGTAGATGAAACAAGAGTCCTGCACTTTGATTTAGGCTTACTTAGTACCTTCAAAGTTCACACATATAGTGGTATATATAAGGGCTGACCACATGAAAGAATATTGCCAGTCAGTCTATCCGTAGGCAATATTACATAAAAAAAAATTCCTACAGTACAGCATATTGTTACAAAGTGTATGAATCCATTTCAAGTTGTTCTGTGTTTTAAAATTTAGTTAGTGTATTCCGAATGGAATAAAAAAATGATTTGACATTAAATGTAATTTTCCATTATTACCATAAACATTTACTACAATTTTCTCTAATTTAATCACAGAACAAACCAGAATTTTTATTTAACATCACTACAATTCGTGATATGAAATATAACAAGAATATCTAGGAAAGGCATAAATAGGAAAGTGATTACTGTAGCATTAGTTCCATTATCATTTCCTAACATTTATGTGATGGAGTTCTCATAAATATTCAAATAGCAGCGGTGAGTTTAATGATGCTTAAAAGCTTAAACCATTTCTCGTTGCAACAAAATGTTAATTTAGAAATTTTCCATAAAAAAATATTAATTTTCAATTTTCAAAATTATATCCATTATTTTCAACAACTTTGGACAACTGACTCGACAATATAACAAAAACTTTGCAGCTTTGACTATATAATTTCATCGATACTTTTTCTAATACCCACTTGTTTTCAGTGCTCATAAAGTGGGTGATGAGCTACATCTAATGAGTCAGTCGCGTGTGGGAAAATCTCCAAGTCCAATCCTCAGATGATATGTTTAGATACCTTTGCTACGTTTGGTCGTGCATCGTCCTGCTGTAAAATTGGTTTCCTGTATCGGGTGACAGTAAAGTGGACAAGTTGTTGTTGGTAAAATTTCGCAGTAATTCTTTAGATAACGTAGAGCAGTGTACCATTTGCAGAGCACATATTCATGATTATCTGTATTTCAAATTTTTTCAACTATTATACTTACTATTTTTTTATGCTTATATAGATGATGATATATGCATTATTTTGTAACTTGCAGTTGAAATACTTAAGTTTGTCAAGAATGTTCTGTTACTAAAATGTTTGATTTCTTCGACGTTATTATTTTTTTATTTCGAAAGTTTGTTTATCAATCTACCTTGCAGTTCTCATCTACATGTATCCTAATAAAACTCTACTAATTTTTTACTGTCTTCTATCAACTTTACTACATTTTCTTTCTTCAGTCTGCTTAATAATTCTGTTTACTAATGCTGGTGATACTTCTTCGTCAAACGGTTTTGGCAGTTTCACCTTTCTTTTTTTGTTTACTCTGGTTTCCTATAAATCCTTACTTATGTTGTTTCCAGCATCTCTACCCAGTATACGGCCATCTTAACCGTTTTTGTTTCAATAGTTTCCTCTATAGATTCCACTCCCAATGTCATTCTAATAACCACATTTTTTTGTTGTCCAGTCCTCTAAAATAGTTTGTTGTCTTCCCGTCAAGATACCACATGCACTATTACTCTAGTCTTCTCAATTCTTATATTCTTATACTCAAAGACTTTTATCGCAATACACATCGAGTGATTCAATCTACTGAAAATCGTTTTATGCAGTCTATTGGATAATCTCCTAATGATGCTAACTAACATGGTTAGCGAAACGCGCGGCGTAAAATCCAAAAGTGATTTGATGTTTTGTAGTAATTCTCTTTGAATTTAATTTAGTCTTCCTGTTAATTTCCTTTTTGTTAATATATGTCTTTAGTAGGACATAGAAGATTTTGTTCAGCCAGGTCTTCTTTATATGCCCGTCTATGCTTTTTCAACGTTACCTTGTATGGTGCATATATAATAATATCATCAAAGTATTACTAATATTAGCTTCCTCTATGTAATGTTTATTACTTTGGTTCTGGCTTTTATTATCCATTGTTATAATACTCAATAGAGGGCTCTAACATAAAATCTTATCTTACACCTCTGTGTTTACTCTTCGTAGTTATTTTTGAAGTATTACTTCTTCCTTTTCGTCGTCCAGCTAGTGTCGGCTCCATTAATGTTCTTGGATTTTCCTCTAACCTCAGTTCTCTATCATATCTAGTTAGTACCACTATTCTGGTTTCTACCGTTTGTTGTACTGCAAAAGGACCAGATATTTGAAACGACTTTATAAATGATAAAATATATAAATGAAATGAAATACATAATATATTAAATAAGTAAAACATTTTAAATATTTTTTTTTTGTTTCGTAATACAGCAACTTGTGGTACGTATTTGGTAATGTCCTCATAAATATTCTAGTGGAGTCTACAGGATAATACCTTAAGAAGTTCCGAAGTTTTCTTTATTCGTAAGAAAATACTCATTCTGCGTAGTGTTTTTTTTCCCAAAGCTTATATAGTAATTATGATTTCAGGTATATATCATTTAAGGCTGGATTAAATTATAATAAAAATATAAAAATATAACACATGTAAATCAGCATTCTTCGGTTATATAAAACTTAATTTATTTATTTAGATGAAAGTAATTATAAACAAATAGAATAGATATAAATAATCTGTTATTGAATACGTACATCATAACTATACAATTGTTATATTGTCACTTTTAAAAATTAATGTAATACAATTTTAATGCATATTGAAATTGTATTACAAGTTTATTAATAGTAAAATCCGTTGACGTTCCTACATTTTTACCAAATATAATTTTTAACTTTACAAAATGAAAAACATTTATTTGTATACATTTATATTTATGTCTATTTTTGTAATTCTTAAATGAAAAAATGACTCCCATGGGGTCTTTCTCAAATACGGGTTTTTGTTGATTGAATTGTTAACCTAACCTAAAGTTGCCAGTCCAACTCAAATACTCAAAATTCACGATATTTTATTTATATTATTATTAAGCTATTGTTATTAAGCATAACAATTTGTTAAAAAGCGCGAGTCGTGAATTAACCCGATCAGAACCTTACCAGACAAATTATCGGGGTAAATTTGGCGATAACTAACACAAGATTTTTTGTAAATATAATTGACAGTGGATAAAATGGATCTGGATCCATAAAGGTGTAATCGGCGGGATAGGAAATACATATCTAATGCACATATTTGAATTAAATGGAAAATATACACCCTGTATAGAATATCTTGAATACAAAAACCGATACACTTTTTGCTTGTTTACATTTACATTTCTGATTGCAACAAATATAGGAAAGCACTATATAAAGAGGATTCGAATAAGAGTGTTAGAACTTAGACTTTAAAACGTAATATCGGCAACACTGTAAATGTTACACAGACCCTGCGCTGTTCAGTATATTCTATCAATTTATTATAGAAAGATATGTAATACATGAACTGGGCTCTAAAGCAGTTGGAAATTGATCGCCGCTTTGCTGTCCAGACATTTTGGCATATAGCTTTATAACCTTACCTCATCATTTTCGTCTTTCATATTTTTTCCAGTGTATATGTTCCATCATTGCTTCTCTCCCTCTTTTCTTTTTTCTTACTGGTAGTTACCAAACGAATTCTTCTAACCTTCTATAATCTATTAGTTTGAGATATCTGCTACTGTAAACGTCTATAGGCTCACTGATCCTATTATTGCCTCATTATTCTTCGTTTGTTGTTCTGTCTCCTTTTATACTAGTTTTTAATTTATCGCCCATGTTTCTCATCCATATAGCATTATTAGTCTAATATGATTATTATCATATAATATAATAGAGGAATGTAACTTATTTTTGTAACAGCATTATTGACTTGGGTGAGGAAATGAACTTCCATTCCTTAGGACTATTACTCCTTAAGGATTTTATTGTTACTATCACAGGGAATTTCTTTCGACTTAATTTTGTACAGTTGCTTCTTGAACTTAATTAATTAAAAATTTATACCTGGAGGTTATTTCTCGAAATATAGGCCGTTGTTTTCTATAACCTCAACTCTTTGAGATAGTAACTCTATTTCTTTTTTGTGCTACGATGAATCTGCTCTTAAAACTTCGACATAAAGAGACAACGAACGAAGGTGAACTTCCCTTAGCTTCAATATCTATATCTCCCTCTTGGAACTTTTTGAACAAGAGCTGAATGCTGCGGATTAATACCCCTCTACTTCACCAGCAGCGTCAGTTGCATTGAAGCCTTTTTTAAAATATTATATTAAAACTGACTTAATTTTGCCATCTTTTTTAGTCATTTGAACGTTATTGTTAAAAACTTTTGACTAAGTAAAATCTTTTATTCATAAACAAAGGAAAAAATGCAAAAACTGTTTTTTGCACTTTACTCATTTTAATTATTTTATAAAACCGAAAGTATTATACTTTATATTATTAATACCTGGTATTAATTTTTCAGTATATTTGTTTTAGTGGAATTTAAAACTCCCAAAGTTTTCGCGATTCAATTGGATGTTCACATTTGATAAAACAGAATCTTTTTCTAAATATCATACATCTATATGTTATTGAATATTGTTATTCAAAGGTAGATTAAATTAATGTATACACAAAAAACAGTTTGGCACTAACACATAAATATTTACGTAATACCGCCGCCATACCTATAGCAATATAAAATGGAAATAAACATAACTCTGTTATCTACAACTTTAATTCATTTATTCAGTTGACAGCTCAGTTAAACAAAGATACAATTGGTTTTCATTTGATTTATACATTATTTGCATAGAAATTGATTTATTCAAAATGCGGTTTTAATTTTGTACATTTTTGCGTATTCTTTCAGGAATTTGTACAATATCCGAGAAATTTTTCATTAATTGCATACTTATATTTAACATAATTAATCAATATTAAAAAAATATGTCTCGTATATAAGACATATATAGAAATATTTTAAGAGATATATTAAATAAACTATCTTATATCTCGTAAAACTATGTTAGTACTTTGTTATTGAGTGGTGCATAAAGGATGCATTGCTAAGCTTTTCTGTGATCTCCATTTCCTTGGTTTTCACTGTTCATTTTCGAGTTTGATACCATTTATTTCGAAATCAATATTTTTCACTCTAAATTTTCACCTCGTTGATCCTGAAATTTTGTCTTTTTTTTTCAACAAAGAAACACTCCTTTATCCATAATGTTCTGTATGTACTTTATATCTAATATTACTCTCTTCTTTCATGATATGACTATCTTAAATAGCATTGGGAGTTAAGTATTGCGCTTTACCTTAAACCCTCAGCAATTCTGAACTCATCTGTAAACTAATTCACTTTGATATGAACATCAAATTTCTAAACATTAGGAATTTTACGAAAATTGCAACCCTTGCTGTTTTTTTTTGCAAATATCTCGAAACCCGTTCGAGATATCGAGCTGCGCCCCAATATTTTCTCTATCTAGTAGCATATTCTCATTGGAATCGAGCGACTTTCGGTTTTTGAAAATTTTCGTAAAGTCCGTCTATTGAACAATTTCTTTATTAGATTTTTGAAACTCCAAACCACGCACGTCCATAATCTGGCTGCCGATTTGCTCTATCTCTCTTAGGTTTGGCGGTATGATTTGCTCATATGTGCTAAACTTAAATAACTGAAATTTCTATAGGCTCATTTTTGAATATTTTACACTCCAAGTCATGCCCATCAATAAATTGATGACTGATTTGGTTTATATCTTTGTAATTAACGTTTTGTAATACAATAATTTTGTATACCAGGTTTTTTCCACATCTATGTTCTTCATACAGTTGTCTGATGGACAATAACATAATATATGCTTTAAAAGATATTGTACCGCGTAAATAATAACTTTTACAAATCAATCCTCTAAAATAAATAAATTCCAAAGGTAAATAAATTCTTCTTTAAGAACGGCCCTTAAGAATACCATTCGACAATTCAGTCTGCAAATATAAATCATCAATTTACTTTTCTCATAATAAGCCTTGCATATAAGTTCCTAAAGGCGTGATATTTTCTAAATATACATTTAGTTTCTTTGTTTCTTGCAATGCAGCATCCTTCACCATGTATGTGATAAAATTCTCATAAATAGCTTCGCAACCTTATTAGTCGTAAAACCTTTTTACGTGTTCGTATTCGGAAAATATTTATATATTTGCATATATACACTTTCTGTAAGGTAATTTAAAATTTGATGTACTATTTATTATATTAATTATATATAGCCAAGACTACGCGAAACTGTCCATACCCCGCCAAAGCCCCGTGTAGAGTACGAGATATCCCTAAAAAGTTGTATAGTAGGCTAGTGGAGAAGAATTGTTGCTAAATCATGTACAACTAATTTATTATTATAAACGTTTTATATCTCCTTCGTCTGACCTGTTCTACTTTTGGATACATTGCTCATCTTTCCTCTATAATATCCTTCGTATACTCTTCATCAATCCAAATGTTAACCTTTTAATTTCTTACTTTGTATCTTTAAATTCTTACTCCTTACATTTTTGTAGGAGAAAATAAAATACTTATATCATCAACTAATGTAACATGTAACAAAAATATGTATATGAGTATAATTTTTAGTAGGGTGTAAATTCTACACGAGAAATTATATATAATTACTTAGAACTTCTGTTTGTCATCTAGCATCTTCCAACATTCATGTGATAAAATTCTCATAAATATTTAAATAGTTTTCCGAGCTTATGGGCCTTAAAAATAAAGCTTTTATTCGTTGGTACAAGTTAGCTGGCATAAGGTTGTTTCAGAAAATATATTATAATTTTTCGGGATATAATTGGCAATTATTTTAATTTATTATGGCATTTATTAGGATTGCATAGTTTTAAACTTTTTGAGAAAAGAATGGAAGACATATATATTTTAACAAGCGTTAGAAAGTGTTATTTGTGAAGCAACAATATGGAGGTAAGAGTGAATGGTTACAACAAGAACAGACTATTTTATGTAGTTTCTTGCAGATGTAAAGCTGAGTTCCAAAAGTCAAGAGGGGTTTTGACAACCATTTATGTAGTAAAACTACTGATATAAATGGTAACGTTTCCTTTAAATTTAAAGACAATTTTACTCTTGGTTAACACAAATTATCCAGTTCATTTTAGTACTAAACTAAGCTATTTGATATTTAACTGATATTGGCTTTCACTGTATTTACTTTTGTTACGATTACTTAGAATTGTTCTACCTTTATTTTTTTTTGTATATTATCGTTGTCTTGTTACTATTAGCTGCATATGCTAAATAAAGTGTGTATTTATTTATTTACTTGACGGAAACTTATTTGAAATAAAAGACAAACAAGACAAGACCAAGTGCCAAATATTTTGACATATACATTCTTCAGATACAAAAATTCGAAGACAATTTCAAAAGTTCTAAATTTTCCTTTTTTGTTTTTTGAGACAATAATTCGTGAGGTCTTCTTGTTTATCTTGCAATGAAATCATGTTAGTTTAATGACGAAACATACAATTATTAAATAAAGGAATTATATAAGTCTAACTAAATTTAACTTAGGACGATAAAGGAAACTCCAAATTTGAATCAATTAATTTGGACAAAGTAGTTCTTCTTGTATCTTAACATAATATTTTATAAATAGACATAACTTGTTAATTGCTATTTTGGCACCAATTTTGTGTTCATGTATTGATAATATGTACAAGAAATAACTATCCCTTATTTCATTTTAACAAAACATCAAATAACTGGAATGATTACAGAATTATTAAGTAAATTATTTGGACTCACGATCTTTGGAAAATGTGGTAAACATTAAAGATATCCCTTGGATTTATGGGACGCTTTTAATGTAGGTATTTCCATACGAAATTTGTTTTATTATAACTAAGGGAATCTGAAATTGTTTGCTTTGTATTAGTAGGCATATTCAAAGATAGAATCGACTTTATATACCGAGAGGAGTCGAAATATTTAGCATAAGGACTTTGCAAATTTAGCAAAGATTTATTAAAAATATATTTCTGTAATGTAGTTATACAGGGTGTATCGAATTTATCCACCAATTAGCTCAATTTGATTATAAATAAGTACTTTCAAAGCTGCTCTGCTTCTTGGTGTATGTTCTGTTCCAAGATTATAAGAATTTCTCTTTTAAATTGTGTGTGTAACACAGGTTAAAATGTATGATTTTATTGTGATTCTTACCTTGTTTTACAATAAGGAATGTTCAGAGAAGGGATCATTTCTGACCATAAGTACGCCATTAGTACGCTCTGCCATTAGTACCCAGCATATTCGCTGTGAACTCTATAGGTTCCCTTCAAGGATTCTTTTCCATACACAAAAGGTGTTCAACAAAACACATACCATACCTCACTTTAACTTTTCACCGCCTTTCTGTATACTTGTTGATGCTTCACATTCACTCGATATTCGTTTTTGTCCAATTAAAAAATTTTCCGTGGTTTTATGCTCGACATTATTTATGTATACAATGTGTTTTCGAGTTGCTACGTTGTTAGTGATCAATTGAAAACTATCAATTAGGTGTTACAGATGCACCTCGGGAATATTTAAAACGTAAAAAATCATTTGAAAGGGGGCTGAAATTAGTACATTCACATATAAAATTAGGTCCCATATACTGATAAAGTTGGAAAACGTTTCTGCGTGTTTTTCAACTACATTGAAAATATTCCGATTTCTGAAATAAGGCTGGTGTAACTTGCTGATACTGAATATATGTTGTACTCCTTAATCGTCCACCGTATTTGTCCAGTCTGGTCCCCTGTGACTAATTTGTTCCCGACACTACAAATTGCAATGAAAGGAACTCGTTAGAAGGACATTTCCGCAATTGAAGCGGTCGTAACCGTATTACTAAACGAGATGCCAAAACAGGAGTTAAAAACGTCTTTTAAAATCATTACTCGTTCTGAACTTTATATAACTGCTGAGGGAGCTTGTTTCGAATAAATAAACTGATTTTATTCTAGGCAACCTGAGTGCATGTACTTTGTTTTTGCTAACTTATTCATTATCCAGAAAAACATCTATTTTTTCTCACAAAACATTTCTAAAATATTCAACCTGAAATTCGGACTATATCTGCAAAACATGTACATGTCTCGACCCCGGGTAAGAGGCAAACATATGAGGTATGGTCGGTGGTTTTCTATAAGGAATACTTTTTAAGACAAAAATTCCACCTATAGAGTATGGGTGCATATTCACATACACCCATACTCTACTTGTAGGCATTCGGATATCGACACCACTAGTGTAAAATGCGTGAAAAAATTGTGATAACAAATGTTTTTTGAGAATCCAAATATGGAGATGATGCATTATGTAAAAGATTGGTTCTTATAAATAACAATAAAATTTTAATTTATTAAAGGCATGAAATATTTTAAATAATTCTAATTTAAGTATTGAATGTTCATTTTCATAATTTCAAATAATTAGAACTTGGTGAGAAGTCATGAAGAATATATATTTTCGAGTTTCTATCTGTAACTGAAATAGATTTACTACTAAAAACTAAAACACTTTTATTAAACTTTTTTTGCTAACCATATTAGCATTATCAGAAGATATTTCAATCTAATTATTAATTCTAAAACTAAGTAACTAAACAGATTAAATCATCTCCTGATGATGCTAACATGGTTAGCAAAACGCGCATTAAAAAAAAAGTGGTTTGTTGTTCAGTGGTAAATTTCTCGAGTTTGTTGGGTTGATGCAAAACTTCGTCCCGTTTATGGCGCTAGAAGGCATTTATCGCAAAACTGTTATCACACCTGTAAAATTTTTATGTTGTTCGACAGAAGGAAAGTTTTGGGTCTTATTCTTTGTATTATTATTGCAAATATTTATAATAAACTTTTGATAAATGACTGTTATCAGTATTAACAATATGACTGACACAACGGTTGATGTAAGTGCAAATTTTCAACATTTATTTGCTTTGTATACTTAATACTATAGTGTTTTTTCAGTAACGATAACCTTCCACTGTACGATGGCCACACGCCATGCATAAATTCAGCGAACGAAGATTGATTGTCCCTAACTGACAACGAAAATAAATCATTGACAATGCCCAACACTTCTTAGGACAGCTCGAATCATTTAGCACGAAACAGAAAAGTGTGTATTTTAAAAAACGAAAAAAACTTACCCAGGCGGAAAAGCAGGAACTAGTTTGAATTCCATTGTTAATTATTCAATTTAATTATTAAATCGTTCCATACACAGAATATCTACTGGAAGTTAGGAATGGTATTATAAAAATAATTTGTGTGAATAAAATATTGTAGTGTGTGACAGAAAAATACACCAGCAACTAAAATTATATATTGTTAAGCTACCAGGGTTGATCAAAAGTTTCTTGTCTAACAATAATTTATTCTAATTCTAATTCGTTCAGTTTAAAACACATACCACGAAAGTTTATGGGATTTGGGAATAAATTGTCACAAGGGTACAAATCTAGTAAATGCGGTAGAAGTTTAAGTAATTATTATTTTAATTCATCTAATTTGGTAATCACCAACAATCTTTGAATTTTTTCTTTTGCAAACCAATATTTTTCAGCCAGTTTTTCTTTTCAACTTTCCTAAAAAGCTTGTCTAGTACAATGAAGTTATCGTTTTATCTTTCTCAAGCATCAATATTCCTTGATATAACAGCAGTTTTTTACTGCTGCAATTTGATATGCGCTTATTTTTAGCGATTTAAGATCAAGGCTGCTGTTCACAAATTGGCATTATGGTCTTAGCAGGAATGAAATGTCTTTATGCTTTTAGGCAAGCATATTGTGTTGAGAAGTGATTTTTTCAGTCATATCACATTTTCTGCTTTCGGAACTAAGATAGCTGTAGACGAAGCAGTTTTTCATATTTATTATAAAACGTGAAATAGCACTTATAAGAAGATCGCCAGTTTATGGTGGAATTAGCCTTTTTCCTCGGAAGTTATGAACAAATATCGCTAGAGGCAGCAAGGGGTAGGGGGGTACATACATTTTTATTCTGCTATCTGAAGTAATGTCAAATGGTTTCAAAATTGAATTATCAGAAGAAGTTGTGCCTGGTGCTAAATTAAAATGTTTAAAAGTCGAAGACCATGTTGTACGCGATCTAAACCGATGGTTAGCATATCGCAATTTGCTTTGCCTGTTTCCGGTCATAAAAGCGTTTTAGTTGAGAGGTTAGTTGTTGATAATTCTTTTTGTGGGGTGTCCTTCTGTCACGATTATTTCAGTGCAGAAACATGTGGCCTTGCATTGTCATGGAGCCATGTCGCTTGTTTTGTATGGCACGCCGGAGTTTTCTAAAGGTGACACAATATGTTTGACTTTCACTTCGATTGGCGACAATGCGTGTCGTCATTCCATTAACTGTTGCTTGGACTCAGTGCTTGAAGTCATGTAAGACACCCAAGTCTCATCTTCTGTAATGATGTGGTGTAAGAATTCATCTTCTTCCTGATTTTATCGAATCACAACGATAAAGCACAGCGCAATATCTTTGTTTACTGACCGTCACAGAGTCTTGGAATTCACCGAAAACACAATTTTCGATAATTCAGTTTATTCGAAACAATGATGTACAAAACTCACATTAAAACATGTGGAAATTCACTTGATAACTTTGAAATCGTGAACCGTCGGTTCTCTCGAATTTCTCGCCCGTCCTTGAACATTCTCAGCCACTTTCGAACTTTATTGTCACTTATAGCATTATCACCGTAAACCTCAAAACAAATCTGACGGTAAATTTCCACTACTGCCAAGTTTCTTGCACTCAAGAATCGAATTAACTGCCTCAAAGCAAGCTGGGAGTAGACGCGCAAACGCACTGTAGCAATTGCGCATCATTCTGACTCTCATTTACAAACGGACTTTATTTGAAAATAAGTTCTTCTTCCGTATAATAAATTAAATTTTGAAAGGTTATATATATATATATATATATATATATATATATATATATATATATATATATATATATATATATATATATATATATATATATATATATATATATATATATATATTATTATTACATATATTCTCTTGACCGTTTATTATTATTATTATTTGGGACTATTTATTGGGACTTTCGGTCAGTAATTAAGTTTTAATTTTTAATTTTTTTATTAACGTTTCGGTTCAACAATGAACCATCCTCAGAATAATTCTACAATACATATAACTTTTATAAAAAACACAAACTTACATTTAAAAACCTACCAATAATAAATTAAACAATTAATTTTTAAAATTTTTTAACTAATATGTGATAATTTTGTGTAAAATTTTTAAATGACATATTTGACTTTGACATATTTAACAATTCTTTCACCTTTAAATTTTTGTTTTTTATTATAACCTAATTGTTTTGAATTTGTTATGTGGAATGATATTAGATGCAAAAATAAAATATTATTATGAACATTTATTATTTAATAATTGTATTATATATACAACTTAAATTAACTGTATCATTTCTGAAATTAATGGTATTATATGTTTTTTTTTTATATAAATCATTTCTTTTATATTTCTTTTCTTATATTGGTTTTCAAAATCTAGGATTTTTATGTAGTTAAAATTAAAGTTGTGTTCATTATCTATAGCATACCTTGAAAGGGCATTTACATTTACTACATTACATTACATTACAGTTACGCTCATATATTGGCCAAACTAATCAGTATTTAACAAACAGAATTAATGAACATAAAAAAAAACATTAGAAACTTAGAACCAAACGTAACTGCCCTTTCAATCTACTATAGATAATGAACACAACTTTAATTTTAACGACATAAAAATCCTAGATTTCGAAAAACAATATAAGAAAAGAAAAGATCATTCCACCTATGTATTGTCTTTGCTTTATATATATATATATATATATATATATATATATATATATATATATATATATATATATATATATATATATATATATTATAAACATTTATCGAAGCTAATCTGTGTCTGGTGAAACTTGATATAATCAAATTATTGAATGTATGAAGTTATACATGGTGAAATTTATGAACGATGCTCAGTTTGAAATTGATATTTTTTTCGGTATTGAATTAAATTCGACTCTGAAATGGTATATTTGATTTTTATCCATGTAGAATAATGTCATCCCAAAATAATATACGTATATTAATTCCGCATTGTACAAGCTACATGCATAAATACAAATGTAAAAATAAAACAACCCCTTTGGGCCTTATTTTTTATGTGGCAGGATATAATATCATCCAAATCTAAAAGAAAATTTTGTAAATAATTTAAAATTCTATTATTTAAAGTGTTGTTTTATCCATTCGATCAGTTAATATTTGCAATTAAATTCGTTCGTCGATAAGCTGTTTCTAATGAGAAATAAATTCGAGTACTTTTACGAAAAAGATAATAATCAAAGGGTTTAGTATATATTAAAAAATCTATATATTACTTTGTTGACTACACCTAAAAGTTTTAGGTGTTAGTTCATCATAAAAAATACCATTTAATCTTGAGTTTTTTTTGTATGTACAGAAAAACAAAATATTTCAACATCCAGTTTGACTCAAAGTAAAAAGATATTTACTGTGTAACATATTGGGAATCCAAAAATTGTTTGTTCACTGTCCTAGTAATTTCTCCACTGTCTCAATAATTTCTAAATACGAAATGCAGAAAATTTGGTAATGTAAAGGGTTAAAAAAAATTGCTTTTATCATATTGTGAGGTATTTTTAATATGCTACTAAGATAGATATATTTTGTGGTTTCGTTTAAAGTGCTAAAATAGTACGAGTTCGTGCACTACGTTATTTCAGGCCACTATCCGAAATTTAAAAAGGGACGCGCTATTGGTATTAAACAAAGCAATCAGGTTGTCCTGCAATAGGGAAACGATTAGGTCCTACTGTTGTCATGGTTGTCTGGTCATCTTAGAAATATCTAATGACGTGATGAAAACGGTATTTTAGACTTCTTGCTGTACGAAAATAACTTGAAAATATCCGTAAAGTACGTTATACTTTTGTTTTAACTACAGGAATGTCTGTACCTCGCCTAGGTTGTTAGGTGGTTTAAGGTATTATCAGAAAGACGAGACTCGATTAAATATCGTAGCAGAAAGCCTTTAAGTACATGAAGTGATGAAGATCTCCAAATAATCTGGGAAAAACCGCCAGAATGAGTAAATAAGAGGTTAAAACGATGCTGATTTGCTGCACAATGAACTAGAACGTCCTGGTATGTACAATCCAATGGGATATTCTAATTTGCCAAGCAACACTTCCAGTGCTTCTGGTAGAATCCTCTTCAACGAGGTGTTAAATTTGTTTTTTGTTGAAACCACACTACCCATATCCACAAGTTTTTGAGAGTCTCGGACAAATGTTTACTGAGCTGGAAGCAGGTTTTCTGGATATTGTTACCCATAGATACTAAATTTGGAGAGCTTCTCCGTAAATACGAAGCATATCGTGATATTCATGTACGCAATATATTTTTGGTTTTAAATTTAAACTTAAATGTCCGCACCGATACACAATGAAACAATTTTTGCCATTATTATAAACTAATATTGTTTGCCAATTTGGGAATTGATATTATGTGATAATGCATGAAATTATTTTTAATTTCTTAAATATTGTTTTAACAATATTTATTAGTTTTCTTGCAGTTTATTCGTTAACTAATAACAAATTAATATTTGCTAAATATGCTTTTTCACATTTTTACCTAAAATGTGAATTCTTATCACAGCTTTTCGATTGGTGATTTAATAACGTTTTATCTCGGAAATCCTTAGGTTTAAGACCCTTGTACGAAATTTTTTTCTTTAAAATGATGTAATGAATCATTCGTTAAATTTACGAAAGTATTGTCCCTTACTATTTATATGCTAGATCAAGTTTAATTTTGAGAGTATTGCCTACGTTTTAACTGCATCTTGTGTATAAAAAAGCAAAAACAAATTTATTTTATTTTTTTTTATTTAGTAAAGTATTATTTCGGTATTCTTAAAGCACTAATGTTGTATTTTATAATATTTATTGAGGTTGATGCACAACAAAATTTACCGAATATTTTTTATTTTGAAATTAGTTATTTTTAATAAAGATTTAAAATCTCTCCTAAAATGTATTTTTGCCCATGCAACGTAACGGCATCTGATAATCAATTCAATGTCCATAAATATAAATGTAAAAATTAAACTACCCAATTCGGGATTTTGTTGTCTACCATTTTTTTGTGTTATTAAATATAATATCATCGAAATCGAAAAGGAAGTGATGTAAATAATGAAAAATTCTATTTTTAAAGATATTAATTTTTTTGTTATTCTAAAAAATATACTATAACTTCAATATTATAACGTTTCAATATTATAATTTCCATTGCAATATCATTAATAGATTCGTAACCTGTGTTGAATATTTGATAATAAGTAAATTTACGAGAAAGTCCAGTTCGACCAGTTAATTTTTACTATTAACTCAATTCCTTAATGAATTGCTTCTAAAAAAAGAAAATTAAGCACATTCAAGCAAAAGGGAAGTAATCAAACAGTTTAGAATAAATTGCAAAAGACCTTTGTTTTATATTTTGCTTTGTTGACTACACTCGAAACGATAAAAAAATACTTATAATGAAGTAGCTTGAAAGAAAATGATAACATTGACGATTATAATTGTTAATTACTTTTTTTAGGAAGAATTTATATCCGGTGTTTTACGTTACCTTATAATTACCAGGTGCAAAAATAAAGTAAAGAGACTAGTGGCGTTGCGCTCGATCTGGCAGCACCATCGGCTTCCCCTTAGCAACAGGGCAACATCTGATGCGGCTTTAGTATAATTTTGCATACCTAGAGTCATTTGTTGGTCTGAAGCAATTATTTTCGTGATGAACCAGATTTTTTTAGTTTAAAACTTTTAAATAAAAAATTGAAGAATGAAAAAAAAAATTCAACTTTCTCTTTTTGATTAAATAACTTATTTATCTTAGCAACTGCATTAAAACGTTATTCTTATACACATTCAAATACACCAGTTTTCAAATAATACAATAACAGCACAATAATGATAGCTCCTTTCAAACAACAAAATTTTTGTTTAATTTCCAAGGCCTACTGTTGCTATGTTCGTTGTTCGTTGTTGTTGCTAGCTTCGTTTAGTTCCTGTCGACTGCAGATTATTTTAGTTGTTTTAGCTAATTGTTTTAAAACGCCTATTCCGATAAAGAAATGTGATAAAAATTTTTAATTCGAATTTTAAGATTTGTCACATTATGTTAAAAATATACGGAGTTACATTGTCGAAAAGTATTATTTGTAAGTGTTTCTCGGTTAAGTTGTTTTCTGCAACTTTGCATTTTTTGAAGTACTAGTCTATCACTGCAAATAAAAAAGATAACCTATGTCAGGCTTTAAACAAATTACACTGTATATATATATATATATATATATATATATATATATATATATATATATATATATATATATATATATATATATATATATATATATATATATATATATATCATCATCATCATCATCATCATCAACCCATATCAATCCACTGAAGGATGAAGGCCTCTTCAGCATGCTCTTCAGCATGGACTCTCGCGGTCCTGAGCTTCCCTTTGCCATTCGGGTCCAATATACTTAATAATATCATCAGTTCATCGTGTTTTCGGTCTTCGCCTCGCTACATGGCCTGCCCACTTCCATTTGAATTGCTTTATTCTTCCAATGATGTCATTCACTTTCGTTTGTTCTCTGATCCATGTGCAGGTTTTTCTATCCCGTCTAGTAATGTCAAGCATACATCTTTCCATTCCCCTCTGTGCTACTCGAAGTTTTTGAACTGACTGTGATGTGAGTGTCCAGGTCTCACTTCCGTATGTAATAGAGGGCAGGACACACTGATCAAAGACTTTCCTTTTCAGACAAATTGGTAGTTTGCTGTTAAACAATATGTTGAGCTTGCCAAATGCCTGCCAGCCACATTTAACGCGTCGTTCCACCTCCCATTCCATATATATTCTATATATATATATATATATATATATATATATATATATATATATATATATATATATATATATATATATATATATATATATATATATATATATTCATAAAAAAAAATTATAGAAAATCTTAGGCCAGTGGGCATGATATATTTTTTATTATATTTTGTTTTAAAATAATAAAGTAATTTTTAATTAACTTAATGTATGTTTGAAATTGTAACATTGTGTCACTTTATTCTAAAAATCTAGATGTAATATCGTAATGTTTCACTCGTTTTTATTTCCGCTAAAAAATCGTAAATAGATTCATAATCTGTGTCAAATTTAATAAGAAAAATTACGAGTCCGTTTCGACTAGTTAATATTTGCCATAAAATTCATTCGTTAACGAGCTGTTTCCAAAATGAAATAAATTTAAGTACTTCCAGACATTAAGGAAGTAATCAAAAAGAATACAGTAAATTGTAAATTAATTTAAGATATTTTACATTTTACACAAAAAATTCGCATAAGCATGGGCTAAGTGTACAAAGTAAACAATGATGGTAAGAAAAAAGTGGGAGTTCAATAAAGTTTATTCAATTTTAAAATGAACTCTGAAAAAAATATAATTTTCCTAAATGACGTCCTGTTACATATCGTTAATAACACTAAAATCTCATGTGAAAAAAAGTTCTTACTAGCTTATTTACATTTTCTGATCAATATATATGGCATTAACCTAATTTGAAAGCGTTTTTGATGTTTTTAAAAAATTTATTCTTGCCAATATATTCCAGATGAAATTTGGCATAACCAAATTGTTAGATATATGAACGTTTTTATATATATATATATATATATATATATATATATATATATATATATATATATATATATATATATATATATATATATATATATATACATATATCTATTTCGGTACTTCTTTAATGAACAATTAACTATTATGATGATTGATATGAGTTCTTGAATAATATTTGCATACAATAAAAAAATATACCTAATTTTGAGAGTATTTTGTTTAATAACTTTATGAAAATAAACCAAATAAATATTTAAAGGGGTGATTTTAAATTTTTATTTACATTTTTGTACGTATCTTGCTTAATGTGAAATTAATATATACATTTTCCGCAAGCGATATGCCACATGAATAAACAATCAAGTATATCATTTTGATGATAAAATTTAATTCCGTTTGAAAAAATCCAATAATTGCAAAGTAAATATCTCTCATCTAATTTGCTATGTACCAGAATGCTTTGCGAACAATTATATATACCTAACGTGTTACCCATATTATTTAGTGACAAATAAAAAAAATGCCGTGAAAAAAGTTGTCGATTTGAAGCAGTTGTTTTATTTTAACATCACAAATAATTAAAATGCGGGTCTTAAGCCGAAAGTTTGTATAGCAATAAAAAGAAACATACTCCCTATTATCCCGATTTGTTACTCAGTAGTTATGATGGAAATGAGAGACCATATCTCTGTCAACAATGTAATGCTGCTGTAAACATGCTACTACTAGAACAAGAAAATTTGTTTTAGTAGTAGAAAAAACGTTTATTTGCCCAATGAACTCGTAGCTTATTGTTATTTAAATACGTATTATTCAACTTTTCGGAGTTTTTGTTGAAAAATAAAATTATTTCAAATATCTAGCTCGGCTGGGGTGGCTGTAATATGGTAGGCACAACGAAAAGTATTATTTAGCATTCAATATACCCGCTCCCTTATCAGACTAGATTCGTTTATTTGGAACAATTACAGGATATAACGAGCTTTCACATAGATAGTCGTCTGGCTTTATCAAAAATGGGTGTTAGGTCTTAATTAAGATTTGCTTCTGAAAAATGTATGACCGTTCCCAAGGTTAGGGAGACACAACAAGTTTATTTTAATTTTAAAATTCAATAATAACAACCATAAATAAATAACGTCTTAATTTTTCATATCTTGTCATTCATCGCTCTCTTTGGATAGACAGTGTAACACGATGATAACCCCACACGTTCTTATCTAATAAGTTACTTAATATTGAACATTTATTTTTAATCAGCTCATTTACATTCACTACAGAGTCATTTGTACATTCACAATTTTTGTCAAAGCTTTTATTTGATAATAAGAAATTGCGATGAAATCCACTCCAACTAATCATTTGCAATAAAATGTATTCGCTAACGAGCTATTTCTAGAATAAAATAAAATTTAGGTGTTTCGGGTAAAGAAGTAGCAATCAACCTAAAACAAATTTTAATTTACTTTTACCCTATGTTTTTATGGTTATAACAAATTAACTTATAAAATTAAGAGGTTTATACATATAAAGTCAAACAGTAATACATTAAAAACATTCATATAGAAACAGAAACAATATTATTTTGAAATATTGGACTGTTATTGACAGTACTCGTATTTCAATATTGTATAACTGATAGCCCAAGATGCAATACTCATTACTCGAGTAATAAAGCACTGCTGCAAATAAGAATTAAATTACTGTGTCCCAAAGGAAAGTTTCTTTTTGATATAGCGATATAAAGAAAAGAGAGGCGCCCGTCATAAAAACCTTTATTAATTATTGAAATAAATATATTAGGAAATTAATTTTTAATAATAATGTCATCCAAATGTAAATCTTCACTCCTAAATGAACAACAAAATTCCTTAGGACGACTCGGCACATAATCTCTGGAATAGCTGCCATTTCATATTGGATATTTTCTTTTAATTGCACCAAAGAATCCGATTTATTGACATACATTTTCGATTTTATATAGCTCCACAAGAAAAAGTCCATAGGGTTCAAATCAGGATTACATGGAGGCTAATTTCTTCCTCACCAATTTCTAATGTCACCTCTCGGGGAGATGAATTTGTTTGAAAAAATTTCACGAAATTGTGGCAGAGACATATTGGAAGTGTGTGACTTTGCTCCGTCCTGCTAAAACCATGTTCTTTGATTATAACCAGCAAAGGAAAGGAAAGGGGATTTAAGGTTAGAGACGCACAAGCAACTACAAGGCTAATTAGCAACTGGACCTACACTGCTTAACGTGGGTTCTGATCCAGGGTCATCAGCCACCGACAATCCAGGCCAGCACTCCCCTCAGGCTATCAACCTTTGGTTATGTGCTTACTCATAAGTCTATCAGGAGGCCTACCGACTGGCGAGTAACCAACGTAGAACACTTCTCAGAAGGTACCCGGTCTTACCCAGGCTTTAACTGGCGTGACTGAGGGGTAATTTGTTATCGGATTTTACTCTGTTGCTTAGAAACAAGCACAGACCTTTAGGAATTAAACAGACAGAAGAAAGAAAGAAAAACAACTATCCGTGGAATTGAACCAACTACCGCTTCAATGCGGTTTAGACACTTCTGTGTCTCAGGCCGCTGCTCTTACCGTCCGCACGAACGCGACAGTCTATAACCAGCAAACTTTTTCAGTTCAGGTACCAAAAAATTGTCCACTATTTCCACATAATTCTCGGAATTGACGGAAACTGCGCGTCCCCTACGTTTGCGCAGTGAGTCAATGAATAGAAACTTTTTATGGGACATCTGGCAAGTACAAGGTGTAAATAAGTATTTTAACTTACCAAATAAGTATTCAATTAAACGTAAATTGTTTGCTTTTGTTACGTACTTAAAACCTCTCATTGTCCCAAAATGTCAATAAATGATTGTGTAGAATATAGGTAACGTATGAAACCGTATTACTTTTCATGGTTTTCAAAGAACTGAAGCAAGAAAAGAACTTAGATGATTAAGAGAAGGTGGATGGTTAAATAAAACGCTTAAATATATAATCTTCTTATAGCGATATAAAAATCTACTCCAATATAGAGTCATAAAAGAATTAAAGCACTGTCTAAATATATCCACATTGTCTATTGATAAACATATATACTAGCGTAAGCTGAAAAGTCAGTTACTTATTGAAATATTGTTTTTTTTTTATCGAAAACCGATTTGTTTTCAATGTAGTCTCCGAGGGAAGTCGATACACTTCTCTCAATGATTTTCCATCTTATTAAGACTTAAAAGAAAACGACTGCAAAATACTCCTCTGTTTCGGCGATGATCTCTTCATTTGGTCTTAATTTTTTAAAGCCAGCCACATTTAAAAAGAGAAAAGAATCAGAATCGGAATCGGAGCCAAGTCTGGAGAATAGTGTGGGTACGGTAACAGTCATATTGCGTTTTGATTTGATTTCGTTTTTGCACGACGATCGCATTGAAAATTCAAGGTCAACTATTTTCGAAATTCTCTTTCTATAGCCAGGGATAAAGGAATTTGTATATTTTTGTACATGTGTATGTTAGTTATTTACGATGTCTAATTAACTGGGGGAAAATAGTTTTAAATATAAGAACTGAGAACTGAGAAACACATAGTGCCTTTTTCAAATACAAAACTACAATGTATTTAATGAAACTACAAAATTATTCTAATGAAATATAATCTTTATAGTGTTGATTTTTTTTGTTCGCCAGTATATATATATATATATATATATATATATATATATATATATATATATATATATATATATATATATATATATATATAAGCGAATTATAGGGTATGTGAACGTACGCAGCAATATTTACCGAAGATGTTTACTTTGTAATTAGTGGATTTTTCAATATAGAATTTAATTTTACCCCTTAAAATGGTGAATTTGATTTTTATTGATGTAGCATGAGGCCATCGAAAAATGTGCATATTAATTTCTCATTAGGCAAGTGACGTCCATAAATGTAAATAAAATTTTAAAGTCACCCTTTTAAATATGTATTTTGTTTTCCTTTCTTGATATCACAGACTTAATATAGTCAGAATTGCAAATCGGATAGTATATTGTTTATTTCTTAATATGTTTTCGATAGAAAGTCATTACTGAATCGTTTGTGATTTTTGTATTGTCAGGACGTTTCAATGTCTAAAACTTAAATTATACAGCAATATGGAAAATGGCTAAAGTAAATTAGTAAGTGAGAAATGAGAGATCAACACATTTTACTAATATATTACTAATATATTTTACTAATATATTATAATATATTATATAATATTATATATATCATCCGTTCAGCTTGAGCCCAGCTGATGACGGCTTAAGGCCAGAAACCGGTCCTGGGAAACCCTTGCTGGCGTTTTGGGTGGCGGATGGGGGAACGACAAAGCACCAACGTGGAGCGCGGGTGTAGTTTCTTTGCTTTCGATATCTTTCTCCACGAGCCCACTTAATCATTTTTTGAACAGACCTGGTACTTACCCAAGGTTAGACGGACCCCGAAAGATCTCGCACAGTTATCTGTCGCGGCCGTTTGCCACAGGATGGCAGTGCTGCATGTGCTTGCAACCACCATTCTACATGGCCGATTTATATGGTCATTGCTTTAGTCGTTCCCTTCATCCGCTCTCCGGGCGTTCAGCTTGAGCCCAGCTGATGACAACTTAAGACCAGAAATCGATCCTGGGAGACACTTGCTGGCGCTTTGGGTGGCGGATGGGGGAACGACTCAGCACCAACGTGCAGCGAGGGTGTATTGTCTTTGCTTTATATATATATATATATATATATATATATATATATATATATATATATATATATATATATATATATATATATATATATATATATATATGGGTGGTCAATCTGAAGAAGGGATGTCTGGTTTTCAACAAATACACATCAATCACATACTACATCAAATATAATATAATCGAACTAATTTATGGATAACCATAACAATATTACTTTTTACAAGATGGGTTCCTAAGTATGCTGGAGGAATTAAAACAAATGTTGACTTACAAACATTACACTCAATAATTTTTAAATAATGGAGTTAGTTATCAAATTAACTTAAATGCCTATCATTAACGGTATTATATTATCGTTTGGCACGAAAAATCAAGACCTAAAATCATAATATTTATTATTCCTTTTTATATTGGCTAAAAAATCGTTAGTATATTCATAATTTTTGTTAAATCTGATGTTTGATAATAAGAAAAATTACAACCCAGTCCATTTCGATTACTTTATATTTGCCATAAAATGTTTTCGTTAACGAGCTAGTCTTAAAGGGAAATAAAATTAAAAAAAACTCTCTATAAAAACAAAACTGTTTGAATTGTCGAGGTATTTTTGGTGTGCCATTAAGTTAAGCAGTATTCTTGTGGTTCATGCACCTCGTCGTTTCGAGCAATTATTCAAATTTGAATAGGAACAAGCTGTGAAAGATAAGACAAATGTGACATCTATCCTTATGATGATGTGGAGAAGATGAATCAGAGTTCTTCACGAGTACCAGCTTTTTGTCGTCCTAGAGGTATTCATAGAGATGACGAATCGCGTCTTAGACATATTTCTGTACGAAATCAGATTGGACTATTGTGATGATCAAGGTTAATCGATATTTATGTGCGATAGTGATACTTGGTTACCATTCTTATTGCTTTAGTAATGAGTCTAGAATTTGGTTGAGCGGTCACGGTGGACATAGAAGGCCCAGACATTTTTAAGGCTAATGAAAAATGTAACTTTTGCATTAGAACTCCTCACCTCAACTCTACGTAAAATTTGACTATTGACACAGCAAAATACTCTTCTGTTATTGTCTTTCTGATTTCCAAATAGTGGATGAAGAAAACACCTTGCCAATCCTAGAGAAAACAGTGGCCTTGACCGGTCCGGCCAATGGAAACGCTTTCGTCTTCTTAGGGGTCGTTCATCGGGTAAAACCCACTGTCCAAAATTTCAAAAATGTGGACGGTAGCGAGAAATCGGTTCTGAAGTCAAAGAACTTGCATCTGGCTGAAAAAGGATTCTACCATAAGTAAAGGGTTTCCCAATAGGAGCGATAGGATTTAAATTTGAAATAAAACACAGAAAATTTGGCCAAAAATGTTGCTAATGGTTTTTATTAGATGGTATATTTTATATAATTTGTGATTTAAACAAAATATCACCTCGACTCTTCTTGTACTGGTTGAGCCGATTGCCCAATTTCGATGACTCGGTAGAGCATAGAGTTCCCCAAGAGTCTTGGGTTTGTTGGTGTAAACCTGTGATTTAACATAGCCCCAAAGAAAATAGTCTAAAGGTATTAAATCACAAGAGTTTGGTGGCTAGATTCTCCGAATTGATTGCTCAATAAGTCCATCGTAATGCATGCTGCGTGGCAAGTTGCGCAGTTTTGTTGAAAATATAATTCGCTCGCATCAATTTCATCAAGTTTCGGAAAGATAAAATCGGATAACATGGCACGATAGCGTTCGCCATTTACAGTGACGGTCCGTCCTTTGGCGTTCTTGAAAAAATATGTCCCGATAATGTCATCGTACCATAATCCACACCAAACAGTGATTCTTTCGGAATGCAATGGGGCCTGATAAATCATCTGTAGGTTTGACTAAAACCAATAACGACAATTTTGCTTATTGACGTAGTCCTTTAACCAAAAATGAGCCTCATCGGAGAAGATGATTTTGCAATGAAAATCCGGATCGTTTTTCATTGCTTCCAACGCCAAATCTGCGAACTCCCAACGTACTCGATGGTCAGTTGACTTAAGTTCTTGGGCCAATACAATCTTGTAGGGGGGTAAACCGAGATCCAAACGTAAAATACGCCAAGTGATCATCCTGGATAAGCTCAACTCTTGAGAACGGCGCGGAACACATTATCGTTCTCGGCAACAGTTTCACCAACAGTAGCGATATTTTCTTCACTACGGCCATTATGAAGTCGTGATAGTGGCTTTTGGTCATGAAGACTAAACTCGCGTTCAAACTTATCAATTATACGGCGGAAGGGTTAATAAGAAGACACAGAAGAACGACCCTGTTTTGAACGAAATTCTCTTTGAGTAGGAACAAAACTCTTCGCAATTTGATATAATGTTTGGACAATTTCCAAACGTTGTGGCAACGTTCATGGTGGTTAAAAATCCTATCGTCCATATTGGGACGCACTGTACCTGAAGTGTTACGCGAATGACTGTGAAAGGTTTCCGTTGGATTGTACACTGAACACTAAAAAAGCAATTACTGTACCCTTATCATGTAAAAAGGGTACGATGACTCGTACTGGCTGATTTGATGCTGAGGACTATATTGTATAGACCCGGCTAGTATATACCCAAATGGTAAAATTTAAGTATTTTTAAACATTTAATTTAGTAAAGCAATTTTACTGAAATAATATATGGATTGACTGGGTCTAAAAATATTCCATTTTACTTTTAAATACTACCATAAGACGCTAATGAAACAAAAAACCATGACGATCATCTCCTGATAACACAAAATAAAATCCACCTCTAACTAAAATCTTTTTTCTATTTATAACTCAAAATAATGAATACACTTATGGAGAAGCTCTATTAACTTCAGCTTAATTTAACTTTTAACTTAATTACAAAATTCTGTTTTAACTTGGATCATATTATGTTCGGTAGCGTAAAGAATAATTCAAAATAAAATACCCAAAAGAGGAATTTTTATATTTATGGACATATTTTGAGTTGTGCAAAGTTAATATGCACATATTCCGATGGCAATGTGCTATATCGATCCATATAAACATACCAGATATTTTGGGAACAAAATTTATTTGTGAATTGAATCAATTAACTATAAAGAAATATCTTTCAAAAATTTAATTATGCTTTTTTTGATTCCGAAAAATTCGCATGTGTGAAATATAAACCAAAATATATCAACAAATATTTATTTCGTTGGGAAGGCTTTTAGAAAATCCTTTTTTTGCCCTGACAGGCCACTTAGGGCATATAAAATTATCGCCAGAAGATAGATCTGGAGAATAAGAATATCATAATAGCACTATATGAGGGTTGACATATACATTGTAAAGTTTGACATTGTTGACTGTATAGGTACTCAGAATGTTTTGTCATACGGACGCTATTTGTGTTGTTTAGTGACTTCAAAATTTCTTCTCAGTTAAAAAATGGAATTAACTATTTTTCGTGACTATTTTCGTGCGATAATTTCGTACGACTTTCGATGCGGATTATCTCAACAACAGTGCATCGATTAACTCACTTCGACTTTTGGCGACGAAAGGCCATCTAAAACCACTGTATATTACTGGTTTAATGAATTTAATCGTGGCCGTTGTTCGCTCACGGACACATTTAAAGAAGATCGTTCAAAATGGGTGGTTGCGCCAGAAAACATCGATATTGTGAGTGAACTGATAAAGCAAGATCGTCATGTGATATATCGTGAGATAGACGCAGTCCTGGGCATTAGTATACATGCACACACAACATTTTAAATGAACATTTAGCCGTGAAAAATATTTGTGTGTGTGGGATTCCACATAACTTTGCTCGTGAAAAAAAGGCTCGTGGCGATTGGTAAGTGCAAAGAAATGCTCAAAAAATACAATCGTGGTTTGTCAAAAGCCATATGTAATATCTACACAGGTGACGAATCTTGAATCTATGCGTATGAGCCCGAAAGTAAACAGCAGTCGACTAGAGGTCTTTCAAAATGAGCCAAACCCCAAAAAAAAGTTGTTCGCGCAAGAAGCACTTCGAAGCAAATTGTTGCATATTTCTTTGGGGTATATGGGCATGTGACTACAGTGCCACTAGAAAATCGTAGAACGGTAAATTCTGAATGATACACAACCATTTGTTTACCAAAAGTCTTTGAAGAAATAACAAAAAATAACCAGCGATGCAGGATCATTCTTCACCATGACAACGCGAGTACATCGGACCAAAGCAATTGATGGGTCATCCGCCGTACAGTCCTGATTTAGCACCTAATGATATTTTTTTGTTCACGTCCGTGAAGAATAAACTACGTGATCAACGATTTTCGACGCCAGAAGAAGCGGTTGATGCATTCAAAATGCATATTTTGGAGATATCTCACTCGAAATGGAAAAACGTATGCAAAAGTATATCGATCATCGCGGAGAATATTTTGAAAAACAATAAAACAATTTCAGTGATAAATATTTATTTTCATTTATTATTTCGGATACATAAATAGCAAATCTCGAATGTATATTAGTGTTTCTGTGACACTCGTTATATATTTTACTACACTTTACTGAAATTTACAATATCAAGGTATTTTTGCAAATTTAAATCTCATCTATCTTACCTAACGTTCTTATAATACGAAACTGAAATGTAAATATCAAATAGCGAGGAGCTGTCTTCTTTTAATGCAAACATTTTCATCGATGAGATGGTAAAAGTATATTTGAGATTAGCATTTACATTTCTAATTTGACGTCAAAAACTAGTATACAGGAAGGAAAATCAGTCCACGAAATTCAAATTAAAAGTTAAAGTACCTTTATAAAGCTCACTAACGGTTTTTAAAACCATTTTAAACAAAAAATGCCTTAAAAAACATATATCAACAAACCCAGAAATATCAGAGGAAATATTTTGCATCTATTTAAACATAAAAAATTAACTAATTTATTGCCCACACATTTCATATAAATCGTAGCTTAACTTTAGTAGTAATATTACTTGTATGTTATAAATTAATCATGAAATAATGCTTTTCCTGATATTAATTTTTTAATTTATCTTTCTGACGTTGTTCTAAATCTACTTTAAGCTGTACAAACTAAGCATTAAAAATCTGCAACCGTCCGAAGAGCATCATGATTTATGGAAAATATCAACCAGATATTAAAAGGCATGGGAGTTTCCGGAAAGTGGAACTATCTTCCGTACATTAAACAGCCATATATTTGCTGAAAAGGGATGTTTGTTATCAGACTACATTAGGAAGAAAAGGAATGAACGAACAAAAAAAGTTCTAACGCTGGGTGACGACAATTATAATTCGACAAAATGAAATTGGTTTAGAGGAAATCGGTTTTATACATGTTAAGAGATAAACCTCATCGTGGCGAAAATGAAACAAAATTGAAAAGATAAGAGAGGTGTATTAGGCTTTTTTAACGCCTAGAATATATTTTATTGGCCGCATACGGGATCTGAAATTTACGACAATATCCAGGAATGATTCATTAGAAGGGGAGCAGAATTTTTAACGTTTCCTACTGACTTAACGCTATTAGAATACCAAAATGAAAATAAGAATGACATACTTTACGCTGATGCGGTAGTAAATGGTTATTTAAGATTGTCATTTGCAATTCTAATTTGCTTCCAAAAGTTATTACACAGGTGGAAAAATCAGATTCAAATTTAAGACTTACTGAGAAAAGTACTGTCATTTTAAACATTAGAGTTGCATTTAGAGAATATACATTAGTTATTATGTGTAAGATAATTGTCAGCTATTACTTAATATATCTAATTTCTATAAATCGGGCAATAACGAAGGTCGTTTGAGAAGTTCTCGTCATGGCATAGAAAACATTTACATCAACGGTGTTCAAACAGGGCAAGAACGCTGTCCATACAAATATAAGATTTGCGCCATTCACGGAGGAGGTTCTGTTTAGAAAACCATGCTGCAAAAGGGGTTTGGTCGATTCGTCGGTCCAGGGGCGGAGATTTTGACCTGGAAGGCATCGGTTCTGCAAACACTGATGTAGAGGAAATAAAAGCCATAATAGCCGAAGATACACGCACCAAGGTCCGTGAGATAGTAGATAAGTTAAATATTGGAAAATCGACCGTTTTTAAATTTAGTGAGCGAAATCTGCTGGACCCAATCACTTTATATGATTTTTGCTAAAAAAATCTGATTCTGCATTTCTGAAATGGATGGTAACTGGTAATGAAAATGGACTGAGGTCAATAAAAATAATCGATCAGCGATTTTAAGTATGGCGAAATACGGCCTTCATAACAAGAAAAAGAAAAAGAAAATTATGCTTTCTATTTGGTAGGATGGGAACGGCTACACCTTGAGCTTCCTTCACACAATCGAAACAGCAACATCGACCTCTACTGTTAGTAGAGACATCGCAAACTTGGATTATGAACTCGCGGACTATCTGTTCCGCTCCCTCGAACATTTTTTAATTGGAACTGTTTGAATTTGTTTTTATTTTGGCATCTGTCATTTAATTTTTGGAAAATCGATTAAATTTAATATCAGCATGTCATTAAACTTTTTAAACAGGATCTCCCTGTAAAAGATATATATTTTTTTTTCTGATAGAAATCGCACAGGAAGTCAATCAGTTAAGATGTGTATATTGGAAGTTATTTGGAGTTTATATTTAGAAATAAAATATTAATTTAACGGAAAACAATAAGTTTTAATCCAACTAACAAAATAATGAAAGTAAAATGTAAAACCAGATGTATTTCAAGAATGTCCTGGAAATATTAAAATAAATCCTCAAAATGGGCACCTCCTTCTTGCTGGCAGTACAGCATCCTGTTATAAAACTCTTCTCATACCTGTTTAAATAATTCCGCAGAAATAAACCTATATTGTTACGTAATTCTCTGCTTCAAAACCTCTATGTTATCAGGTTGCCTAACGTATACCTTAGATTTTAAGTACCCCATTAAAAAATCTAAGAGCGATATATTTGGAGATCGAGCAGGGAACTCTATTGTACCCCGTAGTCCAATCCATCTATTGGGACACTGTTTAATCAGATAAACTCTTACTGTGTGGAACAACAATGTGGAGGAACATCATTCTGTTGAAAAGTCACTTCCAGATTCCAGAATTCATAAGGATTTTTTTCTAGAATTTCTAGAATTAGCAGTTCAATAACATTTTGTAATAAGTCCAAATACACTTCTCGAGTTAAATTTCGAGTTAAAAAATAGGTCCAATCATGTGATTTCCCTGAAGTGAAGTGAAGATCCCTGCCCACGCGTTGATTTGCCTGAGTGACTTTTCCTGAGTCCTGGAGTGATTCGAGTCACGATATATATATATATATATATATATATATATATATATATATATATATATATATATATATATATATGCTGAAAAGGACTTTTTTTCCATCAGACTGCGTTAAGGAAAATGAGAATGAAGGAACATGAAACATTCTAACAACCGACAATTATAATTCGACAAAATGAAATTGGTTAGCCGTAAATGTGTTTTTTTTATAAATGATAAACATCATCGCGCTGAAAAATATAGAGACATCAACTCTGAAATATTCGGAGAGCCTCTCTAAGTGTATTAGGTTTTTTTTCCTACATTTGCAATATATTTTATTGTCCTCATACGGGTTACGACGTTTACAACAATATCAAGGGTGTTAACGTTTTTAGTACCCGAAAACAAAATATAAATATCAACAGCTAGCAAAAAAAAATATTGATGATGTGACAAATTTATTTTAGATTCGCAGTTATATTTTCAATTTGGCGTCAAAAATGGAAGAATAAAAATTCTCAAGAAGAGTTATAAAGTTATTTACATCTATTTTATTCATAAATTACTTTGAATATGGACTCGAGAACATAAAAAAGCAACATTTTGAATAATGTATTGTATTTATGTAATTGTTTAATTTTAGTAAACAGCCTGATGACATTATGCAATGATAGAATAATCAACAAAAATGTATTGATTGTTTTATCATTACTATTGTATAGAATGTTTCAGAATGTATGATTTCACTGTGAAAGGCAAAAACTATGTGCAAACTTAAATAAATATATAAATTGTTTAAATTTTACAGCTTCTTTGGGGATCAGATAGAGAAAAACCTGCATGTGATGTCATTATAGTTCAAGATGAACAATTATCTTTCAGATAGAATTGATATTCCATTTTTTAATGAGTTTACTACATCTGTCTGGCAAATAATATAAATAACGATAAGCATATTAAAGTATAATAATTTCAGGTTTATTTTCGATTAAAACTTAGTTTCAAGCGAATGGAAAATGAACTCTAGGAGTAATATTTCTTATATTATCCTAGCTTAACCATGAAACGAACCTTTTACTTATATTTATCATTTTGATTCCTTTCCCTGACTTTGCTCTAAGTCTACCTTTCACTCAGCAAAGTATTAAAAATAAATAAACGACAACTGTCTGTAAAAAGTCATGATTTATTGGAGGTATCAACTAGAAGGCATGAGAGTGGTCCGGAAATAAGATCTAATCATATTTTCGATATATTAAGCACGTGTCTTTTTGCTGAAAATGTGTATTTTTTGATAGAATGAACTAAGAAGAACAAAAATCATTCAAACGTTACGAAGCAACAATTATAATTCAAAAAGAGAAAGTTAAGTAATAAAAAGTTTATGTAAGGAAAACAGGATTGTGCAGAAAAATATACAAACACTATTGCTGAAAAGATCGCAGATTCAAAGACCCAATATATTAGTATTTTTTTAGATTTGCAATATATTCTATTGTCGGTAAACTGGATATAAAATTTATGACAATATCAAGGAATAATTCATTGGACGGGTAGTAAAACTTTGCAAATAATGTCGAGAACGGTGATACGTTCTTATTTTAAAAGTCATTTTTCTTACCAAACGTTTTTAGAATACGAAAACGAAATGTAAATGTCAAAAAGCGAACAAAAGATGCTCTCTCTCCTCTTAATGCATACATTATATCGACGAGGTGGTAAAAGCTTACTTGAGATTAGCATTTGCATTTCTAGTTTGGAGTCAAAAATTTTTATTCAACAAGAAAAAAAAATCTGTGGAATTATAATAGACATTTGTTACTGAAGCACCTATAATTAATTTTACGGAACCATTTTTGGGCAGATTATCTCCATATATTATAGAGTTGACTGAGAACCGCGTGCGTCTATATAACAACAGAGGCAACAGATTTGTCTATTGGGCATGTTATATAGGCTGCCGCGCGATTTTCCAGATTTTTCAACCGTTTACTCAGTTGAGCAATGTTTAAGGTTATGTTATAAAGTTGTCATGTGACAGAGCAGTAAGAAAGGTAAAATCTGTAATTTTATCGCACACCCATGATAATTAAGTATTTGTTTCATAAATCTTGGGTACAACCGGCTGGGCATTCGGAATAAGTTACTATAATATATATATAAAAAAAAAATCAGATAAGAACAGGCCCCTAAGCGATGCCGAATTAGAACAGATTTTACAAGATAGTGGTTTTGTGGCATCGAGGGACAAGGAAAATCAATTTCCTACCTTTTTACCAGTAATTGATAGTAAAAATAATTCATCAGATATTGAAGATAATGAAAATAATGATGATGATGTTTTGAATACATCACTTGTACCTAACTTAGATAATAGCATTAGAGAAGAAGATTTTTCGCCAGAAGATGAAATACCACTTGCAATACTATTTCCAAAGGCAACTAAAAAGATCTCAACCTGAAAGAAAAAACCAAAACCTCGTTTACTATAATGGAATGAAGGAACATTCGAACCAAATGTTGGCAAAATGGCAGACGAAAACTGACCTGTAGGTAATAGGAAAACATTTTTACCTTTTGACTACTTGTCAGTTTTTCAATTATTTTTTGATATGTTATCTGAACAGAGTATCATCAGAGCTCTGCAAGAGAATGGGATAATTTTAAATTCCACTCCCGATAAGTACAAAAAATTAGTAGGGCGTAATATCATTATGGGCTAGAATTACTTCCTAGAATTACTTTCTAGAATTATTTCCTAGAATTACTTACACTTTGTTAATAATCTAACTACATCTGAAGAAATAAAACAAAATAATCGACTGTGGAAAGTACAACTAATTATGGACTGCGTAAAAAAGAAATGCACATAGACGAAGAGATGATTCCGTTTACAGGTTTTACTATTATTTTACAGTATGTGAAGAATAAACCCAACCCAAAACCCAAAATTTTGTTCTAGCGACACTTCAAGGGTTTATTCTAGATTTTATAGCATATCAAGAAGCAAAAACATGTCCTGGAGTATCTTCTGAACCAGAGCTGGGTATTGGAGGCACGGTTGTTAAAAATTTAACAAAGAATTTAGCAGCAGGGTGTACTGTGTACATTGATCGTTAGTTCACTAGTTTGAAATTTTTATATTTCCTATACGAAAAACAAAATATATTGCACCGGAACTATTCTTAGTTCAAGCTTACCTTCAAATCTGAAAAACAAACTTCAAACTGGCAAAGAGTTGTCCAAAAAAGGATGAGGAAGCTTTCAAGAGTTAATAAGAGAAGATGAAAAATTATCTGTTACTAAATGGTTTGACAACAGATTTGTCTTGGTAGCTTCATCGTCCGAGGGTTCCGATCCAATTGTAGGAGTTGGGATAGGATAAAACATCTTCTTCCTTGTCACGACAAATTGATGGCAGCGGTCGGTCTGTGTGATAGATTTATTGCATATGATAGAATTGAGCAAAAACAAGCAAGTGGCCCGTTAGATTTTTTTTATATTTCATAGATCTTACAATTGTAAATTCATGGGTGGAATATCGGTTGGATCGGACGAAATTAAAATGTAATGGACTTATTGACATTTAAAAGAATGCCATGTCGATTATGAATACCAATTTACGAGAATTCCAGAAAAAATTAATAGAAATTACATTATAATAACATGAACTGAAATTTTGTCCGTTTTTTCAGAAAATGCCAAAACTTATGCACCTAAATACACGCATCTGAAATTTCGCAGCACGCCATCTAACGAATCATACTTGACAAATCTCATAGCCATTTAGTCATATTTGTGCCATCTCCGTGTTAGGCCGAGAACTTTTAAAACGATCCTCGTATATGCTGATTTTATGCTTTTTTTAATGAAATTGACATTCAAATTTTATATATTCGACGATTGTTTCTATTATATTCAAACACCTTCATCTTTATTACAAGGAAGGAAATATAATATCATATTGGGTAACAATTATGAATCTATCCATTATAATAAGTATTTCATACAATATTTTAGAAAAATTTTAAGTCAATTTTAACAGCAAATTCAGAATTATCCTAGCTGTACTACGAAATAGACCTTTAACTCTCGAACTGTAGCATTAAAATATCAAAAGTTAATCGTAATCGTTCATATATAATCTTGATTTATTGGAAATAACAACCAGACATTGCAATACATGGATGTGATTCGATATGTGGATGTTTCTCTAAAACACCTTTGGTGTGGAACACTAAATACCGAATAACTTTCTTTAATTTTCTCGACGTGCGTTTCATTAACCATGTTAGCATCATCAGGATAGTGGTAAGTCTCTTTAAGTTTAATTGCGTTTCTATTAAAAGATGCGGTTTGTATTAAATTTCATTAGAAAGAAAAGGAACGAACAGAGAAAAAAAAACATTCTGACGATACGAAACGATAATTATAATTCGACAAGGTAAAATTGGCTGGCGGTAATTGATTTTGTATAAAAGATAAACATCGTCGTGGTGAAAAATTAACCGACCTCTACTCTGAAAAGATCGGAAAGGCACTTTGAGTATATTAGTTCTTTTTTACACTTGCAATATATTTTATTGGCCGCATACGGAGTGAAATTTACGACAATATCAAGGAATAATTCATTGGACGGGTAGTAGAATTTTGCAAATAATGTCAAGAACGTTGGGTGATACGTTCTTATTTTAAAAGTCATTTTTCTTACCTAACGCTTTTAGAATACGAAAACGAAATATAAATGTTAAAAAGCGAGCAAAAGATGCTTTCTCCTCCTAATGCATATATTATATCGACAAGGTGGTAAAAGCTTACTTGAGATTAGCATTTGTATTCCTAGTTTGGCCTAAAATATTATTGTAGTAGAAGAAAGTTTAATCTGTAAAATTGACATAAAAAATTATTCGGAATTATGTTAATATTGGAGCATACAAGATTTATTTCTTATCATTTTGATACTTTAGAAACAGAAAAAATGCCATGTATTAAATTAGTGTTATACAATAAAGGAGAGTGTGGATAGTTTTATATCTGTTCAATAAATAATTTACGAATAAAATATATTTGATATAATATTTCATATTGATGTATAAATATAAACTTACACATTGCATTTCAGAAAGATGCTAAAACAATTATATGGCATTTCCTGAATTTCCCTGGCTCAACCACGAAAGTAATCTTTAACTTATATTTATCTTTTTTATTTCTCTTTCAGGCAGACTGAGACTGCTCTAAATCTACTTTTAACTCTACCAGCGGAGCATTAAAAATAAAAAAGAAACCGTAAGCGTCCAAAAAGAATCATGAGTTATTGGAAATAAGAACCAGTGTCATTTCGAAAGCAGATCTGTCTTCGAAATATTAAACAGATAGACTACTGACCATATAAGTGATTGTTATTTTGCAGTAACAAACATCAGTAAAACAGAAGGGATTTCAAAAAAGCAAAGGGACAAAATTAATTATACAAATTTGCCTTTTGCACTTAGGCCAGTTCCTCATTGCCAAGAACTGCCAGTACCGATTGCGCCTTTAAACCTGGGCAACATGTTTCCCTGCGATTCTAATTCTTCATTAGGATGTGATCCACAACTTCCTGAGAACACCAGTTGTGATCCAACATTTTTAACAACTACCAGTGAACCTCGCTTAATAACTCAGAATGAATTAAATGATTTGGCACATGGCATGGGATTGTCAAAACAAAAATTGGAATGTCTTGATTCCAGACTTCAACAGTGGAACCTGTTAGTTAAAAATGCAAGTGTTTCACTTTACCGAAAACGGAATGTAACAGTTTCAAGTTTTTATAAAATGGAAGGATTCTAAGAGGAAAGTTCTTGTAGCTTTTGTATATGATAAGTTTACAGGTACAGGAATTACTGCTTTAGTGTTCTATGTATCGCCCAACACTTCGAGTACTTCTGGTAGAATCCACTTTAACAAGATGTAAAATTTGTTCTTCGAGTTCAGGTTCAATTTCGGACCTGTATGCGAAAGTCTTTGAAAAACTTGGACAAATGTTTGTCGAGTTGGTAGCGGCCTTTCTCGGTACCGCCGGTAGTGACTATAAATACACCTAACCTCTTCAAAATGTTTGAGAGCTTCTCTGTAAATAAGAAGGATATCGTGATATTCGCATACAGAATACATTTGTATTTATAAATGGAAGTTAAATACGCACACTGACATACACTGAAATAAATTTTGTCGCAATGTTGAACATTCTTTGCGATTAATTGGTGTTACTTGGTTACATCGATGTACGAAGTGATTTTAAATTAATATAATCTGTTAATAAAGAAGTTTAGTAAAGTTAGTAAAGAAGTTTGTTAAGAAATGACTAGTTAATATTTACCTAATATGCTTTTTCACTTATTTGCTCAACATTTTTAGAGTTATCATAGCTTTTCGACTGGTGATTTAATAAATTAGCAATTTTTTTTTCTCGATCATTGGTAACAATTTACAAGTGTGTACACACAAACATGTTCTGTTCAAACATTTGTTCTGAAAAGTTCAGAAAGGCCTTATTGAGAATACTAGTTCTCTTTTACATTTGCAATATATTTTATTGGCTTCATACGGGGTGAAATTTACGACAATATCAAGGAATAATTCATTGAACGGGTAGTAGAAATTTGCAAATAATGTCAAGAACGTTGGGTGATACGTTCGTATTTTAAAAGTCATTTTTCTTACCTAACGCTTTTAGAATACGAAAACGAAATGTAAATGTCAAAAAGCGAGCCAAAGATGTTTTTTTTTCTTTTAATGCATATCGACGAGGCAGCAGAAGTTTATTTGAGATAGACATTTGCATTTTTAGTTTGACGTCAAAAATTATTACACAGGAAGAAAAATTTATCGGCAAAATTCAAATGATATTTTGTTACTGAAACTTTTAATTAAAAAAAATATGTCGATGAATATCAAAATTGCTCCTTTCATATGAGTAGTTTTTTTTTCAAATTCATGTGTGGTATGAAACATGATAAAATATTTTAAACCTTTTACTATACCACATTTTTTGCAACTACACAACAAACAAAAAAGTCACTTTTTTTGCTCAAGATATTCTATAAAATCAGTGTATTTTCAGTTTGATTTATATACAGTGGGAGCAGCAAAAAATTGTTAAACTCAAATGAAATAGATAAAGTTAAAATTAATATAATGTTAAAAGTTGAATGGACAAAAGTTTTAGTACAGTCACAATGAAAGAACCATATACAAAATTAATATTGTGTAGAAAGTCCGTTTCTTTTAATAACTTCACTTGGCATGGAATGAACTAGTTTTTGAGTAATTTCTTGCCTTAAGGACGTCCATTCTCGTAGAAGAATTTCCTTCAATTGACTTTTGCTTGAAATGTGATGTTTTTGGATCCACTTCTCTAGTTCATTCCAAAGATTTTTTATAGGATTCAGGTCAGGTGACTGAGGAGGGGTGTTTAACTGATGTGGCACGTTATAAACTATCCATTGTTTTACTACATAAGCTGTATGTTTTGGATCGTTGTCTTGTTGAAAATAGAAACTGTTGGTAATATTCAGCTTTTCAGCACTTTGTCGTAGATTGTTTTTTAAAATATTTAAACAAATGGTTTCGTTCATTATTCCATCAATGAAGACAAGATTTCCAACACCCCCTTCAGCCATACATCTCCACACTAGGATACTTCCACCCCCATGCTTAACTGTTTAATGTAAATTCTTTAACTCACGTTCTGTGTTTTGCTTCCTCCAGACAAGCGATCGTCCATTCGAATGAAAGATTTCATATTTACTTTCGTCTGAAAATGTGTCTCCCAAAACTAATTAATTTTATTATCATACTGGTTTGCGAACTGCAAGAGCTTTTTTTGGTTGACTTTGTTAAAGTACGGTTTGTTTCTGGCAACCCTTGCTCTATAACCAGCACGATGCAGAACTCTCCGTATGGTTTTAGCACTAATATCTTTATTATCCTGTTCTCTAATCATTGATGTAATTTCCAACGCAGATTAACTATTACTTTTCTTTCAGTCACTGTAGTTTCATGTCCTTTACGACTCGTTTTATTTAAAATTATTTATTTTCTAGATACTTCAACCAATGGACATATCAGAAGGCTACGCGATAGTAATATTCGACCACAATAAATACTTTTCCATAGGTAGAAATAAGTTTTTATCAACGTCTTGCTTTAAAAAATTTGATAAACAGTTAAGGGTGCCAATACTTTGTCCATTCAGTTTTTGACATTATTTTCATTTGTAATTTATTTTATCTATTCCATTTGAGATTAACATTTTTTTTCTCTGAAAAATTTATATTTTGATTGGAGGAATAAATAATCATTTGATTAATTTTTTTACGTTTTATTTTAAAAATAAAATTTTTTATTATAAAAGCAATATGCTGGGTCAATACTTTTGTCCATCACTGTATGTATACTTGGTGATGAGTGTGTTTTTGTCCTCCAGTATATTTTTCTCCCAATCGGTAAAAAAATGTTGTATAGTATTTATACTAAATATAATTACTTTTTTCGTAACATATAAGCACGTAGGTTAGTGCATGTTAAATGGATAATCTTCATTAGTTTAAGTGAATTAACTGAACTTTTCTGTCAATTAGCAAACACTATGGGGGAACGTATCCCGCTACATACTCAAATATAATTAAATTTATAAATAAAGATATACATTAAACTAAATAATTCATATCGATTTTCAATAAGAATTAGCAAAAAGGCAATGAACATTTTTATAGCGGCTCTTCACGTAATATTTCATATATTCTCCCAGCTTATCCAAGAGACGGCGCTCTTCTTATATTTATCTCATTAATTTCTCTGTTTGACACTGTTCTAAATCTACCTTTCACTTTGCAAGCGATGAAAATGAATTATTAAAAATAAAAAAATCATTCGTACAAGACCAACGAGTTATTCGAAATACTAACCTATTCGAATAACTATACACCAATGTATCGGTGTGATTTTGATCATCAATTCTGAATCTTTTTACTATAAACGTACGAAAGAAACGGCAGGTAAGAGATTTATGGAAGAATTTATGGAAAGATTATGGAACAAAAAAAAATTTATAACGCTCAAAAGAAACAATTCTAATTGGACAGGACTGTTTTGCGATAATGTGCTTTAAATAAAAAGTAAACCTCACAGCGGTGAAAAAGTATTTTAAAATTAGAAGAAGTATTTTAAAATTACGAAATTTATACTACTAAGTGGACTAATAAATTTTTCGCTCAGCCGGAGATCCGGGTAACGAATGTGTAGTGAAGAGTTAGATTTTTTTTTAATATTTTTTTTTATCAAAAATATGCAAATAGTTATTTACCATTTCTTTATGTTCCGAAAAAGAAATAAGTCGAACGAGACCAAGTCTGAAGAATAGAGTGGATGCTGCATCAATTTGTAGCGCAAATTGACCAATTTCGCCGATGTATGTACGGGGGCACTGTTGTTGTAAATCAGTAGAGTATTGACTAACTAATAAACGTTAAACTTCTTTACAATCCTTACCGAAAGTTGTTCGTTCTTTTTTAAAGATATGCTACACAATGAGTATATTTCCAGATTGATTGAAATATGTATAGTGTGTAGTTGAATAATCTTCAACATTTTCAATGAGTTCATGTAATTTTTTTGGCAGCTAATAAAAATTTAATAAATTTGCTGTTTTATCTTAAAATGTAATACATTTTAACACTAATAATATTAAACTAAATGTATCAGATCAATATAGTAATAAGAACTTACACGGGACAATGAAGCTTTTCCCATCGGGTCTCGAGAAGTGGTAAGTCGACATGTAATATTTCATATATTCTCCTAGCTTATCCAGGATGCGAAGCTCTTTATATTTTTCTTTTCCATTTCTTTTCTGACTTTTCTCTAAATCTACCTATCACTCTGCAAGCTAAGCATTAAAAATAGGAGAAAAAAACGTACCCGTCTGTAAAAAGTTTTGATTTGTTTGGATAATAATCTGGTATTACAAGGCAGTCATGTGATCTTGAAAGTTGGATTATGCTTTAATATATTAACGAGATGTTTAAAAAATGTATGTTCTAAGTTCTAACACTGCAGTGAAAAAATTAAATGTTCCAACAAAAAAACTTATAACTTTTGACGATGACAATTTTAATTCAACATAATCAAATTGGTTTGCGATAAAGAAAATAAAAGATAAACATAATCCGGGTGAAAAATAAACAGACATCTGCTCTAAAAAGATCGAGGAGGCACTCTAAGTATATGGTTTTTTTCTTGCAATATATTTTATTGACTTCACACTGGATATGAAATTTATGACAAATATCAAGACGAATATATTTACAAAGAATATCAAGAATAATTTATTGGTAGGTAAGTGTATGGTTGAGTGATCCATTCTTAATTTATTGCGTTGATGCAAAAGTTCGTACTGTTTTTAGCGTTAGATGGCATTACATCGCAAAATCGAAGTATTCTCTACTTCACACATCCATGATATTTTGACAGAAAAAACCAGTGGCGGCTCGTGGGTTTTTAAAGTGGGAGGGTGCAGAAGAAAATAGTGCTGTTGAAGAACTTTTTTGGCTTTCCCCTTCCTCCTTTTTACTTTTCGTGCTACTGAAACCCTATACAAGAAGTGAACGAAAATAAAATATGGTGTTTTACTCTGAAAAATTGTTTACTGTGATAAAAGCTGGAGGAGCGGTGCCCCAGACCCTCCCTCACGAGCCGCCACTGGAAGAAACTTGTACAAGTACTTGGAAAAAACATTGTGTTATTTAGGTGAGTTTTAAAAATTTTGTTAAGCACTAAAAATTATAGAAAATGAAGAGCATTTTTGTTATACAAGGTATTCAATAAAAAAGTTTCTAATTCATTGCCTCACTGGGCAAATGCAATAAAGGTGACGGGCGCGGGGGGCATGTCGATCGATAGCCCCGCCTTTAGAAATTTACTTAGTATGGAGCGTTTCTCGGGAGCAGACCGTGCGACCTAGATAAAACTCTGCAGTCATCGTGGTTTGCGTAACATTAAAGATGTTTCCAAGTGTTTCCGGTGAACCAGTGAAGAAACCGGTTCAACTATGGATAAACTTACATTCGAGCGACCAAGGTCATCACGAAGTGACGAAAAAGTGGAAATGGTAAATCATTCCATTTGTGACAATACGGTCCTTTCATAAGCTAACGCATGCTTTAAATGTACCTCGGTCATCATTGCATCTCATTCTGCGCAAGGATTTAAAATTGCACTCGTACAAAATTCAACTGATGCAAGAGTTAAAGCCTCAAGATCCTGGTCAAAGGCTTCAATTTGTTAATCAGGCAACTGAGCCTTTTGCAACATTCAACAACATATTGTTTTCGGATGAGGCTAATTTTCAACTCAGCGGTCATGTAAATAAGCAGAACTGTCGTTACCGGAAACATAGGGTGGCTATAGTGTAGGAAGAATATAGTGTAGGAAGCTATTACCTGTAGTAATAAATGATTTTTGGTGTTCACCCAATACCTCCTGCCTGGCAAACCTCCTGCACTCCCCCCCCCCCCCCCCCTATAGTAACGGTAATGACAGGTATCTAAGCGATCTTAGGAGTTTATTTTATATCGAGACTATCATTGAAATATTAGAGAGGCACCAAACATCAGAAATCAAAAAATATAATATAGGTATATATGTTATATCGAATATTTTCATGGTTGGTCGGTAATGTTCCTAAATAATTCCAGGTGTCGATCCGTTCGTTCTGTGAAGAGTCACGACGTTTTACCAAACTCTTATTTGGCATTTTCAAGTGTTGTTCGCTTCGAGTAAAGAGCCCAACTAAATATATATGTTCAAAAGATAAGGTAGCGGGGCCGCGGAGAGCGATATTAAAATAACAGAAATCTTCCATCCATATTCCACGTTTTGATTCAAATCAGCCGCCGCCATCGCGTCAAGACAAGTACCTTTCAGTTTCTGGCCTAACGGCCATCGCTAGCTGGGTTTGAGTCTAACGCAAGCATTATATAATATTTTTCCGGAGTGTGTTCGAGATCTGCCACGTGATCAGTCTGTGAGAGCGATTAAAACATATTTGTTGAGCAAGGCTTATTATTTATTAAATGATTTTCTTGGGGAAACAAAGAACAATTTAAATTCAATTAAATTATTAGAATAGCCTGTTTTGGTGAATTTAACTGTTTATGTTTGTACTAATTATGTTATCAGCTAATTCATGTAAATTATGTTAACAATACTATGTTGACTGTGTATTTCTCTCCTCTTCTTTTCTTTCCAATTGTCTTTTTTTTCTTCCTATCTTTCCTTCTTTTTTTTGTGACTTGTGTTACAGATATTATATTTGAATTGTAATTAATTTTTTTTCCGTTTTTCTTTATATAGAATTAAGTGTTTTTTATGTACTTTCTTAACGATGTTCAATGCCTTATGGTTTTGGGAACAAACAAATATTATTATTATTATCACAAACATGATTCATCGATTATCTCAGCCTAGGCTGGTCGGGTTTACAATGCCAGAATGAGAAAGCAGTTCAGCTCCTCCCATTCAGCTTAGTACCTTACGAACAATGTGGCAAGTTTGTAAGAGAACTGCTCGTTGTCCTACTGTGGTAATCGATTTTGAAACACCAAGAAGATCCAGATTTTTGGAAAAGGTTTTGCTTACTAGGCCTTCGTCGGATATAACAAAAGGTAACACCTCCACTTTCTGGAGTTTCCATTGATTTTTCAGATCAATTGCAAGATTTTCGTACTTCGTGACCTTTTCCATTTCAGTTTTTCTGATGTTATGAGAGAGTGGTATCGCAATGTCAATTATGAAAGCTCTCCTCTGCTTTTTGTTAATTAGAACAATATCCGGCCTATTATAGTCAACCGTCCGATCTGTTGTAATTGGTCTATCCCAGTAAATAATTGTATCGGCTGACTCAAGTACGGGGGAAGGCGTGTACTTGTAATATGGTGGAGGCATCTTATCAAATACCGAGTGCTTTAAAGCGATTTGCTGGTGTATAATTTTCGCCAGCTGATTATGCCTGCCTAGGTAAGCATTAGGGACTGGACACCCTCCAACAAGGTGTTCAATTGTTTCTCCTACACCACCGCACTTCCTGCACTTATCGACAACATCCATGTGTAGAATATGTCTTTCATAATTTTTTGTCCTTACTACCTTATCTTGAATAGCTGTCGCGAAGCCGTCTGTTTCTGAATATAATAGTCCATCGGTAAGCCAGATTAGAGACAAATATTTGTCAATGGAGTCATCCTGAAGTGATTTAGGAAATCTCCCATGTAATGTCTGTTGTTTCCATTCTTGAACGATAACCTTCAGTGCTGTTCTACTATCAACACGATTTTGTTTATTTAGATTTATTGGGGTGAAACCCTGGTCCTTCTTAACAACCAGTTTCATTAGTGTGCTATGTGAACTAGTGAAGCGCTCTCTCATCCTATTCTCCTGATTGAGACAAAGATTCTTGACATTCACAAGCCCTCTGCCTCCCAACTTTCTTGGAATATATAGCCTTTTTGTGGATGAATTGGGATGTAAACATCGGAACTTTGTCAATGTTCTTCGTGTCAATCTATCCAGTTCATCAAGATCTGCTTCAGACACCATTTAACAATGCCAAAAGAATATGTCAGAGTTGGCACCGCCCAGCCATTGATCGCTTTAATGAGGTTTCCACCGTTCAGTTTGGTGTTTAAGAGTTTTGTCAGTCGTTTTTGGTACAAAGTGGAAAAATTCTTCTTTAATAGGCTATGATCAAATTTATGATTTTGAAGCATTCCTAAATATTTGTATGAGTTTTCTGATGCTAGTTCTTGTATACCGCAGACTATTGAATGTAGTGCTTTTATTATTCCCTTTTGTATGCTGATAGTGGAGCATTTCTCGAGTCCGAATGATATTTTGATATCCTTACTAAATATTTTGACTGTTTTTATTAATGAATTTAGTTTCTCTCTTGTTTCTCCATAGAGTTTTAAGTCGTCCATGTATAGCAAATGAGATAGTTTCCTTGAATTTCTCATGTCAAGTTTGTAGCCAATATTGCTATTGTTAAATAATGTTGACATCGGATTCAACGCTAGACAAAACCAAACAGGGGAAAATGAGTCTCCCTGAAATATTCCTCTCTCGATATTTGTTGTTCCAATGTACTGTTGGTGGACAAATAAATTAGTCTTTCATTTACTCATGATATACCTTAAAGAGTTTGTAAACTGCGGACAAATTTTGTAGATGTTCAAAACTTCTAATAACCAGTCATGTGGGACACTATCGAAAGCCTTCTTGTAATCTATATAGCACATATTCAAATTGCGCTTTTTTGTCCGGGCTTGCGCAAGAACTACAGCATCAATCGTCAGTTGCTCCTTGCATCCCATACTTGCCCTAATACACTCTTTCTGCTCATCTTCTAATATGTTATTATAGTCACAATGTTGGTCAATTTTTTCATTGAGCAGGGCTGTGAATAATTTATACAACACGGATAAACATGTTATCGGTCTATAGTTACTGGGTTAGCATCACCCTTTTTATATAACAAATATGTATTTCCCTCCATCAGAAAGTCGGGGAAAGTATCAGAATTCACCATTATTTCTTTAAATGCATCAGCAAGTACCTGGTAAACAGCTGTGAAGTTTTTGATCCAGAAGTTGTGTAATCCATCTGGCCCAGGTGTCTTCCAGTTTTGAGTTTTCTTGATGGCAGTGCAGATGTCAATCGCTTCAAGACCGTTGAATTCCATTTGTGGAAGTGCATCAGTCTGTTTTCGAATTGTTGCAACTCACGGGGCCATTTTTTCATAACCATCAGATCTTTTCCAGACAGATTTCCAGTATTTCTCAAAGGCAGATACATTCACATTTTCATGTTTTGACTGGTTACCCTGAGCTTCTAGTTCTCTATAAAACTTCTTCTGGCTATTTTGAAACATTGCGTTTTGGTGTTTTCGTTTTTCTGTCTCATTGTATCTGGCTAGTCTGGCTCCCTTCGTTTTAGCCTTCTGTCTAAATCGATCTTTCAGGTCTAATAATTTCTCGCGAAAGTTTGACTCTTCAAATCCAATGCCAGATTTTTTAGCAATTATTTTCGTTTTTTTCGTCACTTTGCTAGATGTATTTCCAGCAAGATACTAAGAAATAATGTCAACCTTCCCTCGAAAATCATTGATATCAGTTTCCAGGCGCTTTTTCCAGGCAGGTGTATCTTTTTGGATATTACGCCTTGTCGCATTGAGGGTGTAAGTTTTTTGACCTGCAACCTCGATTACAGTTACTGCTGCACAGTACAACGCAAGATGTATGTCACTAAGGTTCATTATCCCCGCTAAATGCGATTTCAAAACTTTATTGACCTGCATTATACTAAAGCGGGATTTTGCAATGTTGCGCAGAATCGGTATTTTTGGCCTATTTAGTGGATTTGAGCCAATAAAATGAGCCAATAGACTGTAAAATCTTTCTCGTATGTTAAAAAAGTTTCCATTCATGACTGTTTCTTCATTTTGAGTTGATGATACTTCTGTTGTTAGGATTGGAGTTTGTACTACCGGTTGGTTCTCTGTGTTCAAGTTAAGGATATCCATGTTATTTTCTTGAGGTGGGTCATATGTAATGCTTTGGTGTAATTCATTACCGACTTCTCTCTTGATGTTCATTAATTCTGTTTCGGTAAGATATTTTTTTCTTAATATAAGATTTTTACGGTCTGCTAAGTTTTGTTCCGATAACTGTGTTTCAGCAAACCTCTTCTTATATTCTTGGTGAAGTGCACTTCTCCATCCAGGTAGCGGTATATCTGCACACTGGTTCACGTGATAATAGGCACTCAGTACTTCAATATTCACTTCACGTGTCCATCTAATACGTGGAGTGCGCTCGGTCCTGCTGACAGCCCTCCTTATGGGGGGGAGCGAGCCAGCCGGTACCTGATTATTAGCTCCTGCTTTTTGTTGGGTTTGTATTGAAGTCTCTGGTGTTGATTGACTATTATATTCTAATTGTGTATGGATTTTTTCAGTTGCCTTGTTCATTGCCATTCTTGTGGTGTCATAGAGTTGGGAGTTGCCACTCGCTCCAGACTCACCAACCCCGGACAAATCCTCCCGACGGTTCCGAAGGGTTCTTGTCCGTAAAACCCTACCGTCTTGTATAATATCATTATATGTTTCAATTTCCATAAAAATTTTTTTTGGGTTCAAGGGAAAAAACGGTCACCCAAGGTAGAGCCCTGATTTACCATGGGAAAGCTATTTACTACCGGAGGGCGCTAGGTATCCGGAGACATCGTTAGAGACACTTTAACCCTGTGCCATTCAGCTCCTCGACACGATGGATTTCCACCTTGAGCTTGGGGTTTTTTTCCAGAGGTGTACTCCTCTCAGCTCGGGAAGGTGGTGGCGCCACTCACCAAGCGGTCTATCCGCCCCCTGCCTTATTATTATTATTATTATTATTATTATTATATATCCTCTAATGGATCAAGAAGGGAGGTGGATCAAGAAATGAATTATTACCGACTAATCAATTTTATTATTTTTTATCGTAAATACCTCAATTCCAAAATAAATAACATTTAATACCTAATTCATGATGTTCACGTTTCTATGTCAGTCAGCATATTTCAGCCATGATAAATGACTGAAAACTTTTCCAACTTTAATGTAAAAAATTGGTCCCTAAGCTGCTATATTAAGATCTCAGATCTCAAGATTGATACACCCTTATGCTCGAGTTTTATAACATTTCAAACGAATTGTATACGTTTGAGTAAGAGAAGTGAGAAATATTTATAGTGTTTTCTCGATGTTTCTGCGAAGCTTTAAACTGAAAATGCATAAACCATTTATACAAAAAATAAAATCAATTCCAGTTAAAGTTCTCGAAAGCGTATGGTAACTGTTTTTGCAACAAAATTAAGTTAGAGCTGTATTAATCATACAAATTTCCTGGAAATCTACCACTAAAAGCTAAAATAAGTAGGTTAAATGTTGCGAATATGGCAATTTTCTTATTCTTTAATTTTGGGTTCATAAATAGAATGTTTCGTTACTTTCTCAACAGTATTTAATTGGCGTAACAATAGTTTAAAGTACTCTTTTCAAATTGTGCATTCAGAAAAATATTTTTAGGTTGCTAAAAATATTTACTTTTAGTATTAGCTAACATTTATTAAAAGGCAATCAACTTAACGAAGTCTGGAATATGTTTTGAAGAAGTTCAAATAGAGTTTGAGGGTTTTTATTTTATGCAGCTGCAGTGGCGCAGGTTCTATTTCCGTTCCGTTTGCAAAGTAACTACCGAACTGCAACTGTAGTGCAAAAAGTACATATTATCAAAAATAAGAGAACGACCAAGAAACAAACGGATTTATGCATGGAAGAAAAACTTTTAGAGACTGAGAATTAGGAACTTTGACGATAAGGCAAGAGATCGGGTAGCATAGAGCGGGAGGGTGTATGCTGGCATTGCAAGGCATGACAGGAAGATCTCTACATGAATCAGAGAACAAGGATGGAGGTGGCCAGACCATAGAGTGGGGCGATGTGATGATAAATGGACTAAAGCAATTCTGGGGTGGATACCGCTTGATCATAAAAGTCCACGAAGAAGAAACACTATGATATCATCAAGTTTGTTGGATAATTTTCAAAAATAAAGAGTTCCATATTATGCGATTCAATTCCTGTGTTCATTCCCTGAGACAACGTATGACAGACTGATTAGAAAATCGTAGGTCACTGGTTGCGTCACCTGCTGGGTAACAGAAGAGTTGCTGATCGTCGACCAGGTCACTCCACAATGTGCGAACACCCAAAATTAAACTATCTTGATCATTAGGTTGCACGTCCTATATCGTGCCACCCAGGAATCTTCGCCTGGCAGTGGTCTAACTGGCTAAAAACGTCGTAAAGTAATAATACCAGATCATATCTTTACATTAAGTCGGAAACTTATTCATTCGACAGGCTGTTTATAACTCAGACATTTGTTATGTTTTTGGGTTCGGCAACTATCGCCTATTTCGGTCGTTGCAGCATTACTTGGTTGATTTTGTGGTAAATAAAGAGATACAAAATTGAATTGGTCACTTTATTGCCTCGACACTGGTTAGGTTTGATTACCAGAACATTCAAAAGCTGCAAAAAATTTTGTTAAAGGACACCACCGTAACCAGGAAATATTTCACTGATTAATATATTTTTGTTTATTTTAAGACTAAATTTCGCAAAAAAACGCAGAACTTTTTGTTTAACTAATACGGTATATATGAATATTTCAACAACGATAAAAATTCCAACTTCTTTTTAGGTCTGTAGAGAATGATCATTCCTAAAAACCCACAATATCGCCAACTAGCGACGTGATGAAAAATAAAAATACGAAGAAAAAAACACATTTAAAACCGTTTATTATTCCAGCTGCGTAAAAAGTAAGCAAGCTCCTAAATTTTGAAATTATCCAGTTCACTTGACGCGAGGTGTATTTTAAGTAAGAAGACAACGGCATTTATTCAGAGCTCAAAAGATAAAAATTAAGAAACAAGAAACACTCATATTTCATTAGGGTTAAGTCCAACAACCCAAGTTTTTACCCCATAATGCACTGGGTCACAGACTGGTGAAAAATAAGCGCCAGTCTCTTCCGTAAAAGGTCGAGACTAAGACACTCTATATTAATTTCCCAAGCGAGCTATATATTTTATTACACTTACTTGTTTCCCCTCTTGATACGTACATTATTTTTCAACTGTATGAAATGTAACTAATTACGGAATGCATGAATATTGCTGCTTGTTTTGAGAGGATATGCATTTGCTCATATTTTGTTTTTAAACCTATCAAATCTACATTTAATTATGGATATGGTAAAGAAAGCGTGTATAAAAACCTTGCGTATTAAAATGTTTTCTAAGTTTATACATAATTTTATTCCAAACAAATATCTTTACTTTGATTTGTTGATAAGTATGATAAAGCTCTAGTAATACAGATGGTATATGATATGGTTAACAATGGATATAATATGGTTAAGAGCAAAACATTGATAGGTGGAATTGAATAAATTATCGAAAAACCCTATATGATAACTCTCCTTTTATTTTGTATCCTTACATATCGGGCTGTCCGGAAAGTTCGTAGATATTTTCCATTAGTTGTTCTTTTAACGCTTGCAAAGAAAAATCTATATTGAATTAGTAATGTTTGTTTAGAGACAGTGAGTCAAGTTAACTTAAATTAAAAATCTCGGTCTTTCTTCACGGTTTTCTCTTGAAAATATGTTTTAACTTTTTATTTAAAAAATGACAAAAACGCTGTCCAAACAAAAAACAAGATTTGTGATGATGTGAATGTGAATGATGAGATGTGTGAACTTTGATTGAGGGGAGGGTGTATGCTGGCATTGCAAAGCGCGATAGGAAGATGTCCATATGAATCAGAGAATAAGTGAAAATATGTGACATTATTGAAAGAGTAAAGGATGGAGGTGGGCAGGCCACAGAGTGAGGCTATGTGTTGATAGATTGACCATAATAAGGCAAGAGATCGGATAGCACAGAGGGGAGGGTGTATGCTGGCATTGCAAAGCGCGACAGGAAGATCTCCATATGAATCAGAGAATAAGTGAAAATATGTGACATTATTGAAAGAGTAAAGGATGGAGGTGGGTAGACCACAGAGTGAGGCTATGTATTGATAGATTGATCAAAGCAATCCTGAAGTGGATAAGCTTGATCATAAACGCCTACGAAGAAGACCGAAAACACGATGACATCATCAAGTTTGGTAGACAATTTTTAAAAATAAATACTTCCATAATATGCGATTCAATTCCTGTGTTCATTTCCTGGGACATGACTGATGTGTGATAGACTGATTAGACAACCGTAGGCCACTATTTGGCGCCACGTGCTAGATGGCAGGTTATGGAGCGGTTATGGGATCGGGTTCTACGGCTACCACCTATTTCGGTTGTTGCAGTATCACTTGGTTGATTTTGCGATAAATGAAGGGGGATTGGAAGGGATTCGTATACTTCGTATACTGAGCTTTTTCTACGCAACCAAACCATCAACATCGACATTTATTATTTAAAATTAGGTCGATTGAAAACAGGAATTGAAGAAAAACTGCCAGAATTAGTAAAAACGCAAGGCGTCGTATTGTTATCATGACAATACATGATCATACATCTCAATCAGGACCGGATAAAACTTGTTGGCCTTCTATTAGGATGCTCTGCCTCCTCCACCTTGCTGATCGGACATTGCATCCTTGTACTAACATCTATTCGGCTCCCTGTCAAATTATTTAAATGGGAAATCTCTTAAAAGGGAAGAAGATGTAAAAAAAACCTGTTGACAATTTTTACCAATAAAGTTGTTCATTTTTAGCAAAAAGTCATAAAAATGGAAATTATAAAATAAGTTTTGATGAATTTCTATTTTTTACGTAATATTACTGCTATTATTTTATTATAACTACTTTTTTATAGTTACAAAAGCCGTTTTATAATGTTACAATTTACTTTTCACTTTTCGACTACATTCTTTTTGCAACGAAGTCCTTAAATTTATTTCTTTTCAGAAATGGCTCGTTAACGAACAGATTTTATGGCAAATATTAACTAACCATAATGGACTCGATCGTAATTTTTCTTGTTAACAAACATCAACTTTAGAACTAATTACGAATTTACTACTGATTTTCGAACGAAAATAAAAAAATAGATATATATTATGGTTTTATATTTCATACGTAAAAATAACCCTTTAATTTGCCCTTTTCGTAAGTTCGTGACTTTTTTTAAATTAATAGTCCTAGCATAAATATTAGAACCATTTAAGAAATTTTAAAAGAATGTTCGCTAGTTGCTTAGAAGAGTCGTAGTTTTAGGAACAAAGGAATTTGAAAATGAATTTGAAACACTAGTTTTGCAGATTTTGAAACAACTTTCTGTTGGGGTTCCCGGAGAGTTCGTAGGGATTTTTTAAAGAGAAAGAAATGTAAATAGTTTATGTAAATATTTAATTAATTTATTATTACCATTATTATTTATAACTTTTTGCCAATCTAGTGACATGCCCCTAATATCTTTTTACCAATAAATAGCATTTTTGCCGACAAAAAATATCAATAGGTTGTTTTTCACCTTCCGTTTTAAAAGATTTTCCATTTATACAATTTTGGATGGAGCGGAATAGATCGCATTCCGAGGGTGCGATGTCTGGTTAATAAAGTGGATGGCGAAACATCCCAATTAACAAACAATGTCCTGATTGAAAGGTGTGGTCGTGCATTCTCATGATGAAATTCGGCTCCTTTCGGATAAATTCGGACATCAGAAGTCGGTGTTGATAGTTGGGTTGCAGGAAAGACGCTCAAAGTGTATGGGTCCTTTCTAATTCCATCAAATACAAATCATACTTTTCTTCGGATGAAGGAAGTCGTACGCCGTATCTAAAACAGCTGACCCAGGCAACCCCCATGATTTTTTTCGCTGTACTTTGTTGTACAGAATCTATTTTTCGCCACCAATTACCATCCGCTTCAAAAATGGATCCAGATTTTTTTTTAAGCGTTAAAAAAGCAACTAATTTGTATGTTCATATCTGTTCAACTTTTCCTTTCAACATGCGTGTCAACGTGTCTTTCAACTTGCGTTATTGCATGCGTTAGTGCATGCATTCTAGCGCAGGGTGAACAGGAAGGAGGCATGCGTCTGCCTCCTTCCCGTTCACAGGTTTGCGTCAGTTTCATTCCACATTTCTGGCGAATTCAGTAAAGACGGTTTTTTAAAAACGTTAAAAACATTTTATTTTGTAAGTACCTGATTGTATGATTGTATATTTCAATTTCATGAATACATCTGACATTGTCATATGAGCCGGTATGAGTGCTGCTGTTGGTGATGATATGAGCACGGAAAATAAGGGAAAATACAGAAAATCTGTATGGACAAAATAATATTTAGAAGAGTTACTACAATTTATACAGGAAAAAATATAAAATATGTATGTGTTATTACTTTTTATTTTATTTTATCTGAAAGTCCGTTAGGTGTAAGACTGATCATCATCATGGTGGTGTTTTATGAATTTTTGCCCTCCATGTGTTCCCCTCCAGTGCTTATTTTCTAGCCTCATTCCAATGAATTCCTCGTTTTTTGCAGCTTGTCGAACTTGTTCTTCCCATCTCAGTTTTGGACGTCCAACTTTATTTTTTCCTCGTGTTTTCGCTTCATATATTTGTTTTGCTAATCTCCCTTCATTCATTCTATGGATGGGTCTTAGCCAGCTCAATTGTCTTTCTTCTATAATAGATTTTAATTGGTTCCATTAATGTCGTATTTCTCACTCTATCCCTTCTTGTAATTCCCCCTATTTTACGTAGGAATCTTATTTCTGCAGCAGTAATTCTATTTTTTTTTCTCTTTGTTAAGGTCCAAGATTTACTGCCGTATATCATTGATGGTCTCACTACTTTCTGATACACTTGTGCTATTGTCTCTTTCAGTATCTCCCTTTTTCCTAGGAATGTTGTTTTTAAGGTGTTGGAGAGTTTGCCTGCTTTTCCCATTTTTTTGTTTATTTCACCGTCCATTTTTCCATTATCTTTTATTATTATGCCTAAATACTTGTCGACATTTTTTCTAGGTTTACTTTTCTTAACTCTTCATTATATATCGCTAAGTTATATTGTAGTATTTCTTCAGAATCTGCCATTAGGACCATATCATCAGCGAACAGTAATTCTTGGGTTGTCACTGTTTTCATTTTTCTAAAACCAATTTTTGTATTTTAACCATTCTAAAACCAATTTTTGTAAAAATTTGCTTTGCCATTTTTTAGAACATCCTCAATAACTACTGATAATAACAGTGGACTTAGCACGCAGCCCTGTCTTAGGCTTATTCCTGTCTCAAATACTGTGGATTCATCGTTATGAGTTCTTACTTATAATTACTATTCTTGTTGTTGCTGGATAAGGCCTTGATAATGTCTATTACTCCCTCTTCTAGTCCTATTCTCTTTAGACTATTAAATGCATTTTTTAGGTTAATGAAACAAATATGGATTTCGGTTTAAGTTTGTCTGCCTAGTTGTCTAATTATAAGTATTTGATTTTGTATGTTTTTACCCTTTCTAAAACCATGCTGTAATTCCTCCAATGTTGCTTGTAATTTTTGTCTCAGCTTATGCTCTGTTATTCTGGTAAATATTTTCCAGATAAACTTGTTAGTGTGATCCCTCTATAGTTTTTATATTCTTTGATATCTCCTTTTTTTACAATGGCAATATTATGCCCATATTCCAGTCGGTTGATGCTTTCTTTTCTATTATGATATCGTTTAATAGTGACAAAAATTCTTCTATTGTTATTTCTCCTATATATTTTAGCATTTTTGCTGTGATTTCGTCTTGCCCTGGAGTTTGTAAGAAAAAATTATTACTGTCATAATTATAATTTTATTTTTTGTTTTTAAATATATAATTTAATATATGTATTTAATTTAATAAAATTAAAGTACTTAACTTTAAATTAAAGTTGTGAATTGTTGCAAAAACTTGCAAATTATATTAAGGAGATGAAAGCGAAAGCGCAAGATATCCAACATCAGTCTGAGTCGGTGCGCTACTTTTGCGTTTCGTCGTGCGTCATGATTTTTCCTTGCGTCCTGGCACGCCTCTCGTTCAACACTACATACGTCTAACTTTTCAACAGATGCATGCGTCTTGAGGACCAAAAGTTGAACAAGTGTGGACGTACCTAATGGAATATACCTAAGAACTTTCAGGACAACCCGATACAATTGCCAACAAGTCACTAACACTTAATGTCTGAACGACTGAATGTTCATATTATTTGGCCAAGAACGTGATTTCGTAGCACTAATTATTGTGGAATATCAGAGTGGTTCAAAAAGCTCTCGGTCTTACATAGAATACACACATTTTTAAGTTTTTTAAATTTTTTTCAAGTAGTTAGCATGCAATTCAATGCATTTTGACAAACGACGTTCCAACTTTTTAATACCTTCAGTATAATGCAATTTGTCCAACTCTGGAAAATAACCGGTTGTTTGAGCTTTGGTTGTTTAGATGTAACTTTAGTAATTTGAAACGAAGTGGAAAAGTGAGTTTCCCGCTTGTGTTATCGGAGCCAAATCGAACAACATGCCGATAGATGGCTTCGTATCGTAAATTCACAGGGTCTTAAATTTTATAGTTATCTTTTTGAAAAATTCAAAAATTTTAATTGAAAAATCACAAACTAAAAAAATATTTTAAAATACCAAAAGCAGAGTCCAAAATTGTCAAACTACAAATGTGTGTCTTCTTCTTTTTTTTGCCATCTCCATCAACAGAGGTTGTAGACCACTTTTCCAAAAGATCCTCTATTCTTAGCAACGAGAAACAGCTTCATTGCAATATATCATCATAAGCTTCATTGTAAGTACCATCATAAGCTTTATTGTAATTTATATTTATTATTGCGCAATGATATATTTATGATTGCTCGTAAGTTCGAAATCCTCCGTTTTTATTATTTAAGCCTTTAGAGTTCACGTTTCCCACCATAACATTTAAAACCAAACATAACATTCTATAAACTAGTCTGAATGGCAAGTTCAAGTTTTTGTCACTGATTTAATTTTTTAAAAATAGATCAGCCAATTCAATTCTAACACAAACTTCAATGTTATAGTTTAATTCAGAATGAATGATTTAAACTCTTTTTATTTCCAGTCCATAGACTGTTAGTTGTTCAATGTCTTTGGGGTTTTGAGGCTACTCGTATCATAAATTAAGTTTTGTCGATGTTTATATTTAGCTCCATTTGCAAGCATTTGTAATACAGGAAATTTATCAAGATCTGTAAATATTCTATAGTTTCTGTCAAAATCACCATGTCCTCAATGAATTTCAATGTGTTTATTATCTTATCTCCAACCCTTGCACCCTCTTTCCATGTTCTATAAAGCTTTTTTGAAGATGACTTGGGAGTATATGTTAAAAACTGCCAGTGAGAGTACACTGCCTTGTCTAACAGCCTGTGTAATGGGTATGTCAACTGGTAGCATACTGGCAACATACCGCGAGCAATGACTGTGCTATTCCCTTCTACCTCATTAACTTTTACCACTGCGGACCGATTCCAGTATATATTCTTGAGGAGGTGGATATCATTGTTATCTAGACCGATGTTAGTTAATTCTTAAGTTAGTGTTGTATGTACTTGTGAGAACAATACTTCAATAGTCCTTATGCTACCACAAAATCCAATCTATATATATATATATATATATATATATATATATATATATATATATATATATATATATATATATATATATATATATATATATATATTCTAGCCTTTCAGTCGTTATCCTGGAAAAACTAAAACCTGGCCTTTGAACTATGTTATTATATATCTATAATGGACTATAGTGGACTGAAACGAGACTGACTTCTTTGGTTATTTTGAAAACATCAGTCAGCATCAAGCAGTGTTTTCTTTCAAATATATTTGCGTTTTTTTGATCTGGTATGGATTTTTGTAGTATCAACAGTTATTAACTAGTTATATAGTGAGTTTCTCTCTATCACCCAATGTGCAAAAGTACAGCGCAGTTGGTATTCACCCGGCTTTAGTTTCTGAGCCAGTTCTATCTTGAAAGCGTGTAGGCTTGGGTCTTTTGTCGGTAGGAGTTATAATGAAAGAGCGGAACGCACCCGTAGTCCTAGTTTTCGCCGTTAGAACTCGATTATGCAGAGAAGGTTTTTATGCAGAGAAGGTATGGATTTTACGAATCGTATTGGTAATTTGTCGTGAATTTTCGCAATGAAATTTAAGTATTCTTTCATAGTAATTTTCAATATATTTTGACCGAAAAAAAATGCCGCCTTACAAAACTCCAATAATATGCCCAAAAAGTTCAAAACCTGAACATTATCAATAGAAACCTGTAGCACTAATTGCAGAAAAAATATCCAAGTAGGTTCATGAATAAAATATCATTTAATGGGCAGTTTAAAGCAATAGATTGCTTTGTAATGTTTGCCCGAGCCTATTAGGTGAAAAGATATATTTGCATTTAAAATCGTCACCTGCTGTGTCGGCAGTTTTAAAGTCTGATATCCTTTAGAACACAGAGAAGCTTTTAAATATTAATTATACTTATTGAAGGAGATTTTAACTGGAAATTATTTGTATTATATATTCTTACAACATAATTTTATATACAAGGGTTGCTATTTATGTATGCGGAATTGGCAACTATGGTGTTGTTAGACGCTATCTGACGCATACATCGTAAAGTTTGACATTGTTGACTGTATACGTACTCAGAATATTTTGTCATACGGACGCTATTTGTATTTAGTTACCTTAACAATTTTATCTTAGTCAAAAAATAAAAGTAACTCGTGAAAATTTTTGTGTGATGATTTACTACCACTTTCGACGTGGATGATCTCAACAACAGTGCATCGATTAACTCACTTGGACTTTTGGGGATGAATCACCATCTAATAATCGACATTAACCTACGATTTTGATCGTTCTTATTGAGGACTTTCTTTATAAGCACCATAAGATGCGCCCCTTAGATCGGTACCGAGGTAGAACTGAATGGAACCAGGAATAAAACTGTATTTACTTTAGTAAATATATATATAACCTTCAGAAGAAGTTTAAGTGAAGCCTGTTATGTCACCGAAATTTTGAAGCAGTGCAATTTTTTGAAGAGTTTTTAGTACGACACTCTCCTGGCTTCCGAATCACCCAAACTTATTGCCGATAGAACGTGTATCGGATAGTATTGGTCGCATCTTTGACTTAACATTGCCTCCAACTGCCAGCAAATAGCTTTAAATGAATATAAAGCATATACACATCGCACCTGGGATACCTTGCCACAAAAAGGCCTACTCATTTTATATTTGTGTCAAATAAACGTGGGATTTGTTGATATTTTTGTACATGGTGTACACACAAATTAAAAAAAAATAAAAATCTATATTTTAATATGTTGCTTTTTTTTTGGTCTTTGATATAAGGTTTCAGAATAAGAGTTTCAATTTTGAAACAGTCGACATATTTTGTAATATCTGTTTAATATTTCCAATATTATTCTTTGCAGACGGTTATATCTTTGCTCTATTTTTTGTACTTCGCTGACAGAAAGAGAAATGGAAAAGATAAATATGAATAAAAAAGTTCTTTTGTGATTATACTGAGGGACTATTAAATATAACTTGTATAGTCGACTTATCACTTTTCTGAGATTCATTATAGAAATTTTTATTGCCCTGTGTCTTAAGTATTTATGCGTACATTTTGTTCATAACGATAATTCTGCTGGGTTAAGTTTTTTTTTCAAAATATGTTTTGTTGTGTGGTTTGTTCATTTCTAGCATTCATGACGGCAATTACAAATTACACATATTTTTTTATTGTTTATATTTTAGGTAATAATCCATGTAAAGCTGTGTTAATGAATGGAAAAAGTGAAAGTCAAATGGTGCAAACCTAGACTGAATATTGAAAGTGGTATACAATTATAACACATTCAATTGCATAGCATCAACTTCCTCGAGTTTTTATTCACCATAGAAGTTCAAATTTGCGAATTACCCTAACATAATGTAAAAAGGTCTACTACTGAGTGGTGCAAAAGAAGATTGTCTATTTTAAATTAAAATATCTATTTTCGGGTAATTTTTTTTTCGTGTTTTGTTTTCGAATAAGCCAAAAACTCAGGGGTTTTGAAAATTGAGCGATTCGCTTGCGGAGATCTAGTTTCTGAAGTTCTGGTTTGAAAAATGAGCATCAGTATGATGAATATTAAATAGCTTCGTAAAAAGAGTCGGTAGGCAACTGCCGCAGGTGCCTATCGACTCCCTCTACTAGCCGAGTAGTACCCATTCCAAAAAATCGATTTCCTGTGGACCACCTTGTACTATATTCACATAGATTAAGCGAAGTGGTGGTTTCATAGTTCTCTTGGTTGTTTTAATTCACAACAGCAACAGTTTAATGGCAAGCATCAAAAATACAGTACGGTATACCATTGACACTGATATAATAATAAAACCGTTTGTCGTAGAATATATTGTTTAATTTTGGAATAAGATTGATTGTATTATGTTCTGAATATAACATAGCCATTTTCTATTGAATTCGTGAGATAGTAAAGCATAATTTCATGAACCTAGTGCATGCACTAACTCTTCGTGATTTGTTTGCATTGACTGACGATTTCATATAATCTCACAAAAAAAGACCCTTTCTGTTTTTTTCTTATGTGGATAGATAAATCAGCTATTTAGTTTAGGACAGTTACATTATGTCATTCTATTTTCTCTTTGCAATCAACACCTTCACGACGATTACAATAGTCAAATATTTTCACAACATACACGAATTTGTCATTGTTGATAGGCGAAATTCTTGGGTGTGTCTAAAAACGATATTTATCCGGCATTTCTTCTTCATTCTTTATATTGGCTCTTGCAGTTGCAGTATTATCTTCACGAGAAACCACAGCAAGTCGACTATGTACAGAGGTAGTCTAAAAAGTTTCGAGCTTCAACATGAAGTTGGCGTTACTCGTCAAAATGCATTGCATTTGATAATCAATACGCAAATTAAAACCGAGATGGATACTATTGCCTCTCAAATGCAAGAATTTAATAACGACTCGATATTTGATTTTTACAGAAAATATTTCTTTACAGAAACACTAACATCAACGCATGATGAATTGTCAGTGTTTACTAAATACAAATAAGAGCTTGCCGCATTTATGTTATTTTAAATATGACTAATGAATTCTACACATTATTTCATTTATTCCACTTTAATTTTTACTGAAAATTTTATCTACAGAAAACCGAATAATTCAAAATTAACTTTGCCAAGAACAGTCTCCAGTTTTTGATAAACATTTTAACGAGCTAGTCGTCAATCACATCTCTTCTGTATATTGATCAACTACTCAAAACAACCACCTACCGGATATTTATCCAAACCTGTAACGAAACACTTAATTGAAAAAGTTCGAGAGCTGAACATCACCAACGAAAACCTGTAGCATTAATTGCTAGAAAAATATGCAAGCAAGTTCATGAATAAAAGGTCAGTTAATGGACAGTTAAAAGCAATAGATCGCTTTGAAATGTTTGCTCAAACCTATTAAGCGGGAAGATTTATTTGCAATTAAAATTGTTGCTTGTTTTGTCGGCAGTTTGAAAGTCTGATGACCTTTTAAACACTGAGGCGTTCAAAAATATTAAATAAACTTATTCAGATTGAGTTTCATTAGTGCGATGAATTAATTCAAACCATTGTAGGTTATTTTAACAATAAAGTGCTAATGGATTAAATTATTTTACGAGGTGGTAATCATGACTAGTTGGTGAAATGCTGATATAAGGGGCTTGTAAAAACTTTAATGACAGCTAATAAAAGGATGAATTGTGACAATTAACAAACAGTTCTAAACACAAACTTAAAAATCTTTTATTTTATATCAAACATTCCATAACCATTCACAAATAAAGTTTCTCTAAAAACAATAATTGAAATATAAAAAAACCAAAATTTTAAGTTTGACAAAGAGACAAATGTTTTTTTATAACTTCAAATATTCGATTTTTGATTAAAAAACTAACCTTTGGCAGACCTGAGGATCTGGTTGATACTACTCTTCTTCAATTCTGGCCTTAAGCTCAGCAATCAAAAAAAAAAATCTGACCGCGTTTGTAAATCCTTCTTGCAAAGTTCCCCATACATTTTCAAGACTGTTTACTGTTCAATCTAAAATGTTTACATTATTACTAGCCTAATTGAAAAGTTCACGGAGCGACACTTATAGAGCAGTAAAAGAAATATATAATCTACTACGTTTTGAAGTTCCATCCTTCGTATGAACATATGTGAAGTTTCAAGTAGATCTGTCAATTCATTCGTATAAAAACAGTAGCTTAAAGTAAAGTGATTAATTTTTTTGTAAAAAAAAGGTTTAAAGGCAATGCAAATTTATAGTGAAATGGTAAGTGTAAGGGACTGCTCCTTCAAAAATAATGGTTTGTAAGTGGGCAGGTGAGTTTCAATATGGCCGTACAAGCCTGGATGATGATTCTCGTTCTGGACGTCCAATAAGTGCAACTACTGAGTTCTATACATGATATGGTTATGGATCACAGACAATTGATTTGAGCGAAATTGCTAAGGCCATGGACATCTCAACTGAACGGGTGTTTCATATTTTGAAAAAGGAATTGGTCTTGAGAAAGCTATGTACAAGATGGGTGCCGCATTTGTTAAATTTTGATCAAAAACGACTTGTTGGACCATCCACTATATTCACCTCATCTGGCCCCCTCTAATTTTCGTCTGTGCCCAAATCTCAAAAAATTCCTACATGGCAAGCATTTTTCATTAAATGAAGAAGTTATAACATCAATAGATGAGTATTTTGAAGGATTTTGTAGGATTCCACTTTAGAGATGGAATAAATAAATTGGAGAGCCGCTGGAAAAAATCTATTGAGCTTAAGGGAGAATATACGAAGGAATAAAATAATTTTTTTCAACTACAAACTTATTTTACCGTTTCCCCTCCGCGAACTTTGCAATTAGCATAATACAATCAAACCAGTATTTTACAAGGCGTTTGCTGTAGACTGGTGCGTTGTCTTTGCTGAAAAATCCAGTGTTCGCCATCCAATTCCGCTCCGATCGGCAAGAAGTGCTCTGCCAGAAGTTTTCTGCCCCCATCAGCATTAATTTTGCCTGAAATAATTACTAGAAACACTACTAAACAATTTTTGAACCGTCCCCTAAAATTTCCAGGAGTCTGGCCACATTGATTTTTATTTCATCGGAAAGCAATATTTGTGTCCTCATCTCAGGTCATCGTGTACTTGGCAAATTCCAACCGCTCGATTTTATGTGTTTATGGAACGATTAATTGTGTTACATATGGTTGTTTTCACACATTTAGCACCGCTTCTCTGATTATTTCAGAGCTTGCGAAATTCCCAGTAGAAGCCAGTCACAAAACGGTTCTATCTTTTCTAGTGGACATTTTTTGGCCTTCCATTATCCTTTTTATTTCCATACTCTGATTTCAACCTTAAAATAATATTGAATATAGTTCTTGATCTTTCCAATTCTTCAGCAATAGTACAAGTCGGCCCTGAGGAGTAAAAAGCACTAATTTTACCTTATTTGGAATAGGTTGATTAATTTCCTATCGGCATTGTCACATTGAATACATCACGAAGTGCAAATTCACGAAGTGTTCTATAAGTTTGACGCACAGAACACGATTTGCAAGCGTTGCTCTAATGTTAAATGTTCCATAATAATTTGCCAGATTATTGAGACATATATTTACAGACTTGCGCTATCTATTGGATATAGGCCTCTATCTTGTTGGACTCTCTGCTCATAGGAACCTGGTATCAGTTAAGTCCTCCAATGCTTTTCACGTCATCTAACCATCTTTGTTAAAGCGGTCCTGTTCTTCTCCCCATTGTCTCCATCTGGTAATGTGTCCACTCCAGTTCTCTGTAGTACGTTTCGTTACTTGTCGTGACTGATAAAAAAACTGATCTTTGCTATTCTATTACCTGTGTCACCTGGGACATCTGTCATCACATCCATTTGTTGCTATCTCATTTATCGAAGGACATTGTTTAACATATCATATTTATAATTGGTTAAGTAAGAAAAATATTAAAACTCGATTGAATTTTGCTAAGAAGTACGTTTTGAAGCCTGAATATTAATTTAAATTAATTGGAACGGTGTTATTTTCTGTGGTGAGTCAACATTCAACATTTTTAGCTCAGATGGGCGGAAACCCTAAACATAGTGCGGGTATAGTTCGCGAATATAGCCTATACAAGTGCCCAAAAGTGATTAAAACGCCGCCTAAAACGTTTTAATTTCATTGAAAACGTTTGGCTTTATTTGGAAAGTAATATAAGGAAACATCAAATTACTAATAAAGAAACTTTAAAGAATATGTTATTAGAGGAATGAAATAAAATCGACGTAAATTATTAAAAAAATGGTGGTATCGATGCCAAAACGTTTAGGAAATGTGATTAAGGTCAAAGGTGGTCATAGTAAATACTAATTATAAGCTAAGTTTTTAAACAGTTCATTTTGTTGATACTAATTAATGTCCGAACATTTTTGTGACTATAAATTTGTAAATTGATCTTTTTTATTGACGTATTTACTATTAATATGGATTTATAATTATTTAATACTTAAATTATAGTTGCACTAGAATTGATTATTAATTTCCTTTTTATTACCTTTTATTTTTTTTTGTTTTCATAAGCACACTTATAGCAATATACTTTTCGGAATATTTTTCGGATTCACTGTATGTTCAGTATGATCACTGTATGATCTAATACCATATAACTTTTCTGAATTTCAGTTATCGAAGGGAATACAATTTTCCGTCTAGAAGGAAAAAAAAACTGATGATTGTGCAGACGGTTTTTTTTTCTTCGAGTAAAGAAGGAAAAAAAATCTGTCGTTACAGTGTTGACTTGATTTAATTGGGGATCCTGACTGTTGAGAGCAAAAGGGGGGAAGGGAAAAAAAATGTTAGCCACGATGATGCCTTTCTAATAAAAATAAGTTTAACGTTTTCTGTTCAATTACAAAAGAAAAGGGATCTGTCCAATAATTGGCGGAGGGTTTATAATCTTAAATGCCAATCTAGACAGCATTAAACCTTAATCGAGAACTCCTATATTAGGGATGTAGTAAAATCAATATACGTTTCCAAGGGTTACTTTTTCAGATGTCTTAGCGGAAATTAACTAGAAAATATCTCACGGTTAAAACTATTAATTTTATTTCACCCCGTCCTTACTGGGTGTGTCAGTCTTAACTATTCCATTCATTTATTTCCATTTCTGTTTATGATTACTCCTCAGAATTGTAAAGATATTAGGCCTAAACTATTCATGGTACGATAGCATTGATAACTCTTTTGAAAATTAAATATTATACAAGGACTTGGCTTATGTTAATAGGTGTTTCGATTATTAATGTCGATTGTTTCGCAAAATTTGCGCGTATATTTCCGTAACAAAATAAATTATCTTAATAATTATAATAATAATTATAATAATAATTAGCTATTACTTTTTCCCATCTTTATCTCAAAAAACAAATTTTCACTTCTGTGTTGTTCTGAAAGTCCGTGCTGCAGCGATCGAAATAAGTGGTAGTCCAAAGGGGCTAAGCAAGGCGAAAACGGCGGGTAGTGTAGGAAGTCCCATTTAACGTTTTCCAAATAGTTTCTTACACATTTTGCAACATGGGGCCGAGCATTGTCATACTGGAAAATTACTTTATCGTGTCTTTGGGCGTATTCTGGTCGTTTTTCCTTCAATGTTTGGTTCAGTTTTATCAATTGTTGTCGATATCTATCGCCAGTAATCATTTAATCAAGCTTCAGCAGTTCATAATACACAGTTCCCCTACTATCCCACCAAATATATATATATATATATATATATATATATATATATATATATATATATATATATATATATATATATATATATATCAAAGCATATCCATGTATATTGAGCACTGGTTGTGATTTTGAACGCTGGCCTGGATCTACCCACGATTTTTTTGCGCTTTAGGTTATTTAATAGATCCACTTTTCATCACCTGTAAAAACTCGATGCAAAAATTTTTTTCTTTTCTAACTGACAAGCATAATTTTACATGATTTTTTACCTTTCAGTGCCTATATCCTTCAATTTATATGGATACCCATTTTTCCTTCTGGACCTTTTCCAATGCGTGCAAACATTTGGAAATAGTAAATTAAGCAACATTCAATGTTTCTGCCAATTGTTTCAATGCATGAGTTCAGTCTTCATCCAATAATGCTTGCAAATCTGCATCTTTTGCATCTTCCGCAAAGTTTTTCGGATGTTTTGAACGCTCCTTGTATTTTATATCAAAATCACCACTTTTAAAGCATTTAAACCATCGTTTAAAGTTTTTTTGGGTTAGAGCATGTTCACCATAAGCTTCAACCAACAGTCGATAACTTTTAGCAGCCGTTTTCTTCAAATAAATGAAGGTTATTAGTCTTTCCCGCAAAACGCCTTTTTCTTGTACATAATTCGACATATTCAAAACTATGTATTTTGCACAATGACAATTAATAGCAAATTGGCTTTTGATAGCGGATGTTTCTCCCCCAAAACGCCATAGACGTCATTAGTCGATACCAGCAAATGTATTAGTAACGCCATCTCTTAGCAAAATCGACATTATTAACCGAAACACCTATTAATTATCATCAGGACCGGCAAACCGGTAATTTGTCCTTAATTCAAAATATTTCTTGTATAATTTCTTTAGTGTGAACTAATACACTGTAACCTCAATTCTTCTATTGGAACCTCTGATGTGAAACTTTTGTTGAAAAATTTTTTCGGGATAAAATACAGTGTACTCAAATAGATTTGCCACTAAACACCAAATCACTTTTTTAAACATCTTGACGGCCGTTTTGCTCTTATTGTCTTAGATTCATCTCCTGATGATGTCAACATGGTTAGGGCAACGCGCGTCGAGAAGTTTAATAAAGTTATTTTGTGTTTAATGGTAAATCTCTTTGAATACACTGTATTCTATCTAGAGAAAATATTATATCCTGTAAGATGCGGTGCTGAACTTGTATCGAACTTGAAAAGAGGCTCCGAAATTGTACATATCAAGCAGGACGTCATTTCCCTGATATAACCTTCCGTAATAATAAATAAGTAATAATAAATAATAATAAATAATAATAAATAATAATAAATAATAAAAAATAATAAAAGATTATAAGAAATAATAATAAATATTAATAATAATAATAAATAATGAGATAAATAGGTAATTTATACCTCATCACAACTGCATTTTTTTTATATAATTTTATATTGTAAGTAAATGAAATTACACTTGCTTGAAGCACATAAATGCCTGCCACTTAAATGAAATTTTGCTTGAGGAATAAAATTTACTTAGAGTAACAAATCTGCAACGTTTTCCGAACACGACTGTGCGAATGTTAAAGTAAAAGGAGAGATGAAATTATAAAGGATTAAATTTCTTCTCCCTTCACATATGGGACCGCCCTTGTATGTATCAGCATGAGATGCAGAATAGTTTTTACCCCTTTGTTTTATGCAGACTCTGAAAAGGGATAGGACAGCTGTCGCCAAAACTGAACTGGACAGAACTGTAAGTCCACTTCACTTCAAGCAAAATATAGTTTTCTATGACAATTTTGTCATTTCGCCCTAGCCGAATCTAAATGGAATAATAATTAATCATCCTACTTCCACAGAAAAAAAAGGTCCAGGCATTTTTGTATATTCATCAATTGAGTCATTTTTTTTCAAACGTATATGTTTGAATAAAAAAAGATTGATTGTTAGTGAGGGGCTGACATGGTCAAATAATTTTATTGAGGGTTGAATTGCAAAAAAATGTGTTGATCAGTTTTTTTTTATCTGATTATAATATTAAATAAAGGAACGAATGATATTTTTTTGAATTTTGAAAGTATTGAAAAATATGCATTTATTTCATTAACAGCGTTTTGTTAATGTTTTATTTAATTTCCATTAAAAGAAAGTTCATGTTCACTAAAGTCGCAAAACGCCTTTTTCTTGTACATAATTCGACATATTCAAAACTATGTATTTTGCACAATGACAATTAATAGCAAATTGGCTTTTGATAGCGGATGTTTCTCCCCCAAAACGCCATAGACGTCATTAGTCGATACCAGCAAATGTATTAGTAACGCCATCTCTTAGCAAAATCGACATTATTAACCGAAACACCTATTAATTATCATCAGGACCGGCAAACCGGTAATTTGTCCTTAATTCAAAATATTTCTTGTATAATTTCTTTAGTGTGAACTAATACACTGTAACCTCAATTCTTCTATTGGAACCTCTGATGTGAAACTTTTGTTGAAAAATTTTTTCGGGATAAAATACAGTGTACTCAAATAGATTTGCCACTAAACACCAAATCACTTTTTTAAACATCTTGACGGCCGTTTTGCTCTTATTGTCTTAGATTCATCTCCTGATGATGTCAACATGGTTAGGGCAACGCGCGTCGAGAAGTTTAATAAAGTTATTTTGTGTTTAATGGTAAATCTCTTTGAATACACTGTATTCTATCTAGAGAAAATATTATATCCTGTAAGATGCGGTGCTGAACTTGTATCGAACTTGAAAAGAGGCTCCGAAATTGTACATATCAAGCAGGACGTCATTTCCCTGATATAACCTTCCGTAATAATAAATAAGTAATAATAAATAATAATAAATAATAATAAATAATAATAAATAATAAAAAATAATAAAAGATTATAAGAAATAATAATAAATATTAATAATAATAATAAATAATGAGATAAATAGGTAATTTATACCTCATCACAACTGCATTTTTTTTATATAATTTTATATTGTAAGTAAATGAAATTACACTTGCTTGAAGCACATAAATGCCTGCCACTTAAATGAAATTTTGCTTGAGGAATAAAATTTACTTAGAGTAACAAATCTGCAACGTTTTCCGAACACGACTGTGCGAATGTTAAAGTAAAAGGAGAGATGAAATTATAAAGGATTAAATTTCTTCTCCCTTCACATATGGGACCGCCCTTGTATGTATCAGCATGAGATGCAGAATAGTTTTTACCCCTTTGTTTTATGCAGACTCTGAAAAGGGATAGGACAGCTGTCGCCAAAACTGAACTGGACAGAACTGTAAGTCCACTTCACTTCAAGCAAAATATAGTTTTCTATGACAATTTTGTCATTTCGCCCTAGCCGAATCTAAATGGAATAATAATTAATCATCCTACTTCCACAGAAAAAAAAGGTCCAGGCATTTTTGTATATTCATCAATTGAGTCATTTTTTTTCAAACGTATATGTTTGAATAAAAAAAGATTGATTGTTAGTGAGGGGCTGACATGGTCAAATAATTTTATTGAGGGTTGAATTGCAAAAAAATGTGTTGATCAGTTTTTTTTTATCTGATTATAATATTAAATAAAGGAACGAATGATATTTTTTTGAATTTTGAAAGTATTGAAAAATATGCATTTATTTCATTAACAGCGTTTTGTTAATGTTTTATTTAATTTCCATTAAAAGAAAGTTCATGTTCACTAAAGTCCATGATTTTTGTGTTTTGCAAGTTTGTGTTTCTTTGTATGCATATCCGTTATAAAAATATTCATTTAAAATTGTTGGCAATGCACTTTGAAATGTTTTGGTTTTTTGGTGCAAGTTCCGAATAAACTCCTTTATAATCCTCCAAATTCACACTCTTTTGTTGAATATCAGTTTTGCTGTGAGTATGTATAATCTTGTTACTGTCAACAATACACTTTTATCCGCTAGGTATCAATCTTTTAAAAGGGGTGGGAATTAAAATATTATGTTTGGACGCCAGCATATTTGACTAGGAAAACCCGGAAATTCCTCAAGATAATTGTACCATGTCATCTACCTTGTCTGCTAGATGACATGGTAGATGACATGGGTTGATCTGTATCATTAATTATCCACAAATAAAAAAAGGAGTTTTTTAAACTATTGTACAATGTTTTGATATCTTAAAAAAAACAGGTAATTTAACAAACCAGCATAGGTATACAGCAGTAAATAGTAAATGTATTAAAAAATGTAATTTTTAAATAAAAAATTCAAAATTGACCAGTCGAAAGAACATATTCCAGAAATGAGCATCAACGTAGTAGAAAATCTTTCAAAACAGACGTTCGACAATCAAGAACTATATCTCTTAAATAAAGACCTCAATCTTGCTTTGCCGACATCTCGTAGTGTGTTAGAGGATATGCTAGCTATTATTGAAACTGCTATTAAACACTTACCGTAGTCTTCCAAAGCTTTCGTCAGAGAGTTATGTAACGGCAAAATTGCAAAAAATATTTCAAATAAAAGTTAAAATATTTTTAAGATTGTCAAGCGTCTGCGAGAGAAGGATTGTTTTTATTTAAAAGTAGATAAGGAAAAAAAAGTTGTAGTAATCTTGTACAAATCTGATTATTTTGAACGCGTTGAAAAATTAATTCAAGACCGTCCATATAAACGATTTCCTAGGAATCCATTGTCAATAATGATTAACGAAGTCAGAGTTACATTGAAATCTTCTCTCTACCAAAAATTCATAAATCAGGAAAATCAATGAGACCAATTGTTTCAGCCATTTATTCTCCAACATAATACTTGGCAAATCAGTTAACAAAGGAATTTAAAAGTCTACCAAACCAAATACCTTTCTGTTTTGTGATAAACAACAAAATATATAAAAAAGTCAAAAAAGCACATCTAGAGGAAGGTGATGTCTTGGTTTCTTTTGACGTATCATCGTTGTTTCCGAGTGTCCCGATTCCACATACCTTGAAATACCTGAGGGAGTTACTATGCTTTAATAACAAGATTGCTTCGGAGTACATTTCTTTAACAAGATTATGTTTGAAGCAAAATTGTTTTCAGCTTAATAACATGTTTTACAAACAACACGAAGGAATGGCAATTCTTTGTTACCGTTCTTAGCCAACTTATTTATGAGTAAATTTAAGGCGAGCAAGCGTCTCCCAAGACCGGTTTCTAGTCTTAAGCCGTCATCAGTTGGGCTCAAGCTGGACACCTGAAGAGCACCCAAAGCACGACGTGGAGCACGGGTGAGATTCCTTAGCTTTTTAATACTTTTCTCCACAGGCCCAGTTCACAATTTTTCGATCATACCTGGTATTTATCCGAGGTTAGACGGGTCACGAACGATTTCGCCAGTCTGACTGCTGCGACCGTTTACCACAGGATGGCATGGCTGCATGTGATTGCAGTCTTCATTCGACATGGCTAATTTAAATGGTCATGGTTTTAGTCGTTCCTTCATACGCTCTTCAGGTGTCCAGCTTGAGCCCAACTGATGACGGCTTAAGGCCAGAAACCGGTCTTGGGAGACGCTTGCTCGCCTTAAATTTACTCATAAATAAGTTGGCTAAGAACGGTGACAAAGAATTGCTTGCTGGCGCTTTGGATGGCGGTTGAAGGAATGGCAAAGGACGACGTGGAGCACGAGAGAACTTCCTTAGCTTTATATATATATATATATATATATATATATATATATATATATATATATATATATATATATATATATATATATATATATATATATATATATATATATATATATATACATGTCCTGATCCTTCACAGAACGAACAGATTGACACCAGGAATGAATTACGAAATGATTTAACTACGTTTGTTCCGCTGCTTGAATATAAATTTTAGTGTGAAAAATTACCTGTGTTTCGCATAGCTCCCGTTGTCCCATGGTTTCGATGACAAGTGCTGAGCATGATACTTCACTCACAGAAAGTAGACTCACATAAAAGCTACCATTGAAAATATTTATCACATGCGGAATCGGGTTGCGCAATAGATTTCAGAGGAAACGACGACTCTGACGACTGACTAAAAAGAGTCAGGGTGAGTTCTGGGGGAGTCTGCAGGTAAGTTGTTCGCTGCAATAAGAAATATATAAATACATTATTACAAGATTGCTTCACCCTGTGAGACGTGAAAACAGACTTTATTTTCAAACAAACACACATCAGATAAAAGAATGTGTTTCTTATTGTGGCCTGGCTCTATAAAATAAAAAGCGAAACTACAAAAGGTAAACTATGAGGGAGAATAAATTACCAGCACTGTTTCTACTTAGTTCAGGTTTTTTTTACTCTGAGGAATCGTAGGGGGAGCCACTGCTCAATGAATACGTTATCGACTTACTCTATTTTGTTTTACTCTCTTTTTCATTTAGAGACCGGGAAAGAGGAAAAGAAACGGCCAGCCTAAGAGCGGCGGGAATTGGTATTAATACGCTTCACGAAAAGAATATTCACTGGGATGGGATGAAGAGAAAATAAGATGATCGAGCTAAATTTGTTTGAATAAGCCATATACATAATATCATGAGGCTTTCATTGCCGAAAAAAAGATATAAAGATACAGGTATAATATAAAAAATATACTATGTAAAAATCGACCTTAAATGTGGTAGTATTTTATCATTTATTGGTGAATTATCCCCACTTCTTACTTCTATTTTGTTATTACAAAACGTTTGATGTTATTACGTTTGACAGGTGACATTAAGTATAAGTTCTTGCGGTTCTTCTTATTAAACTGTAAATTTTACAACCAGAAAATTAACGTGATGGATCTGCTAATAGTACCAGTACAAATAGGTAGTAAACCATTTCGATTTTTTTAAATTTATTAAAGCTTCTTTCATGCAAGAAGTGGGTTATTAGATGGCATATCGTCAGGCATATCGTATATCGTATGCATATCGTATTCGTAACAAACTCAGTATTTTTAAATTTCTTAACTGTGTTAGAAATTGTGCGCTCAGAAGGACGATTATGACTACAACAGGACGATTATTGCTACAACAGAATCACCATTTTTGTAAAAACTTTTAACAATTTTAACGCGTTGTTCGGTGGTTAAACGATCCATATTGTAAAATGGCAACCTTAAGCTAAACAAATAACACTTTGAATGACATTTAAGTTTGACAGTTGTCAAAATACAGGGCTGTGCTTTTCGAACTATGAAATGAAACCCGTTATATAGAGTCTAGTTATCTACAATATAGGCTCGCTAAGTAGAGTTCGCTAGTAGTTACTTACTCCAAATTGTACTAATCGCACGCCAACGGTTTTGTGGAAAACCTGCCCTATTTGTCCAGGAGTTTATCGGATTGTGCATTGCTTAAATATCGAGTTTTCATTTCGGAAATTTTAAAGTACACCTACTTTTATTTCATTAGTTATAATTCCGCGAACGAAACATTCGTACTGCTGATTTTGCAAAAGCGCTCGACAAATATCATTGATCTTAAATCCTCCTTTAATGCATTTCTCGACAGCGACTGTTAATAACCCTACAATGAATGTGGAATATTAGTCTCCTCTAGGGGTATTCAGTTCTTTGTTTTTTTTTACCTTAAGTGGTGACCATCCGTATATCTTTGCCCAATTCTTAATATCTCTCGTCTTCCCTTTCCAATATGTTATTCCCATCTCTTGCAGATCCCTTCGCCGCATGTTTTTCTCGGTCTTGATCCCACCAAGCTAACCCACCAAGCTTAACGCTAGTTCGTCTTTCTTTATTAGAGGCCACGTTTCTGATCTGTATAATCAGTCACGTGAACGGAAACTCTCCGAACACTGATGCCTTAACGGCAAATGCACGATGGGTACTGTTGTGTGCATGATGCAGGATGGGTACAGCGAAAGTGGGTGAAAGGCTTTACCTTTATTTCAGAAACGCCCGAGAATTTCGTGCTGTCTACTAATAGTCAATTTCAACTGAGAGGATACCGATGAGAAGGGTATTTTCTGAAGTAGGGACTTTATTTAAAACCTTGTCGTTGCAGGAATATTCTTCGGAACAAAAATAATATTTTAAAGATATTTCTTTTACGAATACATATGAAATCTAAGGGACATAATGCTAACATTATGTATGCGATATTGTTAAAAGATCATACTCTCAAGTATTTTCGTCTGCTTTGTATACATAGTGGAGAGATTTCCGAACACGTTTGTATGTTTGAGTTTATATCGCAAACATTCACAGTGGAATAATACTTAAATTAACTTGTGTTATTTGGGATATTCAATATTGATTTTAAACTTTCATCATTTATAGTTGGCACTGATGGAATATACCTTAAGGAAATATTTACCCAATTAATACTGAGTCTCTTAAAGTTTTTCCTGAAAATTTTTGTTTATTTATTTCGAAAGTTGAGTAATTGCCACTTATGTTTTAACATTAATATCATGTAAGTGCTCGTCTGTTGGTGTTTATGATCCCAATTTAATTAAAATTTTCAATGATGCAACAACTGTTATACTTTAGCACTTGAATTGTTTAGACATTATTCTTACAAACTTTTCATATAACATAGACCCAAATTATATAGCCCAATGGTACAAATGAGGTCTTAAAAGTTTTATCAGCATTACACAACCCTTATTGTGTCCACTGCAGGACATATACCTCTTTGAATCTGCTTCACCCATCATGATCTTGCACCTCTCTGCTCCAGTTTGTCGATATACGACTGATATTAGCGGTCCACCTGGTTGGCCGTTATCTTCTGTTCCTGAAAGCGTCAAATCTCTGACGCCATTCGAGGATCATCTTAGTCCATTTTCCGTCGATCATTCGTGCAATGTACCCAGCTCAATTCCAATTAAGCCACATTATTGGAACATCTACAAGCATACTACGGCATCTATAATATCTGTCCTTTTCCTGTTGATACTAGTTTAAATCCTCTTTTTAAATTTCTATTTTCTGAATACTGAGCGTTTCCTTGCCTAATTTTTACTTATTATTTTCCCTTTAAAAGTGACCTCCATAAGTGCTACCATCAGGACACATTAGTTCAAAGTTTTTCTTTTCCAATATATCGGAAAAGACGTCCAAGCAAGATGAAATACGTTAAAGCAAGAATAATTCTTCTTTTCAGTTCTAGAGTTTGGTTGCCATGCCCCATACAGATATCGTGACGTAAATTTTTATAATAGTGTTTCGATTAATAATGTCGATTTTGCTAAGAGATGGCGTTACTAATACATTTGTTGGTATAGACTAAACTAAGGCGCAAAAAATCATGAGTAGACCTAGGCCAACCTTCAACATCACAACAAGTTCGCAATATATATAGAAAGAAGGCTTCGCTGTGTATTACGACCTGCTAAAACCTGGTGAAACGATTACAGGCGATTGATACCGAAAACAATTAATAAAATTGAACCGAGTATTGAAACGGTAAGAAAAAACGACAATTATATGCCCAAAGACACGATAAAGACGCCATGTTGCCAAATATGTAAAAACTATTTGGAAAATGGTAAATGGGATGTCCTACCTGACCCGCCGTATTCACCGGACTTAGCTCTTTCGGACTACTACTTATTTCGTTCGATGCACCTTGGACTTTCAGTTTTTCAACACTTCTTATAAGGAAGTGAAAATTTGACTAGATGGGTGGATGGCCTCAATAAACCAACAGTTCTTTTGACGCTCTTTTGACAGAAAAATGAGAATAAGTAATAGCTAACGATGGCCAATACTTTAATTATTAAGGTAATTTATTTTGTTATGAAAATAATCGCTGACATTTTACGACATTATTAACCGAAACATCTATATGAATTGATTTACTCGACACATGTCTCTTCCACGTGTACGCCATGGTTAAGAACAAGGTTTGTTATACATTTGGTCTTGAAGAAGTTTATTTTTAAACCCATTTTTGTTATTATTGTCTTCAAACTAACTATCATCTTGTTGATGGTTCAATTTTTCGCATTCGACACTTATGCCTATTTCTGTACAACATTCAACCCTCTTGAGCATAAACTCTAACAAGTTAACATAACTCTCATGATATAAGACAATTTATATATTTTAATTATGTCTTCAGTTATAAATTGACTTTGAATTGACAATAAATTGAAAAATGTTTTTTTTGGACAAAAGTCCTAATCGTTCTCAAGATCTGAAATTGAGCATCTGCTCAGTGGACAATATGAAGTTACTGTTAAGAATAATTTTGCAAAATAAATAAATTCGAAACGATTATTTCAAAATTTTTTATTTGAGCAATGTATAAAAATAAATTATAGTACTAGGATATTGATAAATAGTAAACCCAATATAGCAAATACTACATGAATTTGTTTATTCAGCAGTCACCTTTCAAATTTACTCCTTCAACGTATTAATTAAACAATAACAACCGCCACCCCACCGATTCCATGGCTCCTGAGCGGCTATGGTTGGCGTTAAACCTCGGGTATGATATGAGCGGCGAGCGGCCGAGCTACGCCGCTCACCTTTTTGTTTACATTGAATGCAGTGAAAGGCTAGTTACTTAGGCAAGAAGATCAGGGCGGTGCCGTTGGCTGCTTACTGTTTGCCTGTCGTAACAAGCCGTCTGCTAAAAAGGTGAGCGGCATCGCACTGCCACTTGCCGCTCCCCGCTCATATCCCGGGGCTTTAGTCTTCGCGAAAGAATTCCACATAAACAAAATAGACAAAACCCAATATAGCAAAACTAAGGGACATAAACGAAAAGGTGTTAAAAATGAAGTGGCGGTGGCCTGGACATGTAGCTCGTCAGAAGCCGGATTGATGGGATACGAAAATTATAACATGGAGACTAACCACACGAAGTAGATGGAGACCCAGAAAAGATGTACAAATGACATGGAGAGGGTAGCGAAAACACGATGGATTAAAAATAAGGAGAGATGGAAGGAGCTTGAAGAGACCTTTGCCCAGCACTGGTCAAACAGAGGCTGATGCGATCGACAGCTTCACAGTATCGACAACAAACTTATTTGTCGTAAAGTTTTATTGAACCAAAGCACCTTTAAGCTGCCGCGTTATATACGATATTTATTACCAGCAAATCAATTAGCGATGGTTTATTATTGCTATTACTACTATTATAGTTCGTTTGTTGGTGTCATAATAAATTTACGTGATATTTCTTTTAGAAATAGGTAGCAGAATGACTGAACTATACTCCATTTTGTCGACGTTCGACTGTCGAACTTCAAAACTCTCTATTTGAAAATTCACCACTTAATTTAAGATATTTTAATGAAGGTCTCCATCATTTCATAAAATATTTTAGTAATATATAGACTAAAATATTCTTAATTGGGAGAGAAAGCTTCAAACTTATAAAAAATAGATTAAAAAAAAGCTTGAAGAACCTTAATGTATTATGATGAATTGCACTTAACTTCTGACAGTAAATTAACTTTTGATATATTCTGAAATTTACTCTAAACAAAATTTTCAATTTTGTCTCTTGTGTCTGCTAGTTTAAATAATTCTGTCCCAGTTTTTTTTTATTTTTAATTTTCACATGATATATAAGGTTTTCTGGAAACTACTATTCATTTTCTACTATGAGCTCAATTTTTTTAAGCGAGTTTATGAAAAGTTTTTTCTAAGTACTGAAAAGTACTTGAGTTTCCACGATGTTTTGACGAGAACGCACTCGTCCTTTTCATAAGTTCAGTTGCAGGTTCAAGAGAGATTTTTATCAGCTAGGTCTGTGCGTTGCTTTTACATATAAGATTACATGATCAGGGATTGTAGCGTGGTGCTTTTCTATTCTTTGTGTGAGCTCTGCCCCCGTTCATGCTATTTTTGGTGTTTCGGTATATGTGTCTGTTGCTGGAGTGTTTCTGATTGAGTTTTTGGAGAAAATCATTTTCTTTACGTTAGGTAAGTTAAATACGTTGCATCTTTTGTTGAGATTTTCTGAGTTCTCAATTTCAATTTCTTCTCGCACGATCCGTGCATTATAATATTTGGTATGTGCTATTTGTTTGCAGCTATTAAAATTGATGCTGTCCTGTTTCGAGTGTTGTGATAGGATTATTTGCTTGTTACGGAAAGCCAGTTTATGTTCTCCAAGTCTTACGACTATCCGTCGATTGATCTGCCCTACGTAGGATTTGTCGCAGTTTCCGCATGTTATTTTATATATATGCCCAGGTTCTAGCAGCGTATTTTAATTGCTTTTGCGGGCTTGTAAATGGTGGAAATGTTGTGTCGTCTGAGAATTTTTCCTATCCTGCCGGTTACCCTTTTTATGTATTGTAAAGTGGTTTTTATTATGGTTTATTAAACTCATTCTCGCTCATCATTCTCGCACAAAACTCTCTGCGTTGTGCATTCCTTTCCGTCAGCTATTGCACAATTATTTTGTTGTAGGGATAAAATTTCAAGTCGTCATGCAGCATGCGTTGTAGCGATAGACAGAGGACCAGCAAGAACCGTCCTTCTCTCTGTTTCAGCATTGTCTGGTGTCCGAACGGCCAACGGGAGGCCAGGTGGTGTCCTCTTCATTACCGATCCGGTGGTTCGAAATGCTTCAACCCATTCGGAGTATTGTGTTTCGATCTAGAATTAGCCCTCGGGATTCAACGATAAACTGTCGACGGAAAAGACGTTGCAGCTTTTTTATTACAGAATTACTATTTCTAAAAAACTGCTCGACGACAAACACACCATGCTCCAAGGTCCACGGCGCATTACTGCATACTTAATTTAAAACTGTATTACCTGAGCTATCCGTTAGCAGCGTGGCGAGGCCGTCAATCCTCTTGTTGGAAAATACTAGCCGATCAAGAAATATGCGTTTCCTTTGCACCACCTTGTGTTATTCAAATTACACGAAAGTGGGCCTTTTCACTGAGGAATCTGCTTTTACCACAAAAATTAAAAAATATTTTGTTTCAGATTGCTGAAATTATTAGTGAAATATCAATAATTTGTATATCAAATACAACAAAATATATCCAAAATAATTATTGAAATAAAACAATTATACAGTTTGTTAGTTTATTCTATATAACATCGCTTTCGCAAATGATCCGATTTTTTTTTCAATAAGCGATTTTTATTTCTGACAGCAAAATTTATCTTTTCAAATTTACTGAGCAAATTGTATCGTTTTGAGGCGATCACGATACCACTTGTATTTTCTACGGTTTTTTGTTCGTATTCTTTTCGTCTTTTTCGTATAGATTTAAAGTTGTTGGAAGTTTATTTTGCGCGGATGATATAAAAAAATACAGGTGACTTTAACGGTTTTCGTGTTTATGAAAATGGTGATTAATATTCAATTTTAAGATTTTTAGATTTTTAAAGCTAATAAATATACTAATAAAAAGTAATCCAATCCTAAATCAACTCAAGCCATATTAGATTTATAGATTGTTATGGCAGTATCATATTTGATTTGAACTGGAAAAAAATGCTTTCAATTTTTCGAAATGTAATAAAGTACAATTTATTTAATGTACAGTAATATACATAATAAATATATGATACATTATTTGTAATCTCTTCTCATTTATTTAACAAACTTCATTATGCTGCATTCATAAAACATGGCAGACTAATCAACGATAAACGGATCCAATTGTCTTTTAACACCCTCTTCATCAGTAAAGCTTTTCCCGTTTGGAGAATTCTGCAACGACTGGAATAAGTGAGAATGGGAGGGTGCCAGGTCCCGTGAGTATACAGGATGAGGTAAGACATCCCAGCCAAAATTTAATAATATTCGTTGAATGGTTTATCACATATATGATTTGACAATTTTGGGGTGAAAAAGTTACCATTTCGAACTGCCACTTCGGTGCACATTTTGTGCATTGATTCTTTAATCAACTCATTGACTCTTCAAAGAAAAATCTACTAGGGATGAACTGGCTTAAAAAACACCAATTTTGTGAGATTATAAGATAATTATTTATAGTTATATTAAACAAAAGTTCATCAACTTCAATATATTGCTTACATCAATTTATATGACGCTTTTCAGGAAAAAAAGTTGATGAACCGCAGAGAAAATGATTGACAACATTCACTCTTCAGAAGTTACCAGAGTGTGGTTTCGATCTGTCCTCATACAGTCCTGATGTGGCAACATGAAACTTTTAATTACTTTGATCATTGCAACACTTGTTATCAAGTGATTTAAATCACGTCAGATCAATCCAATCGCAGTTATGAAGGTTTTTGGTTATGTTATAGGATCAATGGTTAATATATATATATATATATATATATATATATATATATATAGGTTGCTATTTATGTATCCCGAATAGTAAATATTTATCATTGAAAAATTTTCACATTCTTGACGATGTTTCGTCGAAATCTTACCTGGCATTCTCAAGTCTGTCTTTGCTCTCTACTTCTTTCAGCTTCGAACTAAAAATTCACCAAATGAACGGATTGATACCCAGAAAAATCTTTCTAACATTTATTCCATCCGTAAAAACTTACAGGTTATATATATATGAGCGAGGAATTTGTATTAATCTAAACATTTTTATACAATATTTACTCAATAAAGTGAATCTATCTATCCGATCAAGATGTCCATTATATTTTTTACTTCTTCCCTGCTCGTCTCATCTTTTCAATATGGATATAAAGCTGTTTGAAATCTTTTTAAAATTTCATGCAGGACATAAAAAAAATACGTTTGTACAAATTTGATGCTATTCTAGGACGAAATGATGAGGCTTTTCTATTTTTTTTTAAGTGAAAATTTAATGTTAAACAGATATGATAGGTGTCGAAAAAATTTGATTATTTCGTATTTTTTATCTTTTGTTACATCACTGAACATGGAGAAAGCTTCTTTTTCGTGATTACTTCGAGCCATCATGTGTTCATTCCATCGACCCTGGTACATTTTTTCAATATTTTTTAGTTCCTGATGAAATCGCCCTCCTTGTTTTTCACTGTAAGAGCCAAGGTTGACCGGAAATGTCTCCAAATGATTGTGGAGGTAGTGAACTTTGATGCACATCTTACATCCAAAGTTTCTGAAATTTTTCAGCATGTTTTGCACTAATTTGCGAGAATTTTGGGAAGTAGCCGCTTTGATGTTCCAATAATTTTTTTCACCATATACTTGCCACAAACGTAATAAAAAGTGTTCGGCTCTTTTAAACACGATCGCTTTTGACGATGACATCTTCCAGATTTTGTTTACTAACTTTTTTTATTGAACATCCAACAAAAGAAAACAAATTAAATTGGCTACAGCGAAGAAAATATTATCATTATGAGTAAATTACAAACTGAGCCTACTTTTGATAATGTAATGTTACTGAGAGTGTTGCTAGACACTATACTTTAAGATTACATTCGATTATAAGTCTCGAAGGCACCAATTTTTTTTAAATTTTGTAGACCTGTGTTATTAGCAGGTTCACGCCTATCACTACTCTTTGTTTGTGCTATTATACTGATTTTCCTACTACACAACTCTATTGCGCCTCTGAATGACAGGGTTTCACATAACTTGTGTGGTAGTCGATTTCACTATCACCAATTTTCTATTTTGCATAGCTGTGAAAATATAGAGTTCCTTATTATTCCTTCCGCATCAACTGGTGTGAAAATTGCATATAATACATACTGCATAATGACTGGTCGGGATATAAAATGGCCACTATACTACTACTCCAAGATCTGACTTCATCCTGATGAATTTCTCATCTTCTGCATCTTTACTTCACTTTACTCTCATAGTATTTGTGTAATAAAGCTTTTGATAATTATATCAATAAAACAAGTGTCAATACATTACTAAAGAAAGGGATAACCAAAAGAAGATTTTTTGTACAGTTTGATTTAAATATAAATACAGGGTGTTGCATTTTTTTGTTCTCCAGTATACTTGAATTGATTTAAAGTTCTGATGATTTTAGTTTTTAGGGTTAAATATATTTTTATTAGCTAAAATAATTTCAAACAAATTTGCTTCCATTATGTTCACGATTATCTATCAAAAACAAAATATATTCTTTAATTTACTATATTGGATCTTCGTTAAAAAAAAGTAATGGAGAGTTCGTGAAAGCCTTGGTTCCTTGGAGGGTTTCTTAATCAAACTTATATTCTTGCACTTAATTCTTTCTTGGAATTCATTAATCCTGCATTAATACACAAAGTCCCTTTTTAAGTACCGTTTTATCTTTCTAATGAAGCCCTACCTATCAATATTATTCAATTAAGGACTTTTCTCCTGCTTCTTGCTTATGGAGAATAAACTTGAAACGATATTCCTTAGGTTCAATTTGTAATAAAGATTTTTTAATAAGGTGATATTGAAAATATTTTTTATAATTTTGTACTAATGAATATTCAATCAAAAAAATCTGCATCTTTAACCTCGATCAAGTAAAGTGATAGGTGAACATTTAATATTCGTTAGTTTATTTTTGTAAAATTTAGAATTCAATCACAAAAAATATTATAACACCTCTTTTTTAAAATATATATTGCTATTCTTGAGATGTAATCGTACTATGTTGCTAATTTTAGATCATATATTATTTATTTTCTTAAAAATGTATTATAGTGCCCGTCTATCCCCTATATATGACTGATTTGGCTCTATGCATCGCCTCGTTCAGAAAACGTCTGGCTCTTATCGACAAAAATTCGATGCAAGTGTCTTTTAACACTCTCTTCATCGGTCTCTTCATCGGTTGTGGTTTTCGCGTTTAGAGAATAATGGCAACGACCAAAATAAGTGAAAATCGGAAATGGGATTAGCACTGCTTTGGTGCTTTTTGATGCGCAATTGTATTGCGCAATTGCGCTGGAGGATGCAAGAGGAAATAAGTGTGAAACTAAACAATATTTTATATTTCTAGTATAATAACAGATTAAAATACGTTATTGGGTACATTAAATAATTGTTATTTATTAAGGACAATTTATTTTCAGTTAACTCGTATTCGATATTATTATATCTACTTACAATTAATTATTTTTAATAATTAAATTTCAATTTATTAAAGTTCAAGGTGGTCCATAGGAAACGGGCGTTTTTTAACTTTTAAGCGGGTGCGCGGTCATTTGCTACGGCAGTGGTCGCGCGTAATTTTAAAGATCTATTAAAGATTTTTGTCATACGTTCTCTTTGGATGAGTGGCGGTTCGTGAATTTGAAATATGGAGGTTCTGCATAGCAGCGCACCATTTATAAAATAAATTTAACAAATCAAAATTAAAAATAAGAGTAAGAGTAATTTAGGAAGAAAGTAAAAAACATCTCTACAATTAAATGTCACAAAATATTTATAAATTTATACTTTTTTTTTTTGGGGTCTGCAGGGGTCTGCTCGCTTTATATCTAATATTCCACGCTTATACCACACTCCTATTTTTGGACTGTATAGTGGTCTATGATGCATTCACGGGGATTTTCTGAGACCTAAAATTGGCAGATTTTGTTATTAACTACCCCATTTAATTGAGTGGAGCTTTTAAATGGGATGGAGCTTCCTCTCATAATGATGTGCAAATTTTCGTTTTTTTCTCAACCATATCAAGCACTGTTTGAACAAATATGAGGCATTACTGATAGACCTTTTTATTCAACTCTTAAACCATCTAAAATTTATACGGGCGAAAGTCGAAATTATATAATTTTATACTGTTCTTACTCATCCTCAGTTCAAAAGTGTGCCGTTAAGCTAAACGAGTGGGACGCGGAATCGCCATTCTTACCCTATTCACATTCCGATGTGCCCGCTAAACTAGAGGGCCCAAATGGCTTTGTTTTCGTTAATGAATTGTTTGTTCAAAGTGCAGCTACCCATCTGAGCATGGTGTTGGATCTGGGGATCTTAAGTGACGCCTCAAGAGTCGTTGCATTTTAATTACGGGCTCACCACTTTTAACAAACATAATGCTAGTAAACGATTGGTGCTCTTGAGCCCACAGTGGCATAATGGATACTAAACAAAACCTGCCGCGGGCTTCCTTTCCGTTTCTCTTGAAAAATATGAAAAAAAAATTTTTTATAATATTTTACTAGCTTTTTTATTATTCATAAACACTTTGAGCTGATAAAATATTATAAGATGGATTTAACATGATTAGATATCCCACCCATACATCACAGCTTAAAGAGATTTACTAAATCTGAATCTGTTTTTATTAAAAAAGGATTAAATCGTGGAGATTAGTGTGTATGTCGTGCATAATAATAATAATAATATATATATATATATATATATATATATATATATATATATATATATATATATATATATATATATATATATATATATATATATATATATACCTTCTACCAAAATAAAAAAATCAGGATAATATTATGCTTTTTATTTTCTGGAATTAATTAATTTAAGAATTTTTTGATCGATTTCTGCATAATGTTGAGTCGAAGATATTTTTTAGTATGTTATTTTGTCGCAATTTATTTGCAATTTACTGTAGTGTATGGGATAAATATTTTAAAATTTTATGGTTCCGGAGTAGTTAGTGGCCAGTACTTTTAAAAATAAGTTTGGCAACAAATGAATGAAAATTTAGTGAATTTTAAAAATATGTTTTTATTAAAAAACAATATTTTTCTATATATAAGGTACCCGAAAAAAAAAACTGCGAAGTTACTTAACTTATCAAAAAGCTCTGATAATATCAAAAAGCTCTGATAAGTATTCACATTTTATTAATTAGTTATAACTTAACGAATAAACTTAAAATAAACTAATGAACATTGTTAAACTCTTTTTTTTTAATTTAGGATTAAACAATATTGATTCAACATTGCCACAAAAATTATTTTAGTGTAGGTCAGTGCAGTGGTAAGTTTGATTTTAAACCGAAAATATATTCTCTACGGGAATATTACGATATCTTTTGGATTTACGAAGACCACTTCCTCGGCAAACATTTTTCCAGGTTTCTCAAAGATTTTGGATATAGGTAGTGTGGTTCCAAATTTCAAGAATTCGGGCACCAGCAAGAAATCAGTCCTAAGCAACAAATTACATTTTATTGATGACGATTCTAGTTTATATTGATTTGTACATAGTATACCAAAAGATGATTAAATACAAGTACAAGCACTTTTACCCATATTATGTTTTTTCATACAGGCAAAAACATTGTGAATGGTTTATTGGCCAAAATCAAAAGAATTCAAATTTTTTGTTTAATATTTTATCAACTGATAAAGCTTTTTTACCGGAATGGTATAGTGGACATGAACCATTTAATAAGTCAATCAATAAGTCCTTAGAAAATCCAAGAGATGGCGTACGTAGCATCATTATTCACCAGATAGCTGTCTCAGTTATATTCATCACATGGTTTTATTTTTATTGTCGATTGAAGCAAGAAACTGTTGTTTATTTAGAAAAATGGAACAAAGTGAGTTTCGAGTGGTGATTAAACACTATTTAAAAGGCTTAACATCGAAAGAGATCAAAGTTGAGTTGGATGAAGTTCATGGCGCGTCTGCTCCTATATTTGCACAATTAATTATAATTGGGTAAAAGAGTTTAAACGTGACCATACATTCACAAAAGATGAACATCGTTTGGGATGTTCAGTGAAAGTGACTATTCCCAAAATGATTGACAAAATCCACGACATGGTTTTAAGTGATAGACGAATCAAAGTGCGCGAAATAGTTGAGGCCACAGGTACAGGTTGAGGTTTATTGCAAGGTACAGTGCTTTAAATTTTGCACGAAAAATTGGGTGTGTAAAAAATGTCTTTTCTTTTAGTTCTTATTAGGAAGGACTTATTGAATGGCCCTCGTAATTAGACGTGACTTGCTCACAAACATATAGCTCCTAAAATCATAATTCCTGTAGTAACAGCTGAATCGAATTACAAAATTCTTTCATCTATATTTGCTAGTCTGCTATCAATAAATATATTAACAAACTAATTTCATCATTCATATATTCTAGAAATTTAATCTTAGAAATCAATTACAATTATTAACTATAATTTTCTTTGAATAGTTTTTCTTATCTTTAGTTTATTTTGTTTTCCTAAAAAGTAGAGTTAGGCTAGGCAACTAAGTTGTTACAAAATGAAATTAGTATTAAAGTCTTTATACGAAATACAATATTTTGTCATGATTAAAAAAAAGAAAACAAATGAAAATATAATATACAGTGTTATAAAACCTCTCTTACCAAACATTAACACTCTGAGCTGATAAAATATAATAAGATAAATTTATTATGACACGAGAATCAACTCAGGCAACAAAGCTTAAAGAGATTTTCAAAATCTGAATTTGTTTTTGTTTAAAAAGGATTTAATCGTGGAGATTTGTGTTCCTGTAGAACATAACAATATAAACTTTCGAGAAAAGTAAAAAATAATTCTTGGTGTAATGTTATGCTTCATATTTTTAAGGAAAATCTTAATTCTTAGCATAACTGTTTGTAAATTTTCGCGATGATTAGATTATTCGAGTGAAAATGTTTGGGAAATTACGTTTCTTTTATTGGTTCTTTAGGAATATTAAGATTATCTTTCTTAAGTCGTGTTTATAGAGACACAAATAGATACAAATATACGTTTCAAATGTATTTTTATACATGTACCCTTAGTAAGCATCAGAGTAAATACGGCACATTATGTAGTGCATTGCAAGTAGCGTCATCTTTGCAAGCTCCTCCAAAATTCAGCTTTCTATATTTTTAACCGATAGAATGCGTATAGTAATACAAAATGTAATTTACCAACTAATAATATATGCGTGGGAACAAGAAGAAATACCAAACGACTGGAAACTAACAAAAATCTGCCCAATACACAAGAAAGGTTATAAGCCATAATGCAAAAACTACAGAGAAATATCGCTATAAAATATGACTTACAAGATATTTAGCACTAGAACGGCGACTAAATGTACAAGGATCTAAAAGCAACGCACTAAAATAATTTCAGAGTGATGTGATCCTTATGTAAAATTATTTATTTCTAAACAAAGTAAAATAGTGTCCACAAAAGCTTCAAACTTAATTCAAATTCGAAGAGATTTACCACTAAATGTCAAATCACTTTTTTTCATTAGAATTCCTTTTTATAATCAGATTGAATCATCTCCTGATGATGCTAACGTTATTAGCGAAACGCCTGTCGAGAAGTTAAAAAAAAGTGATTTGGTGTTTAGTGGTAAATTTTTTCGAGTCTTTCACACCAAAGAAAAATTAATGTAATAACAGAAAATATATTTTTTGTAGTGATACTTTTTTCAGTATTCGCGTAAATTTTTAAAATTGTAAAAACTTTTTGATAAATAGTACAGTATATCGACTTGTTTTAAAAAGACTAAACGTGAAGGAAAAATTATTATTTGAAATTTTATGCTGTCTCTTTTATTAAACTTAAACATTTTGAACTGATAAAATGTAACAATATGGGTTTAACATGACACGAAATACAACCCAGACAACTAAGCTTAAAGAGATTTGCAAAATCTGAATTTGTTTTTGTTAAAAATGGATTAAATCGTGGAGATTAGTGTTATATAACAATATAAACCTTCTAATAAAACAAAAAATATCTTCAGCGTAAAATTGTGCTTTACATTTTCGCGAAAAGCCACAGTTATATCCAGATTTGCTCTTATATTTTCACATGTTTGTGTTTATGAATAAAAAACGTCGTTACTTATTTTTTATAATAACTAAATATAAATAATTAATTTTTTTAATATTGTATCATTATTTATGGTCGATGTGGACTCTATTGTATTATTGAAGAGGTTTTAATTCAGTATTTGCAATTATTCAGTATTTAATTCAGTATTTGCACACTAAGCCTAATAAACCTTTTAAACAACCTGCCCAACATCAGTCAAATAGGGCAATTTAAGGTAGTGCGCTAATTCGTCTATCCTGGAGCTTTAATATCGAATGAAGGCGGCAAGTCATGAGATTAGAAGAAGATACGAAACGCGAAGTTTGCAGAAGATCTGGAGGGATAGGGGCATAACACAGAACAAGAAACAGGTAGTAAAAACCAGTATTGCTATATCTCGTGAAACATGGACCATTAGAAAACAAGGACTCAATCGTATTGATTCTTTAGGTAAATAGAGTAGTATATGGGGAAATGACGAGGACATTCGACAAAGTAAAAGATGTCAAGATGTCCTGAAAATACTCTAAACTACACAAACTCCAAGTTATTATATAACAATAGAAATATCAATAAACAACAAACGATAGGTGAAATTACATTAACATGTATAAGGCATAAAGGCATAAAGTTTTCAGTTATCAGCTACTTAGTCCTACATAGTAGCAGAACACGTTAACCAGTGGCGGCTCGTGAGAAAGGGCGTTGGGGCGGCGCCCCTCTAGCATTTATCACAGTAAACAATTTTTCCAAGGAAAAAACCTTATATAGCTCAGCTCCTGAGCATTTAATAGTACCAAAAGAATATGTCAGAGTCAGCACTGTCCAGCTGTTGATCATTCTAATGATGTTTTCACTCCGTTCAGCTTGGTGTTTTCTTCTGGTACCATAAAGTTGGGAGCTGCCACTCGTTCCAGAATTACCAGCCCCGAGACAAATTCCCCCGATGGTTTCGAAAAGTTTTTCTCCGCAGAACCCGCCTTGTGAACGTACTTCTATTTATTTTATTCTCTATATACACATTTAGGTTCAAGGGAAATAACGGTTACGCAAGGCAGAGCCCCGATTTGCCATGGAAAAACTGTTTACTACCGGAGGGCGTTAGGCATTCGATGACAGGTATCAGGGGAGTACACCAACATCTGATGCATCTTTAGTGCTAGTTTGCACTCCATAGAGTTACTTGGTGGTCCGTAGCAATTGTTTTCGTTAACCAGATTTTTCTAATGCGTTCTGAAAATGAAAGATATTGAACGTATCTGAATACAAATTGAGAACATTTTCCATTACCCATTCGATGTCCAACATTCGAAAAGAAGCACTTTAAAACTTATTTTTTTAATAAATAGTAAATATTTAAAAATAAATAAGGTTTAAAGTTCATTCAGCTTTAATATCTTTCCCTCACTTCTCCTTTATTGAAAATAGTGCTTTCACTGTAAACGTATAGAATCTCAAGCCATCTAATATTACCTCTTTTTCGTGATATATTGATGCATTTTGATATTATTGATATGACATAATAACTTTCGAAAATGGCCAGTCATGCTTGGTCCTCGCCGTTATTGATATATCAAAGAAATTTGAAATTTTTCTTCACAATACTCTCTGTGCAGATTTAATTTTAGCTTTATAAGGAAAATATATTGAACTGATATATGATACATGGCGTAAACTTTTTTTTTAATAAAAAAAACTTTGAATATCTTTGGTATTGATAAATCGTGTAAATATTTTTTGTAAATCTTGCGTCAATTCAACCAGCGATTCTTTATATTATTTTAAACCATGTCTCCAAAATGCAACAGTTTCTGCGGAAAACAGATTTTAACGGGATTTATTTTTTTCCTAACAATTGCCAAAAATTTTTTGTTTGTTTCATTATCCTATAATTTTCAGTAAAAATTAGTTTTTCTACAAAAAAAGAAAAACTTGCAAATTAATGACGTTTAATGTTAAAGTTGACATTACTATCACTAATTTTTCACATTATAACACGTTTTAAACAATTGACGTCACATTAAGAAAGATATAATTAATTGTTTTATTAAATTAAATGTTCAAAATGTTCACCATTCGAGTCTATTCAAGCTTAGTACCGTTTTAACCTATTTTGCCGACCACGTTAAAAAAGTTTTGGTATATTTCTGATCCAATTGAACCCTACCAATAAGAACCATATCGAAATATTCGTGTACACAATACAATGTTGGTTTTATATGGAAGTTAAATACACACACTGAAAACTTTTTTTCCCTTTAATCCACTTCCCCCCTCCTATCACACCCTTTTTGTTTTTCCTTTTATGATAATTTTGGACTAGGACTCTGCTAAAAAAGAGATGAATATGATCAATACTCTTTCATCAAAGAGTTGGTTCATGATTTTTAGTAACTTAGAAATGTTAAAATTTCATTACTTCGGCTTCAAACTTATGTACATCTATTTGCATCCGATAATTTGCCGCGCCCAGACTATGTGATATTTTTTTTCATATATTTGCAGATTAAAAAGATTATCTTTACCTGATATGTAACAGTGCGACTCCCATCGTCTTGAATAAAATTATCGCTTTGTGGTCGCCATTTTGAATCAATAGAGATAATTAAGATTAATGCGAAATTTAATTGCTATATCTTTAAATTAACTACAAAAAGTGTTTTGAGACTTGCTCGCACAGCTATTTTAAAATAGTAGGGTATTGTTTTAAATGTGGATTTAACGACGGTTTTAGTTAAATATGTTCTACTGCATTATACTACAAATATGTTCTACTACATATATAGTATGTAAGGGAAAAGATTTAACCAACTATTCTTCGCACCATTTCAAAGAAAAAGTTCCTTGCAACAAGGGTCAAAAGCCTAAGGGTTTCCGGGAAAAAAATTGCTAAGTTATTTCATCACCAATCGGAAATCTATCATAAGAATTATTGTTTTAAGCAAATATATGTAAAAGCATATTTGGCAAATAAAAATTGGTTATTATTTAACGAATAAACTAAAAATAAACTAATGTACATTGTTAAAACGATTTTAAAAAAATTAGGAGTCACGCCTTACAAAACTGGCAACGTCGCGTTGACTAATTGAGATAATCCCCACGACAAAGGTATCTTTAAAACGATACCAGGCTTACATAAACTCAAATGGTAGACATTTTAATATTTAGTTTTAGTAAAAAATTAGTGCTAGTAATTTCAACTTCGACATTAAAAGTCGTTAATGCCTAAGTTTTTTTTTTTTTTAACAAACTACATTTATGCTGAAACGTATGAATTAAATGGAAATAAAAAATATTACATTTTATTTTCAAATAACAATATAATAAGTGGACAATGAAACAAAAATTAATTTTGGTGACGTTGGCAATTGATAGGAAAATAATTAAAATCCTGACCTGTTTTCTGTGGAAATCGTTGAATTTTTGAGACATGGTTCAAAATAATTTAATGAAACGTTGGTTAAATTTACTAAACTTGCTTTTACACTCAAAACTAGATTTTACGTACAAAACTAGATAACTGCTCATGTGACAGTGTCAGGAACACCAACGATAAAAAATGAGCATTTTTATCAATTTTTTACTTTTTCTTTATCATAAGAATAAAAACACAGTGCGAGCAAAGATATGTTGAATGAATATTAGAGTCAAGGAAAGCTATTAGTGTTGCAATTTTGATTACCGCCAATTTCGAGTTTAAAAAGGCATCACTACTGAATACATAACAAAGAATTGTTGAAAATAAATCATCATCAAATATATTTCATCTAAAATTCTTTCTAAATATTAGAGACAATTTGGGTTAAACCATTGAACACGCTCTTATAACATATTGTTAATGACGATCATAACAATGATCTCATAGAAATCTTAGATCTCATAGAATATTTCACATATTTCACATAGAATACATTTTAAATACACAAAGTTTTTATAATACAAAGTGGTCATGTTTAGATAGATTCTAATCGATTTAGTTATATTTTATTAAACACATTTGAAGTTTAATATATCCATATATTAGAATTTAATTCATTTTTATATACCCATAATCTCTTAACGCAATTAAATTGAATTCAGTAGAAACACTAATTACCAAATTATCTATTTATTACCAATTATTTAAATGGTTTCTTTATTTGTATAATAATTGGTTTAGCAATGTGATAGAGGCGGAATTAAAATTTAATTTAAATTTGAAATGGCTTTAGAGCCAATGCTAATTGAGTGTTTATATTTATTAATTATTTTGTTCGTTGACTGGTATTTATGACCATTGTTATCTATGACAGGTTGGCATTTTTTTACCCGTTGGATTGTGCCACACTCGTAAAATATGGAAGGCTTATAGAAGAAAATGCTAGAATGGTATTTATTAACAAAGCAAGTTGAATCCGTTTTTGTAACAAGAGAAATGAGTAATACGTCGACGTCTATGTCGTCTATGTCCCAATGTATGGACGACGTTATCCAGATACAACCGATAAGTGAATTAAAGAGGTAACATTGATGAAAATAGGTATATATTTTGTAGTCCTAAACCCGAGCATGAGAAGCTACACGTACAGTTTTTTTGTTACAGGGTGTCGGTGGTGGGGGAAAAAGACGACATATTTTTACAATCTAATATTTATTTAATATGAAACTGCAAAATGTGTTAAATCTATGCAAAGACATTACTGATGATTATGTGAATAAAAATATATTACATGAGGTCTAATGCAGCGACAAAAACTTTAACTTTTTCCTCTTATGTTCTCTAGAATCATCTCTTTTTAAAAACCAGCAATAGTCGCCCAACATGGATGGGTTCCAGCGTCCCTGGTATCTTTCTTCCATCGTCCCGATGTCCTGGTGAAACCTCTCTTCTTGTTTGTCGCTTACTGCACCCAAATTTTCCGGAAACAGTCCAAATGGGAGTGTATGCATTATGTAAAATGCATTTTTTAAGGGCATGTGACATCCTAGTATTTTATAGGCTTTCAACAGTTTCTCCATGAGGTTTTTTTAGTTTACATCTTTCTTGTTGCTGAGAAATCCTTTTACTACACTTGCAAAACACTTCCAAGCTGCCAATTCCTTTTCATTTATTTTTTCTTGAAAACGCAAACCCCCTACAGACTTTCTTATTTGAGGTCCAATAAATACGCCTTCTTTTAGTTTTGCATCACTTAAAGCAGCAATCACTTACACGGTCAGTAAATTCTCTCCACATTATAGGAACAGCAAACATTGGAAGCCCAATTTTTATCTTGATCTACAATTTGGCACTTAAAATATAAAAGATTTGACCTCCTCGGATATAGATCTAGCTTGTGACTGTTAAATAAATTGTCCGCATATATAACAAAACTTTTTTGAAAAATCGACGACCAAAACTTGCCATTTTATATAAAATCGATTTAAATACTCGACTATACTGTAAACGAGACAGAAACAAACGAAACTATAGAAAACAATAAAACTGCTCTCTCGGTTTGTAGAATAATGTGGAAATACTCCATCTACGGCTTTGTGGTAACTCCAACATTGTCCAGTCCAAAGTCAGGTACAAATAATGTCAATGGTCTCATAATATAAAACAGAAGCAGCTTCTTCAAAATGGGTCGTGCTAGGCCATTTCTGTGAAAAAGAGTTTTAATAACTACCTAAATGAAACCCAAAAAGAGCATTCTCATTAATGTTACAAAAATCATGCCGACCTGTGTAATCATTGTCTCAAAAATAATCATTGGTCTCATAAACAATAAACCGTAATTTTCTTATATTTTCTTCGGAGCAATATTAGAAATCATGTCATGAACCAGACACTTAATATCGTGGCAACCCCTTGCCAGACACCCTGAAACTTTAATAAATTGTAAATGTACTTACTTATTAGAAGATGTTTCCTCTGTAGCCAGACAGTTTCGATAGTTCTAACCCCTGGCCAGACAAACATAGCTGTAGGTGAGAGCGCGAGGCAATATACATCCGGGTAAGTGCGAGTGAGATAGTGCGTTAGGGCTTCTGCGACCCTTCACTGCGCATCTTTCGTTTACTCAGTACGTTATACATCTATTATATATATTGAACAGAAAACAGAAGAATATTAAAAAGCTTTCACCAAACTCGGTGGCAGCGAATTATTTGACAATAATGATGAACAACAAAACACTTTTGATCTTATACAGCAGTTTACATGTGAGGTTTACAATGTTGGTGAAATAATTTGTGTTGATGCTGCTCCACTTCAACTGTTCAATCCATCAATACGTATACGGTCTCAGATGTTAATTAAGCGTTTGACCGTCAAAAATTGGGAAATTTTGATGCTAGCAGTCTGCTATATATATATATATATATATATATATATATATATATATATATATATATATATATATATATATATACATATATATATATATATATATATATATATATATATATATATATATATATATATATATATATATATATATATGTATATATATATATATATATATATATATATATATATATATATATATATATATGTATATATATATATATATATATATATATATATATATATATATATATATATATATATATATATATATTATTATTTTATTAATTGGGACATTCGGTCAATTAATAAGTTTTAATTTTTTTATTATTTTATTAACGTTTCGGTTATATATATATATATATATATATATATATATATATATATATATATATATATATATATATATATATATATATATATATATATATATATATATACGGATATATATATATATATATATATATATATATATATATATATATATATATACTACTTCAAACTATTATACATACATTTTTAGCAAATTATACTAACTGACGAAGAAAACGATATTGAAGAAGATCAAGCAACGGACTGGGGTAGCAGTGACGAAAATAATCAAGGCATCGACTATAATGATAAAAATGAATAAAATCATTAACCCTGCCTTAAAATCTCGTAATAAACTTATAAATCCATATTTTCTTTTATTTTTATATAATAGCTATGAATACAATTAAACTATTTTTACATATAATTTATTAACACTATATATGAATAAACAATCAAATTTTAATGAAATGTCGAATTTTGTATTAAACTGAATTTTAAAAACAAAGTTCATGAAATTCCCAAACATTATTTACTAATTTGTTTGGTTTATTTTTTAATCATTTATCAATATGAAAATTATAATCAATAACTTTTTAAACATTAATTTTTTAGTCATAAATAACTACATAATAAAATTATTCGATGGATCGACATAACTATCTCACTCGCACCTACTCGGATGTATATTGCCTAGCGCTCGCACCTACAGCTGCCCTATATGTTTGTCTGGCCAGGGATTATAACTATCGAAACTGTCTGGCTACTGAGGAAACATCTTCTAAATGTTACCCAGGTAACATGTATAAAATTCAGCTTTTATACTATAACGTAAGTACAGTTACAATGTATTAAAGTTTAAAGGTGTCTGGCAAGGGGTTGGAAAGAGTCTGGCAGGGGTGTCTGGTAATGGACGACGTAATTTCTAATATTATTCTGAAAAAAATATAAGAAAATTACCATTTATTATTTGATAAATTTAAGTTGGTATTTTATAGACCTTTGTTACCTGTTACCTGCCAAAGCCACGATAACCCAAACTTTATAGTAGGCCATCGTTCCTACCAGTGTTGGAAGCATGCGCTAAAAAACTTTCAGCTTTTATAAAATAATGAAGGTCCTGGCATTCACGGGCTCTCTTGCTCTATATACCAACTCATAAGAAACTAAGGAACCTACAAAATAAGTTAGTGTTGTCAGTGGTTCTTATACAACTCTCGCCCCATGCGAAAAAAGCTGAATAAAAAGCAAAATAATCGTGTATCGATATAAACTAATAAATTTAATTAAATTTTATTAAAAACCTTTGATGTACAGTGTTATCGTATCCGAAAATTAAATGTGTGTTATGTAAACCGACAATCTCTTTACACAATAAAATTGAATTCCGTAGAAACTGTAATTAGTAAATTAACTCTATTTATTTCGTATTGTTTAAATGGTCCCTTTATTTGTTTAATAATTGGAATGGCAATTTGTTGGATGCTGGATTTAATTTGAATTTCTGTTTGAAACCGCTTTAGAGTCAAAGTTAACAGAGTGTTAATAACCATTAATTAAAATTTAGTTGACTAGTGTTTAGTAAATCCATTGTTTATTAGATTATATCAATTAGCAACGCAAGAAAAGTATCTACGACTGTTATTTGCGACCGCTAGGCATATTTTTACCGATGAGAAACTTCGACGAAAAACTAATCCAGGTTTCTTCAAACACTTTTATCATTACTGAAAATTTCTTCATTCAGAGCAGGCTATTCGTGTGGCTATTTATTGGAGAATCCCTTCCCAATAAATGGTGACCTCCCTTGGTCACCTGATCTTGTTTCAACCGAATACGATTTATTTCGATCGCTTGTACTAGGGTGTAGTAAACGTGCGTTTGTGAGGTAATTACACGTGGTTTGTTGCGGCGACAGTTCGACAGTTTATGAGGGATATTTCTACAGTTCTTCGGCACCTTTCCTATACATCATAAATACCGGTTAACGGCAGTTAAATAAAGCCACAGCTGCACTTAAAACGTACCGACTAGAGGCAGTGGACGACTTGATCTTCTCCTGTCTTTAAAACTGCATCCAGGAACTTTCTGAGCCAGAGCTAAGCGGTGCGGATTGATGCAGCATCTTCCCTTTTTACTTCGCAATTCTCATGAGCGGTATGAAGCCTTTTTTAAAACAATGTCTTAAAATTGACTTAATTTCGCGACTTATTTTAATAGTCTTTACAGTTTTGTAAAAACCCGTCGACTGAATATTTTGCAGTGGAATTACTTTAAAACTAAGGAAGGAATGTTTATCGGAGCGAAAAGTTGCCGGAGTAAACCTTTGAGAAGTATAATTATTTATTTATAAACAAAAGGAAAAATGCAAATACTTTTGTTACACTCTAGTACTTCACCTGGTTTTGAACAGTTTAACAGAGTCGACAAGGTTCAAAAATAAGGACGAGTTTATCCAGGTAAAACCACCAAGTTATTTTCGCATTCGTTAGTTGCCCGAAATACAAAGTAAAGTCATCGAAAATAATTAAGATAAACTAGGAATTATATAAAACAAGGCATCCAATTAATTATATCCTAACTTTAGTATAAAGTAACCACCTAGTCCGAACAATATTAATTCTAGGACGTTTGAAATAAGACGGCAAATGACCTAATTGTACCAACAAAGGAGAAACTAAACAGCGCTCTATCAAATAAGTTAGTATTGTCAACTATTTCCTTTATAGTTTTTTAAAATCTCAAAATATACGGTGGCTTTTTCATAGTTTCTCTGCTATTTCGAATAATCTTCTTAAAATATATGTTCTATAAGATTGTATTAGTTTTTCGCAGAAAAATGTCATGTTTAGACATATTCCAATTGATTTGATGTACATTAAAACAATACTACGAAATTTAATTTATATTATATATATAGACAATCCCTAAACACAATAAAATCGGTTCCGGTAGAAACTGTAATTAACAAATTGACTAAATTTATTTGGTATTGTTTAAAGGGTCCCTTTATTTGTTTAATAATTGGAATATCAATTTAATAGCAGCTGGATCTAATTTGATTTTAAATTCAAATAGGCTTAATAATTAGTTGGTGGTATTTAATATATATATATATATATATATATATATATATATATATATATATATATATATATATATATATATATATATATACATAATCAGTTATTTAATTAAAAAGATAAAGTTGAATTAATTTTTCTTCATGTTGGCGGCTTTAGTCTACGTGCTTAATTATTAATTAATGGTAAGTGTAGTAATTATATTATTAATTATTATTATTAATTATATATTATATTATTTTTAATTAATTATAATTATAATTAATTATTAAGTCATTAATTACCATGCAGGAAATAGCTTAACTGATTCATCTTAGCAACTGAATTGAAACGTTATTTTTATACACATTGAAATACAGCAGCTTTCAGATAACACAATGACGCCTGAATAGCTCCTTTCAAACAACACAATTTTTGTTTCATTTCTAAGGCCTACTGTTGTTATGTTAGGTCTTTTTAGTTCCTGCCGATTTTAGAATATTTCTGTTGTTTTTGCTAATTGTTCTAAAACGGCTACTCCAATAAAGAAGTGTGACATAACATTTTTTATTTCGAATTTTAAGATTTGTGAAATTATGATAAAAAGATACGGTGCTGCCATTTAAAAAATATTGTTTTAGTAGCTACTGAAGAAATCTGGCAACACCGGAAATCATTGTAATTTTTTCTTAGTCAAGTTATTTCCTACAACTTTGCATTTGGAAGTAGTCTATCACTTCAAAAAAAAAAGGCTATGTCAGGTTTTAAACAAATTACACTGTATATATTAATACATACAGTGTATATATTAATATATACCGCTGTATATATTTAATTTAAAAAGTAAAAAAAAATTCCCCACATGCCTTAAATATTCAAATTACACCTAAACAAACATTGTTTTAATTTAAATTGTTTAATATCTAATCCTAATATCGTCATCTGTAATATGGCCTTTACCCGCATAGAGAATTAATGATGAAGAAAATCATTAGTGAATAATAACAATTATATGAACGGAATCCGGGAACAGTTGTTGTATAAGGAAACAATCCAGATTGCATGACAGAATTTAATTTCGCGGAATCTATTCTAATGTTATTTCGATTGATTTATATAATTTTATTGCTATTGTTCCCATATACCCTGAATATTGATGTTCTCTGATGGTTTTCGATTGTGAGTAGTAGTACAATCACAAGTTAATCAGATATCCATACAGGGCGATTTGTATTAACGCATATTTCATTCATCCTATTCACCCTATTTATGTTCTCATATATATTAATAACAGAGGTTTTTCTTGTACTCCACGTGCTTTTTGGATCGGTGTCTGGCTTTATAATCGTCATCAGCCTCGCTCGAGCTGTGCGCAATGTAACTGTCTAAAAGAAACTTTCAGGGCCGACCCATGTCAAATGATGCTAGTAATATCATATAACTCGCCTCATCCTACGGCAGACTTTCGCAGCAGTCGGAGTCCACACGAGGCCTCCTGCCTGCTAGACCCTGAATGCAGTACCAGATATGTTCAAAATGTTGGTATAATGCTTCACATCGGTGCCGTGCCCGTGTCCTTAAGTCGCCACCATATTGTCAGCAAATGTCTTCCGGGACCGGACTCTGGTCTTATAACCGTCACGTACATATTTAGTTTTTAATAAATTTGAAATATTTCATCTTTCCTTTCTGATGTTTTCTGTAGTTTCCTCCATTTTTATAGTGAGTATTTTTTTATATAAGATGCTACATTGCTATACCCCTAAATTTTCCACGTTCAGTCTAGTCATCTTTTTTATATATGGGGTATAATATAGGTTTCTTTCAATTTATCGGATTTTTTCATTTTGCAGTGTGCATATTATTGCTCGTATTTTTTCTCTATTTGATGACCTTTATATATCCTCTTCTACTTCTTGATCTTAAACTTTCGTTTTTGAGTTAATTTCTTCCATGAATGTTTTACATCTTATTATTATCACTAAGTCTTCTCTTGTCAGCTGTCCTTTATTTTTAATGAACTGATTTTTAAATTAACCATGAGTTTTTTGCCTAAGCAAACTAAATAATCCATACATTGTTCCAAACGAAAAAATGATTTGAAGTTGAAATAATTATATTGCATAAGTCCCTTCAGCTTATCGATCATCTTAACAGTTTCATCAAAAGGTCGATTTAATTTCACCATGCCATCTATTTTGGAAATTTAACGAATGTCCAAGTAATATTCTGTTACACTATAAATAATCTCTGCAAGAATGTAGTACTTTCTCTATCCTTCTGTCCCTCTCGCTCTTTCTCTCTCTCTCAGGGTGATAGAAGTGCTTTAAAAAATAAGTAAGGAGATAAAAACATCTCAACTGGTGAGCTACACAGAAACTGTTCTCTACATTTCCGTAATAATTAATCAGGGTAAGTGTGTTCTTGTCAACAAGGAGACAAGCAAACCTATTTCAGGGGAAGAGTCCTAAGAGAAATGTTTAAAATTTAACTAGAATTTAGTTGGAAAATAGAAACGCAACATTTTATGCCTTTATAGTTAATTCAACTTCGCGAAAATAGAGGTTTTATTTATTTTTGCTTGCCACAAACTATTTCAATTGAGTTAATATACGCCGATATAAAAAATATACGACGAATATGTAAATATAAATATACTAAGTAACATAGAAATTACAACACACAGAAGGTGATTTTCGATTTTGAAATTTCTTGGTAAAACATCCGTACTAAATCAAAAAGTAAGTTATTAAAATTCGGAAAAGTAATATGCAGTCTTTGTCGTGTAAACAACTCAATTTGCGGTCGATGGGTGGTTAGGACAGCAAGGCCGGCAGATATGATCGCATGGTTTATGGCAGTATAAGTTTATTTGGACTACAACATCAGTCTTATTTTATGCTACTTTTGCACCAAATCGGCTTCATGAAAAATTATCTTACTCAATGATGTTTCAGCCAACATTTTCTTCACAGTTGCATAATTTTCAAGTTGAATAGTGAGCCCGCAGAGAAGAATATTACTAAGCAAAGGAAATACTCACCCACGAGCTGTACGATTACAACCGCCATCACACATGACCGATTTATATGGTCATGCCTTTGGTCATTCCTACAGATGCTTTCCAAGCATTCAGCTTGAGCTTGATGACAGCTATACATATATATATATATATATATATATATATATATATATATATATATATATATATATATATATATATATATATATATATATATATATACAGGATGAAGGCCTCTTCAGCTGTCATTCGGGTCCTATATACTTAACGATGTCATCAGAGTCCGTCGAACTTTCGGTCTTCTTCGCGGACGTTTGCGATCAAGTGGTATCCACACCACGATTGCTCTGGTCCATCTGTCGTCCCATCGCCTCGCTACGTGGCCTGCCCATCTCCATTTCAATTGCTTTACTCTTCCAATGATGTCACAGACTTTCGTTTGTTCCCTGATCCGTACGTAGGGCTTTCTGTCTCGTCTTGTAATGCCAAGCATAGATCTTTCCATTCCCCTCTCCATTCCAAACCCGAAGTTATTGAATTTATTGCGATCTGAGTGTCCAGGTTTCACTTCCGTGTGTCATGCACTGATCGAAGACTTTTCTTTTCAGGCAAAGTGCGAGTCTGCTCTTAAACACCATGCTGAGTCTGCCAAATGCCTGCCAGCCACACTTAACACGTCGTTCCACCTCCCGGGCGGTATCCCCATTCATTGAAATCCTTTCCCCAAGATATATAAAGTAGTCCACAATTTCCAAATCCCTCCCTAAAACTGAAATTCTTCTGTCCTCAGCGAATTTATTGAAAATAATGTGACTCTTTTTCAGGTTTAGTTTTAAGCCAAATGGTTCACCAGCCCTTTACAGTTCTTGTACGCGTCTTTGCAGCTCCTGTAGGTCTTGTGAAAGGAGAACGATATTATCTGCAAATTTAAGATGGTTTAAGTTTGATCCATTGATCCTAACTCCATCCTGTTTGCAATTGAATTTACGGAATACTTCCTCAAAGCAAGCCAAGAAAATAATAGGCAATATTGCGTCACCCTGCCTTACACCTCGTTCTACATTAATTCCCACTTCAAGATCATCAAGGTGAATTGTGGCTGTAGCTGAATCATATATCGATCCTAGTAGGTTTATGTATGTTTATGGCATGCTTTGAGATGGTGTCAAATGCCTTTTCGTAGTCGATAAAAGCCAATCATGGTGTATTCGTTGTGCCCTGGATGTGATTCATTGTAGTGAAACCACTTCTAAATTCTGCAACCAAGGTTGTGCGTCATTCAGTTTTCTTAATATTCTTTTAGACATTTTCTTAGTAAAAACTTTATATATTACTGATAGGAGGCTTATTGGACGGTAGTTCTATAAATCTTTCTGTGCTCCTTTCTTATGTAAAAGGATCACTTCTGCATTTTTCCATAAGCCAGATACTTTTTATTCTTTGAGGCATTTTGAATATAATTTTGCCAGTGTTTTATGTAACGTCCGACAATCAGCTTTTAGCATTTCGACAGTTACCCTGTCCTTTCATGGAGTCTTGCCGTTTTTCATCGATTCTATAGCATTTGTTACTTCCTCCACTAGGATATCTCGCATTCGTTCTTCCGTGGGTATTGTTGTCTTTGATTGGTTCTGATCTTTATATAACTGGAAATACAATTTTCTGACAACCTCTAACATTTGCATAACACGCCCTGCACTCCGTGCCATCCTCACACACCTTAATGCATAAATTTGCGTTCTTTTGTTTCTCAGCTTCTGTTTAGCCTTGTTAATTCCTTTGTTTTCTTCCAGGGTTGCTTGCACTAGCTGCATGTTGAATCGGCGCGTGTCCTTTCTGATACGTTTTCTTATAGTTTTGCAGAGCTCAGCGTTTTCGACCCTGCCAAAAGGACTATACGCGTTTCTCATTGTCCGTCGTTTCCTCATTAATTCAATGGTCAATATATATATATATATATATATATATATATATATATATATATATATATATATATATATATATATATATATATATATATGGGTGTTCCAATAAAATTCCGGTTTTGAATTGCGCGCCCTTTGTAGTGTCATGATTGGACCTTAAAAAAAAGCCGTTTGTTCGCCTTACTGTTCGTAAGTAGACAGCAGAAGGTTAAGTAAAATGGAGCGCTATAATACACAACAACGAATTCTCATTGTAAAAAATTATTATCAAAGTGGTGAAAGTTTTGCAGCCACAGTTCGCAAAATGCGTACAATTATGGGTCATCGGAAATCTCCAAATGATGCATCTGTAAGTATATTAATGAAAAAACTTGAGCAAACTAGGTTTGTTAATGACGTGAAAACAGAAACACGCGTTCGTCTTTGTCGCTCGACTGAAAATATCGCAGCAGTGCGTGCCAATGTTGAGGAAAGCCAAACCACATCAATTCGGCATAGAGCTCAGAAAATTGGTGTTTCCACAACCACTATGCACCGAATTTTAACAAAATATTTGAAACTTCATGCGTACAAAGTTCAATTAACTCAAGAGCTAAAGCCGGAAGACCATGGACAACGAAGAGCGTTTGTTAATTGGATTTTAGAACAACACCAATTGGATGGTGATTTTTTTCAACGAAGATCATCTTTTGAGACGAGGCCCATTTTCATCTTGATGACTTCGTTAATCGACAAAATTGTCGCATTTGGGGTTCCGAAAATCCACGAGCAATTATTGAGAAACATATGTATACAACAAGAGTCACTGTTTGGTTTGCATTTTGGGCTGGATGCATCATCGGGCCATTTTTCTTTGAAAATGCAGTTGGTCAAGTATTAACCGCGATGGTGTATCGCGTTATCGTTAAATGTTAACTAACTTTTTTTTGCCGAAATTACAAAATATGGATCTCAACAGCATGTGGTTTCAACAGGACGGTACATCATGCCATACAGCCAGAGAAACTGTGGAGTTATTGCACGAGTCATTTACTACCCAGTTCATGCGATTTAACGCCTTTGGACTTTTTTCTTTAGAGTTTTTTAAAGTTACAACTTTATGTGAACAAACCCACAATGATTGAAGCCTTAAAAAACGAAATTCAACGCTGTATCACTGAAATACCGCAAAATTTATGCCCAACAGTCCTTGAAAATTTGGCGGTCATTTGACCGATGTTTTATTCCATTCATAACCTCATGATGTGTATCATTTCAAACTCAAAACCGGTGTTCTTATTGGAACACCCACATTTCATTATTCACATATAGGCCCTGGTGGACCACCCGAAGTTCAGTTAGAGGCGTTTGTTGTTGTTAGTCTTCCTTTGCGCCCTTACTGATTTCATTCTTTCACTATGAGATTTTTTCCTTTCGTCAGACCAAGTTGTTCCGGTCTTCCTACATTTTTCTCTCTGGCCAATATCTCAAACGTTAACCTTGTGTCTGAAACAGTTTCTATCCTGAATTTTACTTTGTGTAATATATACTGATCTTAGGTCCTCTCTAATTGCAGCAATCCATTTAATTGTTTCTATTTTAGCTCTACTTCTATTTTCATAAAATTCAACTATTTGCCTAGTTAGCCTACTTGTATTCATCCGTTTTATGTGTCCGTAAAACTTCAGACTTCTTTTTCTCATATCGCTGTGTATTTCTGTGTATTGTTTGATTTCTTGGTTTTCTCGAAGTCGGTATGTTGTGCTATTTATTTGTTTGAGGCCCAAGATTTTTCTTTCTTTCTTTTCAATCTCCTCGATGTCCTTCTTTCCATTGAAAATGAGCGTTTCTGCGCCATATAGACATTCTGCTCTAATAACTGTGTTGTAATGTCTCAGTTTTGTGTTTTTAAATATGAATTTTTTGTTATAAATATTTTGTGTAAGTCTTGTTTGTGTTGTTGTGTGTTGTTGGGTAAGTATACATTATTTTTTTCCTTAGTATCAAAATGTAATATCTCAAAAAAGTTGTCTAACGCACTATCAAGCATTTTGGTAAAAGTTGTTTAAAATTGATCAATATCTTCTGCCTCCCCAAGGCCCTTGAATATTTTCTAATTTTTCAATTTTTAGTACTAACATAAACAAAACTAAAATATAACCTGTCACCTAAATAATTATCTACTAGCACATAAAAGCTGGTTAATGTACTACAAAAAACTATAAAAAAAAGAAATATACGGATTAACCCTATAAGTCGGCCATGCCGAATGGTGGCTGCAATGACATGCAGCTCATGCCATCTTGCGATAAACGGTCACAATAGTCAGACTGTGCTAGACAGTTCGTGGCTGGTCTAACCTTCGGTAAGTCCCAGTTATGTACGAAAAATAGTATAGTGGGCTCGTGGAGAAAAGCAAATTTTAAATGGCAATGCTTTGCCATTCCTTCATCCGCCATCCAAAGCGTGCAAGCATCTTTCAAGACAGGTTTCTGGCTTTAAGCCGTCACTAGTTGGGCTCAAGCTGAACACTTGGAGAGCGGATGAAGAAACAACTACCATGACCGTTTAAATCGGCCACGTCGAATGGTGGCTGCAATCACATGTAGCTCATGCGATCCTGCGGTAAACGCCTGCAACAGTCATGCTGTGCGATATGTATTATATGTAATAGTTAACCTCATAGTTAAGGTTACTATTACAGCGCAGTTAATTACGTACTGTAATTTTTTCTAAAGTCTATCTGTTGTAGACAAAATTTCTCTATTAAATCACAAGTTTAATAATACAACAATTCTTTATCGAAAATCAGTTTTCGCTGTCGAGAATATCAGTTTTCATCATCACCATATATTTTTGTGACATTTGTCAACGTGAGCATCTACAGATCTCTTCCCTTTGCGGAAATATAAAAGTAAAACATGTAGGCAAACAAAATTAAGGTCAATATATTTACTGGAGTAGTAATACAACCCAAGAATACAGTTTTGGTAATTCGAATATGGGTATAACTATAATAAAGCTGCTTTCTAGAGCTGCAAAATTCCATAACCAATTTAATTCACGGTTATATTTCAATTAAAATAAGAAAGTATTAAACTGCTGACTTAATTAGATAAATAAAAAATACTAGATAGTATTCCTAGCGATGAAAGATTAGATGAAAAATAAAAACATCAAAGTATCATAAATGTATTGTACCAAAACATTTCAAAACGAATACAGTATCAACAATAACACTTTTATAAGGCTAATACAACAAGACCTTTGTCTGATTCTACATTTCTCTCAGTCCCTTTCGACGTAAAAGGTTTCCTATATACAACGAAGATATTCCATCTTTTTTATTTTCGGGAAATATTAAACGCCCATGGAAGTGGGAAATATTTAGCGCATCAATATATCCTTTGATAAATTCAAAGTTGTGAGATTAAAGTGTCAACTCATGGAACTTATTGAAAAAAATATATAAAAATGTGGGGAGTTTATCGCAAATTGTGCATAATAAAGGAGGTTTTATTATATTGGGTCTTTCAACAAGAATTTATTTTTCAATTTTGAATTAAACGGGATATTTACTTCAATTTTTATTTATTTATTTCGAAAATTGAGCAGTCGCCATTTATATTTTGATAAAAATATTACTCTAAATGTTATTCTTATATCCGCTTGATGCTTTACAAATCCTCACCCTTATGTTAAATATAATTTGATAGTAATTGCTCTGTCAATCTTATTTTTGAAAAAATGAGGGGTAACTCATCTTGATTATAGCAAACAGTTATTTCAAAGTAAATTTTTTATAGATTACAAACAAGCGTTGGATCAAGTGTATTGAACATAATTGACAAACTACTAATTTCAATGGAAAATTTAACATAGGGCATAGAACAATAAATAAAATTCCAATAAAACATGGAGTGAGACAGGGAGTTTATTTGTCATCACTACTTTTTAATATATTATTGCATTGTTAACAGGAATAATGGAAAAAACAAAAACATTTACATAATGTTAAGTTGTGAATGCGAAAATCATGTGTTTGAAGAAGTGGAAATATTTAAGCATCTGAGAGTATTAATGAACAAAAAAAATTAAATAATATATAAATGAGACAGTACAGAAGAGATATAGGGCATTTTTCTACAATAAATGTATGCAATGGAAACACCGAAACTGGAAAACGATGAGGAGGAAAAACTTAAAATACTACAAAGAGAAGTAATAAAGTCAATAATGGATTCAAAGAAAATGATATGTGCCAATTAAATAATTATGAAATTGAAGAGATACTAGGAATAGAAAAAAAATTGTAAGAATAATCATATCGCTGAGAATTAGATGGATGAACATATACATAGAAGAAGAAAGAAGACATCAATGAGAACCACAACTAAATGGAACCCAATGTGCAAAAAACCAACGGGAAGACCAGAAAGTAGATATAAAGACCAGAAAACTTTAATAACGACGAAAGAAGGAGTTATCAAATAATTGGTGGCAGAAGACACAAATAAGAATAGAAAACAATAAAGAAAAACAGTATATTAATATGAATGATAGAAAAACTATTTAGAATAGCCGAAAGAGAACCAAGGAAGTTTTTTCTGAAGTATTTATTGAACACGAAATTAAGGATAATGTGCATTGCAGAACTGACTAATATTATCACACATTCGTCTCCAGAAAATGTGGATTATGATAAACTTATACAAGAGGTTTTGTTTCAAAGTATAGTGTTTTGTTTTGTGGATGCCGAACCCACTGGCCGAGCCCACCCCAACTGGCCAAACGATGCGTAGTTTTTGTCACCCCTCCAACATCGTGAATCATGAGCACATTTTGCAATTTGTTTATTCATTTATCAAGAGGAATTCATTATGTTCTGACAGAACTGCGGAAACCCCGGTGAATGTAGTCTCCATTTGTAGAACAATCGAGCAAATAAACCAACAACTGTTGGAGATAATGGAGACGAAATTCCGGCAACGACTAGAAATTTGCAGTCCTTAAATTAGTCATAATTTATGTCACTGATCATATTTTTATGAATTAGTAATTTTTTCCTGTTTCCGGTGATCAACCATGTAATTATTATCATTGTAACGAACACTAATTTTTATAGTTTTTTAATTTCAACATTTTTGCATGACATGCAATGAAAAATTACAGATCCAACAATGTAATTACTTGTTAGATAGATTATTCCGAGAGTCAATTAGAAAACTTTTACCGTGAGAGCGAGAGAGTCTAGAAGTGTAAGAAAAATAAGTTATTTTAGATAAGTAAGTTTTAGAAAAGTTACAGCAAGTATTAAAAAAAATATAAAAATAATATTTTTAATGTAGTTTCCTATGTTTTACAATTTTCAATCAAGAAAATTCAGGGCTTTTCCATATTCCAGTAAAGAGGTTTAATATGTTTAATATTATTTTTATTTTCTTGGCGGTTTTGGGTTTTGATACCATTTCTTCACTGACTTTCTACTTCCACATCTTACATAAGGTTTACTTATTATGCCATGAATATTATGTAATCTGTTCTTTTCAGAACAATAAAACTATAAAAGTATGTAGGAGTCTTGCCAGCGAATAGATTCCTCCTAAAATTTAACTTATCAAACTGTATAATTTTTTAAATGACGAACTTCACCATCGGTGTTAAGAAAGTTACTTGCTTAACCCACTAGGATATAATATTTTTATTAATTGTTTTTATATAACTTTGTTTAATTGTTGGAATCTACAGATCTCTCTCCCTCTCTATTATCAATTTACACATATCAATTTTTGTCATATTTTTGTTGCCTTTTCGAGGTAATAGTGTTTTGCTTCGTTTATTACTCACACTGTATATATCTGTGCAATTTAAGCATCAGTTAATATACGTCAAATATAAATTTATCGACTTTCAAGTGGCACTATAGATTTTTTGTTTTTTTCTTGATTAAATCACATTCGTTATTTTTTCGCTTTTTTTCTTAATTTTCCCTATCCTAAATCCGTCTTTGATACGAATCTGTGGTAATAAATTAGAAAATGAACGTTTCAATGTATTTTGATAATATTATTGAAAACAAATGCAATAATTGGATTCAGCGTAAAGGGGTTCTAATACATTTTCTGTGTCAAAGGCCTCAAATGAATAAAGCAATTTACGTTTCCAGATGATATTGTTGTCATTTATACAGTAGATATGATCCAATAGATATACAAGTAATAAGTTTAATACGTTAACAAGCAGGTTTAGAATTACCGTGATAGTGTAAAGAAATCTAATTTATGTTTTATTCCAAATAAATTGAAATCAATTTTATATTGGTTATTGGTCACAGCCTCCCTTAACCCCCCTTAACTATATAACTATATTATTTTGTAATTCCAATTTATAACACGTATAAAAATTCGTTAGCTAGTTTCTGTAGATGATTTCAATTGTTTGCTTCCTACTTGTGTGTTTATTATGAACTTTCTTCGATATATCATCCGCCAGTGTTATAAATAACGGGGAGCTCAGTATATTTTCTTGTCTTACACTTTTTGTGTTAAAAACGTTTCTGAGTAATTTCCCCTCATTTTTATTTCGTTTTTGACAGTATTGTATATATTTTTAATTGGTTTTATTAATTTATTGTCTTTTCGCTTGATTTTCAGTGATTTTCAGATCCTGCTTCTGGGTATGGCATAGAAATATTTTTCCAGATTAATTATGCAATGATAAAAAAATACAGAAACATCCCAACTAAATTATTGATTGATTTGTTCGTTACTTTGTGATAGTTCATTTTTTAAAAAAGAATAAAAAAAAAATTTTCTTTGTTATAAAAGTGATAGATAACAAAGTAAAAAACTGTTTTATTTGTTTTTATCCCAACTAAAAGTTCTAAATTTTATGCTTTTTGCTTGATGCAATTTCGTTTACATTATATCGTTGAGTCCTTCCTAATCCCAGCTTCTCATAATAGATGACACCTTAATGTCATACCATATACATCGCATGATCTTCTTCAGATACATTACAGAATATATCGAACACCAATATATAGGAAAAAATATTTGAATCAAGACAAATATTTTGGACTCACGAAAATTTTCGAGCTTTTGCAAATTAAATTTGCCTTCAAAGAAATAACATGTTTTCTTTAATAATTAAATATTGAATTTTTTTTTTGTTTAGTCAAGATAATTTCACACTTTAATCCAAGAAAATTTTTCTCTTGGTTTGAGAGAACACGGTTATTATAAATAATTATTAATTTAATATTTATATGATATATAATAAATTTTATGGCAAAGGTAAAGGTAAAGTGTTAGAGGCAACTAGGCTATTTAGCGACTGGACCTACAGCTTAACGTGGGTTCCGAACCACGGTCATCAGCTTCCGATAAACCCAGGTCAGCACCCCCCTCGGGCTATGTGCCCTTGGTTATGTGCCTACCCATAAGTCGATCAGGGAACCTACCGACTGGCGAGTGACCAACGTAGAACACTTCTCAGAAGGCATCCGGCCTTACCCAGCCTTTAACTGGCGTGACTGAGGGGTAATACGTAGTCTGATTTTACACTCTTGCCTAGAAACAATCATAAACATTCAGAGAGTAAACAGACAGAAGAAAGAAAGAAAAACATCCGAGCGCTGGAATCGAACCAACTACCGCTCCAGTGCGGTTTCAGCAGAGCAGCGGCAGGCCGCTGCTTTTACCGTCCACACCAACGCGACCGGCTAATTATATGGCCAGGGCCAGCCACATCGCGTCGAGTTTCAGTTATAAATAACTGAAGTTAAACGATGGTGATCGTGGTCGAATTTGGACGGATCGAAAAAGGAAAATAGAAAATCAAAAAAACCCCCCGTTACTCGATCCAAGTTATTTATCATTGTTATTTAAGCAGTTTATTCCCTTGTTCAAAAAAAGTTATTATTTAGAATTAACAATAATTATTGTTTTGAACAAGGAAGTCAGTTTGTTGAAACTAGCGAGTGAAAGTTCATAAGCCAAGAAATTTTTTTCAACCAAAAGATTTGTCTTCGTTGGCAAAACGTAACGTACATAACTTTTTGGTTAGAAAAATGTATTTACTTAATACTAATCAAAACGATTTATTATTTTGTTCAATATGTTTAATAGTTTTGTTAACCAAAGTTAACCTTTTTAACTATGTATATGGATTAGAATCTAATGAAAAGCTGACTGGAGTGAAATTAAATACACACATCTTTTATGGTCAAATATGTTGAATTAATATGATGCTGCTATTTAATTTTTAAGAATCGCTCCAAAACTGCCATCAGTTCGAAGCTGTCAACCAAGAGAACAATGGCTTAGAAATGGTCATAACATATAAACACACATATCCATCATTTAGTCTTTTAACCCACGTAAATAGTGATTTACTTAAACTTTTGTGATTATTTTTTTAGTGATTATTTTAAACTTAGAACTTTTTCAAGCTACAATTTTACTCTAATACGAATAAAGCAATTATTGCTCACTCAAAGCCACAAGTCTGAAAAATAAATCGTCAATTTTTTGAAAATAAAGCCTATAGTTACTCTAAATTTCTAAACTGTTAAAGAAACAAAAAAAAGGCAGCTTAAGGAAATAAACAAATAATTATAAGTGGTTTAACGACGCTTTTCCCAACCCCATTATTTGATGGTGTGGGATTTTCCATCCATTAAATGTACTTAATAGTTCACTCTTTACTTAGAAGTTTGGGTCGGCAACAACTGTGAGAAAACAAGCTTCTTCCAAGTCCCCATTAAGTCTGTCTCTCTTAAAATAATATCCTCGTGGTGAAAGAACTTTCAGCACTTCGGGTTGGTTCGGGCCGTTTTATTTTCAGAAATAAAGTGTACGTTGTTGAAATATATCAAATATGTTTCGTGTTTTCGGTATTGACATTCAAAAAAATGAACATTTTGAAAGAGTATAATATTTATATATATATATATATATATATATATATATATATATATATATATATATATATATATATATATATATATATATATATATATATATATATATATATATATTGTTATAAAGCTCTTTGAGCCCCAAAACTTATGCTTCGTATTCAAATTATTTCGTTATGTTTGAAAAAACTTTTCATTGCAAAAACGAAATTAATTTATTAATAATTTTTGCATTCAAAACCAGAGAATCCCTATATTTATCTTTACGTTCCACGTTCAATTTCAGTAAAAAAAAAACCAGAAAAATCCTGGAGAAACGTACTTTTGGAAGATGCGTGTATTTAAAAAAGTTTTTCAGAATTTGTCATTCTATCAGCATATTTCGAAAGGAATTGGAAGGATTATATAATAATATGCCTGATATGACATACAAAGGTATTTTCTAGTAGTGTAATACATATTCCATTTTCTTTTGCACAAAGTAAACTAATGGGCTTAAGTCGTGAGAATCAATTCATTCACCAATCCAATACATCTCTGACTGATTATGTAGAAGCAAAATTTTGCCGGAATGTAGAATTTCCATTAAGACACAATAAATTGGTCCCAGTAATAAGATTATTTTGTAAGATTTCTTCGATATAGAATTCCGCATATATTTTTACACCATTTCCTACAACATACAAAGGCAAAGCGCAATTGAAACTGATTGTTCTCTAAATTGTGATATATATTTTATTTTGAATGCGATCATTTTGCCGACTAAAAATGTCTTCAAAAGCGAATAACTTTTCATCAGAAAAATGTTAGATTTTAGCTTGACACCGATCAGCCATCCTGCTTATGAAAACTTACTAAAATATGTATAAAGAGAAAATACGAGGGAAGTGTGAAAAGTCATTTTTGAATTAAATATTGTGTTTTTATCGAAAATCATTTATTTCTCAACGTAGTTCCCTTATAGCTTAATGCACTTCGTCCAACCACTTTCCAACTTTTTTATGCCTTACTGTTACTGTTATAAGTTTTGTCCACTGTTTCGGCGGTGATCTCTTCATTTGATGTGAATTTAGTTCACTCGTAAATTAATTTTTCATACGAATTTGATGAAATCGAAATATGATATTGAGCTAAGAGATATTGAGCTTGATATTTCATAAATATCAAAATTTTTGCTGAAACGAGATATTATTAATCAAAGTATACATAATTAACACGCAGTAGGTCAGAGATGTATAAAAAAAGACATAATTTCGTGTATATTTTAAGAACTTTACTTACGAGTCTTTTGAAAAAAAATTATGCTGCAAAACGGAAAAATAGAAAACTGTTGCAATAAACATGACTTTTTTTATCGATTGGTTGAAATTGCTTTAAAACAATAAAACATCTTGGGAACACTGTATGTCGTCATGTTTTATGCGCCAACATATTAATGTTTTACCTTATTCTTGGTAATGTGCATTTTACTAGTCGGAGCTTTAGTTATATCACTATATATATCACAAGAAATATCCAATGATGAATTAAAACCTAAACATTTCTTATTAGTTATTTTTTCTAATAAAAGAACTTTTTTTATATAGATAACACTTTAATTTTTTTCCTAATTTATCTAGCTCCACAATCCGTCGACCACTACACAGATTAGGAGAGTATTCAGTTTTTAATGTTTTCGTGTCATTCGTTGCCAATATACTTTTTTGCATTTATCGAGGACGTTTTGCGTTTCAAATTTTCCTTTATATCGCAATTTATCATAATTAATTGGCATTTCCAAATTATTTATATTATTATTTTCAAACAGTAGTAACACGAACAAGAGAGCGTATTTACACAAAACATAATATTTATACGATACATCTACAGAGCATTCGGTATAAGCGTTGACAGCATTGCCACATTAATATTCTTTAAAAGTGTGATTATGTTAGTGTGTAGCACTATAACTTTAGCTCCGGTTGTCACGAGTGAACTACCTTAATTTATTTAAAATGTATAAAATTTTAACTTAGTTCAACTTATTGAACTTATATTAACCAAATAATTATTTTGTTTCAAAAGTAAAGTTTTGAAGGTACTTCATTTTCCGAAAAAAAAAACCATGCTAACTAAATCAATCATTAGTTCAGTTGAAAAAAAAATTACTCTATCTCAATTCCTCTAAAATATTAATGAAAAAGTAATTCTCTTTAATTAACGTGCTCTTATTTTTTTCAAGTCATCTTAAACAAGTACTAATACAAAATTTTTAAATAAATTTATTTATTTAGAACATGGTTCTAAAGCATTAACGGCAGCCGTATTTTTTTAAAGAAATATCTCAAATTTAGTTTTAATCTTTTCAATCCGAACTTTCGGTACAAATGTTGCGTTTTATGTGGGTATTTTCTGGAATTTGCGCACATTAAAAGGAACAACAAATTAACTATATCAATCTTCAACAGACTTGAAAACTCGATAAATGGCTTTATTCTGTTTTCGTCAAGGATAATAAAAATAAAACTTATTTCAACACAATTTCTGCTTGCTAAAGAAAAGCAATTAATTATAATTAACTTTCTCTTAAGTCATTATTTGCATCTTATTTTACCGCAATAAATCTCATAATTTCTTTAATTGCTTTAACTATTTATAATAATTCTCAATTAAACTTCCTAGGTTTTTTTTATAGATGACATAATTCAATTTAAACTTTAATAAATATTACCTAACTACCTAATTTAGAAATTGCAATATCCAGAGCGCGGTGTTTTTTAATGTTTCCCAAATTTAAGAAAATACGAAATTTTGAAATTTTGAAAGAAAACCACCTGAAAAACTGAGCCCTGACAAAACGCTGTTCCTATAGGCCTGTTGAAATTTTGCAAAAGTTTGCTTTACACTGTTCCCAAGTTTGAAAGAACTTGATCGAGCATCATTGCTCGAAATTGTTGTTAGTCATTTTCAAAATGCACTAGAAAAATCGTGGTCACGAAAATAATTGTTACGGACTACCAAGTGATTCTAGGGAGTTCAAACTCGCTCTGAATATGCATCAGATGTTGTTCTGTCTCTCTCTAAAAGAGAAGCCAACAGTATTACCAGATGCAATTACCTAATTCAAATAAACATGGCAGTGCATTATCTTGTTGAAAAATATATAGTCTACCAGTCGAATTTAGTACGGAATACCTTACAGCTCTACTACTTCTTGAAAATAATGTTCTCTCATATTGGCTATAATAAAGAATTAAATTGATTTTTTTTGCATATACAGTAGAATCCCATATCACAATGCTTAATGTTTATATACTTGTCGCTCCACATTAACCGACAGATTAATAACAACACTAAGCTTCTTCTTTACTTTGCATTTTAAAAAACAATTTTGCCAAAAAAAGTATTAGCGCGTGGAGATACCAAGGTCCTTCAAAAGATTCTTTTTGGCTAAATGGTTCCTTTTCCCTAAAACACACATCAATTAGTCGTCCAGTAGTGCAGCGCAATAGATCTTAGAAGTTTTAATATAAGTTTTATTAAGTTTGATCTTTGAAGAATATAAAATTATTATTATTATTATTATTATTTTATAAAATAGCGGCTCAGTAATATTTTTTCGGGCGTCTCTGGAGAGATGTCCACTCGTCACTCTTTTTCTATTCATCTGAAACCCAAAAAAAAAACATTTCTTTCTGTTTCTGATATATGCACGGAAAGGATCAACCTATAAAACTATAAAAAAGTATTAAATTAAAAATTAAGTAAGCTTTTAAACAAAAAATGTTTAAAGTTTATACTATTTTTTCGACATTTTTATCCCAAAAAGTAGTTTATTTACACGAAATCTTTAAAACTTTAGGTATATCTTTCCGATAATGATATAGAGGAAAGCCTCCGAAAATTTCAGCAAAATCAATCAATAACTTTTTGAGTTACAGAACGAGCAGTTTTTGAAAACACAGTTTCGTGACTTACGGATGAATCAGCGATCCCAGGTGCATATAAGAAACCTTCAGCTTCTTCGAAAACCTCCTCCTGTTTTCGGGCTGTACGAGCTGCTTTTGTTTCGGGAAGACTCCTCCGTTTGTCTCGTTAATCGCGCATCATCGGTGGTTTCGGCGAAAACTTTGGCATAGGTGCCAATAATTATACTTGCACTATACACACAAACAGACTTGCACTATCACTTGTACTCGGCCCGAAACTTTCTCCGTGTTTATCAGTAAATTGATTTCCTTGATAATGCCTTTTTGTAGATTTTTTTCGAACGATATTATATAAGAACAAAAAATCTTAAATAATATAAAATGCACTGGAATGCCTACAAATCGAATTAAAACATTTTAAATTATTTTATAGATATAAACAATGTTAAATTATCATATTTAGAAAAGAAAAGTAAAAAATTAGACCTACTAGAAATATTGAAAATAAAAATATCCTTAAGAAATATAATAACCACGAATGACCAGCTAAATTTCTGAAACACCCCGGTAATAGATAAGATCATACTGTAATTGAATAGCCCGGTTTTTATCTGCTGATATCTACAGCTCAATATCTAAGGTTTGGATACGTAGTCTCAGAGCTCATTCGAAGCAGTGCATTCCTCGTGCAGTACTGTACATTCGCAGAACTCTTCGTTCTCTGTCTCTGTTAGACAGTGACCCACTTACCCTTTCGTTTTCGCATCTCATCGCAAGAAAAATCCGGTTCACAAAAAAAAATTGCTAAGGACCACCAAGTGACTCTAGAGAGTTCAAACTCGTCTCAAAGATGCATCAGAGGTTAGCCTGTCTCCCCTCCAGAGGTGAAGGCAACGTCATGAGCCTCATTTTACATACCTGACATTTTATTTACATACCTCGTATTAATAGTAATATTTAATTAACAGTTATTTAGTAGCATGCCATAGAGTAACTCTTATAACAAACTCTAAAATAACAAAAACACGTTTTTAATGTAACTGTGGTTAGTATCAGTTCCTCGTCGACATTATGGTGGCAGGATCCCTTTTTTCCGTCTTGTGGGCTAAATATTTTTGAATCGCAAATGAAGGATACAAACAAAAAAGTTTCGGTCCAGTTGCAGGTCAAAATTATTCGGATCCGAATTTGCAATGTATAAAATTTTATATTAAAATATCCCACACGGCCTAAAGTTGGAATTATGACGCCATATGTGCCATATGAAATGTTATTTTAGCCGCAAATTATAATGAAATACACAACGAAAATCAGAAACCGTAACCTTTCCATTTTAATTGTTGGTCTTGCATTGTAACAATTCGAATTACCATACCAAATGTCGTCCGAAACTTCGCAAAATAATTCTGCCCTATTCCACCAAAACCGAACTAAGTCCTTTTTGAAATTAGATGCCGAAATATTAGAAATCCCTTCATTCTAATAAATACTACATTAAAATGCAACAATTTTAGCGCAAGAGGACGTGCTTTAATTTATGCGACGAGTTCCGAACCCCCAAAACAACATCAATAGACTCTATAGAATTACAAAACTTCGCAAGGTACTCGTTTTACACTAGGAAAGTCAATTTAATAGACAGTTTCCAACTTAATCAAACTTAATTTTCAGGAAAGTTTCTAAATATATACTGGAGAGCAAAAAAAAACACTCATCATTCATATTTCAATCAAATTGAAAATAAACACACTGTATAGTATATTTTGAAAGTTTCCATTACTCTTAAGAAACCCACGACATTGGAATTTGTTGAAAACATCTAGTACGATATTAAATAATTTGGGTGAGATGCACTCACCCTCTGTTACACCCATTTGAATTCTATCCTTCTATGTGTAATATATTCCATACAGTAGTAATGGCAAGATCAGAGTTTGGAAAAGGCATTTTTTTGTCCTTGAGATGTTGAGCTTCTTCCACAGGCACCATTTCAGTGACGCAAAGACAGCTGCTGCTTGACCAATTCTTTTCTTGATTTCGGCTGACGATTAGATTTTCATCTACTGAATTTACTACATACTTATATATATATATATATATATATATATATATATATATATATATATATATATATATATATATATATATATATATATATATATAATGTCAAAATTTACCGGAACCTGTAAAAAAACCTTTTTTCCAATTTTAACACAAATCTATTATCGCCTTCAAAATAGGCTCCATTTGGAATACGCCGTGCCCGGAGTTGTCTTTAGTTCCTCCAGCGAATTCTTTTTAATGTCCCCAATCGAGTCAAAACGCGTTCTACGGATATTTGAGTTTGGAGAAGAGATAAAAGCCGCACGGAGACATATCCGGCGAATACGGTGCTTGAGGGATCAATTTCGTCATGTGTTTGACCAAAAAATCACATAGAATTCGAGCCATATGAGATGACGCGTTTCATACCCTGAATATCAATCAAAATATATTGAGATTATCCATAACAGATGCCAAGATCTTCTGCTATCTCTCTAATGATGATTTCCAAGCATGATGAAGCATGATGATTTCCATGGCATTGAATTACCTTAAATGTCCCTTTTAATGAAATATAATCGATTTAAATTTTTAGCTATTTTTTTTCTTACAAGTATTATAATTATTCCTGGAACAAAACATCTTTTCAATATTCATACATGTACCTTCAGTCCCGGTCAATTTTGATCACATGGTATATAATATTGAAGGATCACACAGATGCCTTGATTTTATTAACGATAGACGAACAACAGTTAAGATGTATGCAATCACAATTCAGTATAGAATAAAAGAGCATAGATATTTTAAATACCACAAAAACATTGACGACAGAAACCATAGAAATAATTAAGGTCAATGATAAGCTGTTTAAAAATGCAACATCATGCATATATCTAGGACACAACATCAAAACGAAAAAAGATAATTAGGACGCTGAGATTATTATTAAAAAGCTCTACAGGCCATGTAAGCCCAGGGCTATTTACAGAAATTCTATTTGATCTTAACAATGTATAAATGTTTTATTCTTTAGGGTTGAATTATTAACCCGCTATTAACTTTTTTCAAATGGTCCATTACATTACATTACCACTTCTTCCTCGGCCTCCTCTTTGTCTTTCTACCGACAGGACCTATATAGAGGTCTAGTTTTGGCATCCTCTCTCTTCCAAGCTGAGCGACATATCCAGCTTAACATCTTATTATTTGTGTTCTGATATTGGGTCTTTGTAAACCAGTTCTTTACTTCTTCTTCTGTACTTTTCCATCCGTAGAGTGCTCATAGTATTTTTCTTTCCCACCTTTTCGGCATTACGTTTTAGTTTCTTTAATACCTAAGTCTCACTGGCATATATCATTGTAGGTCACCGTCTTAAAAATTCTCATCTTTGTCCTACTGGATACATATTTTGGACTGTTTGGTTCCTTTTTGCTATACTGGTATTCAATTCTAATTTTTCTTTACTTATGTCATCTATTACTATAACCAAATATACAAATTTATAGAATATTGAGATTTCTAGAACAATTAAGCAAGACTGGGTGGCTTTTGGTAGACTACTCTATATTCTATGCTCAAAGACATTTTCCAAATAACAGAAATCATAAATGTTCAACCCATGTGTACTACCTGCATTAACTTAGTTTTTTGAAAAGCAACATTTTCACAGAACCATCGCCCGAATAAGAAAAGCTTAGAGCAATTGAATAAAAAGTGACTGGTGTGAATTTAATGGACAGAAAACTCATTTGCTAGGTAAGGCAAACAGGGGCACAGATATGGTTGAAACAGTGATGAGGAAGAATGGAGTTGGGCAGCTTACATTAGGAGAATAACGAATGAAATAGATGGATCAGAGAGTGACAGTTCAAACCAACTTGAAGCATGTATATCAAACCTGCCTAACATATATTTGCATAACAAGTCAGACAAAATGCATAGTTCCTTTTACATTTTGCCAAATTTTTCATGTGAGATAATAGTGAATAATTTTGAAGGCTTTATATAACCAGACAAGAAATGTTAGAAGAGAAAAGTCACAGAAGAGCAATAATGGGTCAACCAAATTAGCTTAAATGTTTCCTTTTAATAAAACATACACGATTTGAATTTTTAGTTATTTTTTTTGTTGAAAGTATTCTAGTTATTCATGGAACAAAACATCTTTTCAATAATCATACATGTACCATCGACAGACATCAATTGAAATATCGAAATCTTCAAAAACTTGCTCGATTGATCTTAAATTATTTGTAGTTTGTCGATATGAATTAAAATCTGCATTATCAGCCGGTATATAGCACTACCTTGCTGGAAATAGGAATCAAACATCAGCATTCATAGCAACTGCATTTCCAATACCTACGTAAAAAAAAATGTTCAATTAGGGTCAGATTTTTCTTATGACTAACACAAGTATTTTCATTATTTTAAATGTGACAGTTTTGCTTATGAATAAATCCCATCATCGTAAAATAAGCTTCATCACTGAACAAAATTTTCCGTGAAAACAATGGATGTATTGTTCGTTGTTCAGTAATCCAACTAGCGAAATTACCACGTTGCAAATGGTCTCTTTCTTTTAATTCCTGAGTTAATTGAATTTTGTACGCTTGTAAATGCAAATCTTTATGCAAAATCCTCCATAAAGAGCCGCAAGATACGCCCAATTCTTACGAACGACGTGAAATTGATGTTGTCGGTTCATTTTCAACACTTTCACTTACAGTAAAGTATGTGTTTTGATCTTCCAGCTTTTGATTTATCAAAGATGATTTAGGCGATTTTTTACAATATAAAATCTCAAAATTTAAAGTATTCTTCAATATCTAAAATGTGTATGTTATTAAAATTTAAGTTGTAGTCACTATCTATGGCATGTTTTGATAGAGCAGTTACGTTTGGTTCTAGGTTTCTAATGCTTTTTTTATATTCATTTATTCTGTTTTTTAAATATTGTTTAGTTTGTCCAATATATGAGCTTGGGCAATTTAAGCAATCGATTGAATTAAGTACAACTGAATCTCCCACACACGAAATATCAAAATATTTATCAAACAGCGGACAGAACAGAACAGAATATCATATTAAAGACTAATGGGAATTTTATTTGGAAAACTTTAAAATCAAAGTTGAAATTACTAGCACTAATTTTTCGCACTATAACACGTTTCAAACGATCCACGCCACATTGAAAAACACATAATTAATTATTTTATTAAACTAACTAACCACTATCCCATTCGTCGTGAAAGAAGCTTCGTCGGTTAATAAAATATTGTTGCTTAATAAATTATTTTGTTTAATGCCAAAATTAACCGTATTAAAATAATATGCGAAAAGGAAGAAACGCCAAAGGAATGGTACAAAGCACTGATAGTTCCACTGTATAAAAAAGCGGATAAGCTAATATGTGAGAATTAAATTGAATGACAATAAGATAATGTAATGTAATAAGATAAGCTAATGTGTGAGAATTATGTATTACCCTTATACTCTGTATAACAAATGCTTACTAATAGATCTAAATATTATCACTGACAAATTTAAACGTATAATAATCTCCAAATCGCCAATCGATAATGCACAATAAGAATAACCCCAATAAAAATAAACATGTCTGCTTTGAAATAATAAAACAGTTCATAAATTAATTTAAGTTGATTAATTTTATATACTTGATGGTAATATAAGAATTCCTAAGAGATTTTTCATCTTTTTCGATACTAGATGGCATAGTGTTAGAAATTCCTTAGTTCTCCTAAATACTATATTAAAATGCAACAATATCCGCCCAAAGAGAACGTGCCTTAATTTATGCAATGACTTTCATCCTAAAAACATCAATATACTCTATAGAATTACAAAACTTAGCAAGGTATACGCTTTATACTAGGAAACCCAATTTAATAGAGAATTTCCAACTTAATCAAACCTAATTTTCACGAAACTTTCTAAACAGATATTGGGGTGACTCTCTAATCATTGTCCCAAACGAAATTCATGGATTTATTTATACATTCTCACGTTTTTTTAAATCTTTAAATGAAGACTTATATTAACCAGAACAGAAATATATTAATATTAATGTAAGGCCTTAAGAACAGAATTATTATTCATGATATACATTTTACTTTCGAAGATGTTTCAGTTTTGTATTTAAAGGGAAATATTACTCCTTACCACCTTATTGCTAATTTTACACTTATCGCTATTTCTTTTTTGTTAAGATGTTTGTTAAAATGCTTGTTATTTTATTATTTATTGCTGCTTCGAAATACTTGAATTTCTCCAATTGTTCACTCTTTAGTTTGATATATTTTTATATTGTATTACACTTCTTTTGTAGTTATTATAGTTTTTGATCGTTAATTTTTATATTCATTTGTTTCAGTTCTTTGTTTGGTATATTAATGTGGTTTTGATTTTTTTTTATTTTAACTAAAACAGCAGAGTTATAATATATTTGTGGCAATGATATGATAATTTCCACGGGCCCGTTGGACATAACATGTATGTCAGCGTGTGTATTTAAATTCCATTTAACACAAATATTTTACCGTAATCTAATCGTAAAAAAATCTAACCTTATTCTGAACTCAAATATAACGATATGCTTCTTATTGATAGAGAAACTGTTACCAACCAGATTAGATACCCGAACTTATTCAACGTGTTCGAAAAAATAGGTTAGAACGATGCTAGTAAAGTCCGCTTCAAATGAAGAGTCCAGTTAAAGTTAAATATGATATTTTGGCCAGTTTTGACCCTTCACAGAACGAACGGATTGATACTCGGAATGATTTAGGAACATATATGTATATATATCTAATATTTTCACGGATGGTAGATAATGTTTATAAATCATTCCGGGTATCGATCCGTTGATTATGTGAAGATTCACGACGTTATATATATATATATATATATATATATATATATATATATATATATATATATATATATATATATATATATATATATATATATATATATATACCATGTAATCAAAACTGACCGCAACTGAGTCATTTAAAACTGGCCCTATGCCTACCGACTTTTGTTTTGTTGAACTACAATAACATCAAGAAAATTATAAAAATCGTCGGTTGGTTATGTTGGCATTAAAAAGATAGCAGAGGATCTTAGCATCTTTTATGGATCATCTCAACACATTTTGGTTGATATTTTGGGCATGAAACACGTCTCTCGTCACATCTCATGTCATCTCACACGGCTCTAATTGTGCGTGATTTTCTATCCAAACATATGACGAAAATCATAGCTCAAGCACCGTATTCGCCGGATATGGCTCCATATGACTTTTTTCTCTTCACCAAACTCAAATATCCGCTCCATTGAACGCGTTTTGACTCGATTGAGGACATTCTAAAGAATTCGACGTTATAAAGGCCCTCCCGGCCCAGGGGTATTTCGAGTTCATGGCTGCTTGAATCAAGCATATATCAAATTAAAGGGAGCCTATTTTGAAGGCGATAATAAAGATTTGTGTTAAATAATTAATGTGTTAAATAAAATCGCAAAAAATGTGATTCTTTACCAGTCCCAGTCAATAATACATTATATATATATATATATATATATATATATATATATATATATATATATATATATATATATATATATATACAAATACAAAAATAGATTTCTTTAGAATTTATTTGAGTTTGTGTTTTAAAAATATGTACAGTTTTAAAAGTAATTAGTTTCGTTTTTGATGTAAATGAGTAATTAGTTTTCGGTTGATGGGAATTTAGGTTATTGCATTGAACGTCTTGGCAATATTTTCAAGTATCCTTTCTGAAACTAGACGTTGAAGTATTAGAAATTCTTCATTCTAATAAATACTACATTAAAATGCAACAATATCAGCACAAGGGAACGTGCCTTAATTTATGCAACGAGTTTCGACCCCAAAACAACATCAATAGACTCTATAGAATTACAAAACTTGGCAAGGTACACGCTTTATACTAGGAAAGTCAATTTAACAGGGAATTTCCAACTTAATCAAATCTAATTTTCACGAAACTTTCTAAACAAATATTGTGATGGCTCTCTAATCATTGCCTCAAACGAAATCCATAGCTTATTTTATTTGTTTTTCACTTCTTAGTTTTAAATTGTTAAAAATACCAATTCATCATCAGAATTAAAAAGATATATAATGACAAAACTAGAAATATTTTAATATACATGTAAGATGTTCAAAGAAGGAAGATAATTAGTAGCAATAACGGAGAATTTTCTAATAAAATTTTGGAATTTCCCGCTTTAATTTTTATTTTTGCTTATGAGCTAACACAGTTATTTATTCCATATTAAAAAATGTTAAAATATTAAAAATGTTTAATACAGTCTGGTCTAAGGAAAGCGATTTGACATGAGAACTGAAATATAAACCGTTATAATTCTTTTATTTTTTTTATGATCTGTCTCCCTATTCATGATCTCTAGCTTGTTCTGAGTCTTCCCCTCTTTCATCTTCCTTGCCGTACATGACTATATCATCTTAACTGCTTGATACTTACTGTATAAATAAAGTAATCAATCACCAAGTGACTTATTATATTATTACAGTATACTTATTACTCTCAGTACAGTGATCTACGTGCAATAAATCAACACACCTTTGATCTTTGATTTGTTCATTTTGGTTTTTATTTATACTGTTCCTGGCTTTTGCGCTTCGTTTCCGAGTGGTGTTGACAAATCTTAGACTAGTCACCAGTTATGACAGGTTAGAGTAAATGAGGGTCATTTTATGTTTCCCTCCTGTTATTGTTTTGATCCTGCAAAGGGTTTTTCGGAACCATTTTCGAGCAGACTTTCTTCGTCCTCAGTTCACTAATCAAAGTTTGATGAACGGTTGTGTGAGTCCAATTCAACTCCTCCCCGATCATTCTGATTATCAACCGACGATCAGGATGCAAAAAATCCTGGATTTGGTGAACATTTTTATCACTATCTGAAAACCGGGGTTTTTGGCAAAACACTGTTTCCATAGGCCTGTTAAAATTTTGCAAAAGTCTCCGTCGCACTACGCCCAAGTCTGAAACAAAACTTAATAGCGCTTTTAGCTCGAAATTGTTGTCACTCCTTTTCAGAATGTTCTAGAAACATCTAGTTCACCAACAGAATTACTACGGACCACCAAGTAACTCTAGGAAGTTTAAACTCGTCATGCAGATACATCGGATATTGGTCTATCGCCTCTCCAAAGGGGAAACCAAGATTGTTGCCAGATCGAAGGCTACATAACCTGTCTCCTTACTTTAATTGTACACCACAATTGATGTTATTTACTATATGGTATGAGTGATTCCCGTTACTTCTCTAATTCTTGATAACTTTTTATATTCTGGATATTCTTGCGACTCGTCTACAAAAGTCCATTTTTGTTGCGTGAAGTGCCTTTTCGATATTTGACTTTAAATGTCATACTTTGATGCTGTATAGTCTACCATTAGGATTGATGGAACTTTGACAGCTCATGGCGGCTATATTTGTTTACCGATTTTTGACATGTCTTATCAGTAGTTTTCCGAAAGATTTGCGATTAAATCATAGTTCGTTTCATGTTAGAAAAACGTTTGGAAATTGTCCAGTTTTATTACGCAAATTCGCGGTTTCCTCGGCTTACTCAACGAGCAATTGAGACCCATCGTGGTATTCGCCTTCTGAACAGGCCATTGATCGTGTTATTAGAAAATTTGAAAATTAATTTACTCTCCACGATTGTATTGTGCCTGTACGTCAAAAAAAGCTATAAATGTTAAAAATATTGCCGCCGTTCAAACAAATGTAGCCGAAAATGACGCAAAAGTTGATAACCTGGCGAATTTTGAGGTTGGACTTAGGCTTGCATCCATATTAGACCGTACGGGCAAGAGAGTTTAAGCCAAGTGACCATCGTATTCATCGTGAATTTGCCGATTAGCCGATTCCTCGAAATGGTGGAAACCGACAACGAATTTCATCGCAAAATTATCTTCTGCGATGAGATTCATTTTCGACTCAATGGCTTCGCCGATAAACAAAATTGTAGGTATTGGTGCGAATCTAATCCACATATGATACATGAGAGTCCTTGTGATCACACTTTGGTGTGGATTTTGGCATGGATGTGTCGTCGGTCCTTATTTCTTTAAAAATGAGGAAGGAGCCACCGTTACCATCAATACCGAGCACTACAAGACAATGCTGGAAGATTTTTTTTCCTGGAATTTGATGCAATCGATGCAGATGACCTTTATTTTCAACAGGATGGCGCACCACCGCATATTTTCCGAGTAAACATGGGCTTATTGCGAGCCAAGTTGGGCAATTCGAGATGATGCGATTTAACTCATTTAGATTATTTTCTCTGGAAACATGTAAAAACACAGGTTTATAGAAATAAACTCGCCACAATTGGTTAACTATTGGTACACTATTGGTAACATTCCTCAACCCATAGTCGCCATACAGTCCAAAATGTGCGTCAGGGTCATCGAAAATTGGCGTTAGCGGATCTGTGTCTGCAAAAACAGCCGTGACCGTGACCGTGAACGTGAAAAAGTGACCATTTGTATGAAATCTTGTTCAAATCATAAATTGCATGTCTGAATCTTTTAAATAAAGCAATCGGAACCGATTTTTAACAAAAAATGTGTTTTATTTAATTTTGAAATTCCATCAGTCTTATTGGTAGACCCTTAATATGTTATAGCGCTAGTTATATTTTGAGTAATTTAGTCAGTCGCATTGAATCAAATAAGACGAACATTGGGGTAGAGGGAATGAGGAAGATGGTCGATCAAAGTTGGTACATTTTTTTACCAAAAAATCGAGCAAATATTGTAAAACAGTTTTCAATTTATGAATACCTCAAAGCTCCTAGATGGGCCTGATAGATCAGTTCGAAGAATTTTAGTCTTTTCTGTCATTTTCTTATTTCGAACTGTTATTTATGGATACATCAAGAAATACAGTTCCAATAATTCAAAAGGTGACTACCTTGTAATTTAAGGCATCTATATCAACGACGTTTCTTTGATATTGAGTAATATACAAATCTCAATGTGTTGTATTTGTCAGGTTCAGGATTTTTCGAATGACCTTCATAACCAAAATAGATAAAACTAACACGCCACTAATGATCATTTCATTGCTAACTTTACAAATTTACAATTTAAAACCACTATAAACACAATGAATTTACGTTGGAACCTGATATTTGAGATTTTTTTCAACTTTCAAAATTCTATTTGTTATCGTTCGAAATAGTATCGAACAGTACAGAATTCGCAATGTTAAAATGCTGTTTTTCAATTTACAATTATAACAACGTGAAACTACAGATATCAAAAACAATTCTGCTAATCTAAAGTAGCTATAAAATTTAGATTTAGTAAAAGCATGCAATTTAAGTAAACTTCGGGTTGTTTAAAATGTGTGGTCCAAAAGAGAGTAACTTAATTCGAGTTTTTCTTGTAATGAAGCGTTCTTTTAATCACTGCTTCCATCAGAATAAATTATATCATTGCACTGGCAGGTTTATCGTGAAATGTTTGTATAATGTGTTTATTGAAACTAAAATAAATATCAAGGACTGTATCCTATATTTTTGCAAATAAATAGCACATCGTAAATAGAATTTTGGAAGTCTGAGTCTCAATCCAATTTAAAACTTCTGGAAACATCTAGATAGAAAACGAAATTAATTTAACCAACTTAGGTAACATAATGAAATTAATTTCGATACGAGGAGAGCTCTGGAATTACTATCCCTAACAGAAGGAAATATTTCAGACTTTTGAAACAATGTTGTTTTGCAACGTAATATCTGAAGGTGCATAAACGACAAAGGGTTTCGATGTCTTTGGAAAAAACCCTTTTCTTGTCCAGACAATCCTTAATAATATAAGCGTTCCTTCCAATCAAATATTTCAGATTTTCGATTTTTTTTATTACAGTTTGCTTCTATGTTCTACATACTACTACATACCCGTACCAAAAAAAGTGCATGACGGATTACCATAACCTAAAGATTTATGTAATAACTACAAAACAGAAAGAGGTGAGTGAAGAAGTGAAGTGAGGAAACGGGAGGAAGTGAGTAAAGCATTTTAAAATGATTTAAATAAAATGTTGAACTTCATATTTACTACTGCACTTCTTTAAACTGTTTTGATTAGTTAAACGTTTATCATCACTCAGGCTCGTTAATTCATTGCAATCGCATAGAAAGCGAATTGCAACTGAAGTGAAATATGATCAATAATGCAGCAGAACTTGGGAAACCCAGAAAATAGTAGCTATAGCCTTTACGGCTAATGGAAGACCAACTATACCGAGAGCTTTGTTGACTATTCCTTCATTCGTTTCTGTTCCGAGTGTCATGTATCGTTTCAGAAACTTCTTTTTAATGCGCTTAGATACGTCTAAACATCACTGTGTGAAGTGGTCAATCGATTCCGGATTTAATCAGCAGTCAGCAAACGCGGCATCCATTAGACTGATAGCATTTTCATGCCTAAATGTTCATGTAGAATGTTCAGTACGCGTTCGTCCGAGATGCTTATCCTCTCACTCTGCGATCGGCGAATACAATTTCAAGGAGAACATAGAACATCACTAATGTTGGTCCGACCACCACGAAACTCAGTAAACAATTAATGAAGCATAAAATGTGAAGGAACGGAGTACCTTTAATGCATTTTCAACTGTTCCTCGTTTTTGATAATTTTTCAACGAAAAAGTAGTGTTTCATCAACATATGAAATTAGTTTCTTTCCATGATAGCAAAAATATCAAAATTATCTGTTTTCGAAGACTGTTAACAAAAAACTAAATGTCATATCGACTTGAAATTCAGGAAGTATTACTAGAAATGAAGTTGCTTTTCAGAACTGTAATCATATTTGCGATAGCATGACTATTTATCGGAAAAGTTTCTGACTTTTCATTATATCCTCGTATTGTATACCAAAATAAGAAGTTTAATTAAATTAAGAGGCTTAAATAACTAAATTAACATTATGAAGATAAATTAATTTGCTTCTAATAGTGTTTGTAGATTACTAATCAAACTTTCACGCGTTTCCAACTAAAACTAGAATCCAAATGTTTCAAAATTACATTTATATTTTGTTAGTAAATTCATCCAGTATAATTGGAAGAGACAAAAAAAAGATGAAATAACATGAACATGTTTCAGAACGTTATATATACAGTAAAAACTTCAAGAAGATATAAATAGAAAACGTATGAATATTCATTTGAATGAATTAATAAATATTTATTGTGAGAACTTATGGGAAACAACATGTATAAAATTAACCCAAGGACTTGAATACAATTCGACAAAATCTTTGAGAATTTTTTTATTCATATTTGACCTAAATCCTTTAAAATATTTGATATAGGAAGTAATGCGTACGCAATAATTTGATTGTTTTCAAATTAAATTCTTAAATTACACTGGTCTACAAAATTCAAACCTTTTTTGTCACACGAAAACATATGTCTAATTTAGTTAGTACTATGGCCAATTAACAAGAATACATTAATAAAAAAATGCACACGTCAAGTTTCTTTGTGACCTTCAAATATATATTTTTATAAAAAATGTACAAAAACATACTTACACTTATACACAATATTTACGATTTTCGCGAGTACTTAGCTTCTGGTAGGTTTCTTTTCAATCCCCAGCAGCAATCGGTAATAACATCCCGGGACTCCATTTCTTTTGATATTGCAGGATTTGTCTTGATGGAGCACAGGAAAACCAAAGTAACCCACATAATGTTTGGTTACTAATGGTGTGAAATTTCGACGCTGAGAGGTAAAACTTAATTCACATAACAAGAACTATCCGGGTGATTTAAACACTTTCGTGGCATATTTACAGCCTCGACGAATAGCAATTATTTTAAATTGTTGACTATGATAGCTATGTAACTTCAGAAATGACGTTATTCAAATATAAACACATATATGAGAGGAAAGTGAATATGTCGCTGTCACAAAAAAAACTGAGGGTGACTGTAAAAAAATAACATTGTTTTTGTAATGAGAGTAGATAAGTACAATCAAATATCATAACAAAATTCGTGTGACAAAAAGAGTGTTTATCAACGTTATTTTTGGGAAACAAAACAAAACAGCGTTATTTTTGGGAAATTTTGTTATTAACGTGGGAAATTTTGCATCTTCTTGCATGATCTTCGCTGTAAAGCTTTGTGGTTAGCAAATTTGATGATAGTTTGACAGTTACTCTCAAAGAAAGTCACTGTCAATACAGTTTGACAAAAAATATGGTACGCTTTACAGCTACGTACGCTGTACATATAGAAAATTTTACTGAAACAGTACAAAAGCTTTGTGGACCTTTTGGTCGAAAAAGTACACCAAATAAATTACCTGTCCTAGGATTTGCTTAAACTGGAACGGTAATGGATGTAAGATTTCATGTGTATAAACGTGGGATAAGGTCCTGATGGTTATGGTTAGTGAAAGTGTCGTTGCAAATGCAGGAACAACGACTCAGCATCATGCACAACAATTAAACATTTCAGGAAACTTTGTTCAACGAATACTTACATAAGACTTTCATCTTCATTAGTACAAAATTCAACTGAAGCAATAGCTAGAGCGTTCTGGCCATTTTTACCACCGACAGTTTCTTATTTGGTTTTTAGAGCATCATAAAATAGCCATTAGATTTGATTGTAAAAAGATTTAAAGGTCTAAAGGGAAGAGAATTGAAGATCAGAAGATAGTCAATATTTCATATCCGCTAACTTGTTTCAAAATGTCATTTCTTTTTCTACTTTAAAAACATTTAATATTACACTTACATGACATAAATACATTTAAGGATTCAGAAATTAATATACCTTTATTATTTTTACATAAAATATATTAATATAATATTTAATACGGCTTTCCTTGTGGACTATATCTAATAAAGTTGTTGAACTTTGTTGGAATTTAACGGACTTAGGTAAATCCATAGAGGCTTTCCGATGATAACGCAATTTAATACATCAACTGCTGCTGTTGGAGTTTTAGTCGAACAAAAGCGCCTATTTCAAGGCGAAAGGACTGAGCAAGCTGATGCAAGCTGGTGCTATATATAACTTGTATTCATTTCACCCACAACAATTTTTACATTTCAAAAGCCAAATCTGACATTGACTCAGACCTCTAACCGCATATTTTTAGAGACATTTTCTTTATTTCTTTTCAAACATTACATATTACATGAAAAATTATTGTTTCATTATGTGGATTAAAATTCACGAAGGTTTTAATTCGTTTATTTAAAATATTTTGTATAGTAATGGTAATTTCTCACAGTTTCATCTGTATGCAACGTCGTGGATATTTTCTTGTTTTTGAAGTTTAAACTTAATGAGATTTACCACTAAACACCAAATCACTTTTTATAGAATTCTCAACGAGTGTTTCACTCACCATATTGGCATCATCACGAGACGATTTAATTTAACGAGATTAAAGAGTGTTTAGTGGTAAATCTCTTCGAGTTTAGTGTTTCACACGGAAGGTTGCAAAAGAGGAATTCATAACCGAGGTTCGCTTACTACAAATATGTCTCGGAATTGATGTAAATGATTGCTCTGTCTTTGCAGTATATGTTGTTTGACTTAGTTTTTATTTTTATTATCAGCATACCAATTCTTATATTTTAAATTTTGGGATGAAACATTAAACTTAAAGAGATTTACCAGCGAAAAGGCTGTAGAATTTAGTTACTTTGCCTATGTGTGTTTCATAGATCTAACGAAGGCGTTTAATAAGGCCAAGTACCTGATATATTAAATATTATAAAAAGACACAAATTGATCATAAAAATTATTGATAAATTGAACACAGAAAATTCAACTAGAATAAAAGTTGAACATCAAACAATAAAAGTTACCAACACTAAAAACAAGTAAAAGTAGAAAAAATATAACATGGTGATTTGCATTTGCATGCAGATTCTGATAAGATACAAACTGGTGGTAAATGACAAACTAATTGAGTATTGAGTTTTCGTTAGTTAGGAACTGTCACATGAAGTAGTAATGAAACAATCAACAATGTCTAGGGAATATCAAGTTGCTTAAAAGGTGTTATCTGGAGAAATAATCATATTTGCATTGATAGTAATATATGGATTTACAAGACTTGCGAAAGACCGGTATTAGCTTATGGTATCGAGACCGGACCTGACACAAACAAAACCAAAATAATTCTATGAACAGCAGAGCTGAAAACTCTAAGAACAATAGCGGGAAATACACTAGAATAGAATAGAAGGAGAAACAACCATATACAAGCAACATGCAGAGTAGAGGATATAGTAAGATGGAGTAGAAATAGACGGTGGTATTGGCTGTACCATGTGGACAAGAGGGACCAGCATAGACTACTTCACATCGCTAAAGACAAATAACCACTAGGACGAAGAGCGGCGTTGACCTAAGAGATGAAAAGATAGACATCTCAGGAAAATTAGCAAAATTAAACAGCCTTCGAGAGATTAAACAAATCATTAGGTCTTCTTAAAGAATAAGAAGAACAAGAGAAGAAGATTTACAACAAAACACTTGTTTTTAATTCCTCGACTAGCGTTTCGGTAACGATGTTAGCATCATCAAGAGATTCAATCTAACTGGAAAATTAAACTATATTCAATTTATATGGTAACCATACCTAACGAAGCGTGGTAAATATTATGAACCGTGAAATTAACCAAGAGGTATATTAATTATTAATAAAATTGATTGCATGGAATGGAGCCCTTATCCCTATTTTTTTGTAGTTTTCTTACATTTTGTTATTTGAATACTTTCTTATGCATCCAAAACCCTATTATTGTTCAGACTCCTAATAAGTATTAAGTTACTAATATTTATATCATTTTCATGCTCGACAGCAACACAAGATTCCATCTTCACATCTAGCTCATTTTCCTCACTCGGTGCCATTCGATTTCCACCTTTCTCAAAGAACGCAACGCGTTCTTGCAGTTCAGAAATGTCTCGATAAATAAATTACTCGATTAATACATTCTGAATATTTTTATAACATTCTTTAAACAGTTCCAGGTAAAGAAATTTATATCGATCCTGTTCAGTAAAGAAAAAGTTTTTCTACCGACACTGGTATATTTCGGAAAGCCACGTAAATCCTGTTCATACTGTATAATACATCAGTCTTAATATTTAATAATACTTGACGGTTTGGCTGTGGTAATTTTTGTATGAGGTTGCCAGTAAAAGTTTATGAGGGCAAAGCAGCCACGCCAGTTTAAAAGCACGACTGAAGAATTCATAAAATAGCCCGTGCAACAATAGACTGTTCAAACGTGTGTCCAGATATTGTAGCGGGGCGGTGAGGAGGGATGGAAGGGGATGAACAACTCACAAAGGCCCAACGAAAATTGCTTTTTTCGGATGATCCCATTTATAATTTAGGTGATGTGATTGACATAAAATTAGACAACGAATATGTCCAAACCTGTCTCCACGATAAGATATTGTTTATACATAATATATGACGCCGTAAAAACTGAAGCGTGGAACAAATTTGAAAAATTAAAGAGTGATTGGCGAGCTTTTGAACCGCCTCGATCATAAATTGGGATGGGGATCGAACAAGACAGCATAAAATGCCCATCTGACCTTGATGTCTTTGTATTATTCATTTATAACAGGGATGTGCCATCCACTTGAGAAAAAAACGATTAAATCATACATATTTGGTTCTTTTAAGCATGTTTTATTTACAGCTACAAGATGTATACGAGGGTTACTCAATATTATTTTTTTAAATAATAAATATAATAATTTATTTACCCCAGACGTAATTCTCTATTCTGGTAGTCCATTTTTTAACCTTTTTATAATATCTGCAACTAAGTTGGTAAAGGACTTAAGTTAATCAATGTATGTAATTGATGATAATCCTCTATTACGTTTGTCATGGACTATTTCCTGAATGTTTAATTTCTCTATAATATACCGTCGGATGAAGTGGACGAAGAAGGTAAGTAGTACAAATCTTAAATTGTCGGAAGAAAGCATTTATATATGTCTGAGATGAAACATTTGTTCGATGTGCTACACAAGGAATTCAGAACATCTTGGAGCATGTCATTTCAAATGCTTCAGTCCGTCTCCGTCAAGTAGAATTTAGCGTCCATATTTCGGATCCATGTCTCGTTGCGTCCTTTTGACTGGACTCTGTTTTCATCTTCGGAAGATATCCGAACCACATCAGCTAACAATCTGCTGTTCTTTTAAATAATGGCTGCACTTGTAGCTGGACCCGTACATACCCGAACATGATCGTATTTACTATATGTAGTTTAGTCTGCATAGAAACATTGTGCTCTCCTTAGATGTGAGTCTTGCTAACGCAGATATGACCATCCCTATTCGTCTTTTTCTCTCGCTTTCATAGTCCTCGTCATTCGCTATACGTACATCCAAATATATGTACACACTCATTAGGTACATTATTACTCAATTTTGATTAAGACTTGTGTCTAAGCCAAACATTTTATTCAATTTCAAAAATCGCGCCATTTCCTCCTCCTATTGCGGAGGCTATTAAGGCCATGAAATCGGCATAACAAAAGTTTGATATCCTCTATTATACCTAATATAGTATTCCGTCTTATTCCTAATCATCTAATGATTAGACATGAATGAACATTAAAAAGTACGTAAGACAATACACTGCTCTGATGAACTCCTTTTCTTATTTTGAAATTGGTGGATGTTTTATCATCGGCTCTTGCCTATGAAAAGGCAATTATTTTTGTAATGATTTTGTTTGTCGTAACGGCTTTTGGCCGTTCCGAGCGTTGAACACCTTCAATGAATGTACGACCACGTTGAAATTCACCAGTCCACTTACTGTCAAAAACGAATAAGAAGAATGCTTTAATGTGTGGTCACATTCTTTTTGTATGTTTATCGAAGATAAATCCTGAAACAAACTGCATTCTTACAATTCGGACTTTCTTTCAAATTTGTCAATTTTTAAGAAAATGTAAAACCAATTTGTTTTAATCTTTTCATTAAATAATAATTTTTAAATAATTGTCATTAAAAACTCGAAAAGAATGACACAATTATAAGTTTTAATCTAATTTACATATGGTACCTAAAATTATAAAAAAAAATATGTATTTCACTGATTGCACAATTTAAATTTACTGATTGATTATTCGAAAACTATTTTGTGGAGTTGCATGCTATGCAATATAATTAGAGATGTTCAGTTAAATTTTCCTGTTTGTTGGAAAATCCATAACAAGCTATTAATAGATTTAGTAAGAGTTTTACTCTGTTTGGACATTCTTGGTCGGCCTGGCTAGTTAGAGCACACCCCGTAATTAATTTTATACATTTTAGATGTAATTAAATATCCAGAATAATGTACACAAAACTATAGCATGCAATGAGTTGAATTTTCGCCAGAGCGAGCTAATTCACTTGAAACATTCAGACATTCTGATGTATAGAAAATCTGTACTCTGTCAGAATTAGTTTAAATTTCTATCGTGTACTACTTTTTTTCATCTTGACATTTAATAAACCGAATAAATATTAGCCAATTAAAAATCAGTTTTATTACCAGTTTTCAAAGTTCTTGTAAAACTTCTTTTACAGTCGTCTTCTCTCATCTCTGAGTGGACACTAAAATACCTGTAGGAAACTCCATATGAGTTATTACTAATGTCATTAGTAATATAATGTCGTATTTCACTCCCAATATTTTCCTTATTATCTTACATTTCACCTTTTCTCTCCTTGACTTTCACCTCTTCCTTAGAAATCTTTGTCTGGGATTTTAAAAATTCTTTCACTTTCCTCTTTTACTGTTCAAATTTCACTATTGTAAGTCACAAAGCTTTTGATAGTGAAGCTGTAAATTATTCAATTGTTTGATATACTTCTACCTTGAATAAATATCTCTTGAATAACCTTAGTCATGCTTCTATGTTATGATATTTTCAATTCCAGATACTTATATTATTTAGGGTATAAAATCCTGTCTTAAAAATAGTATTTTGATGTGTTTTCCATATGGACATATATCTTGTTTTCATCATCATCATTATAATTAGTCCGTGTCCATCCACTGCAGAATCAAGGTCTCTTATGTTTCCAACTTTCCTGGACTTTTCACTGTCATTCGGGTTCAATATACTTAACGATCTCCTCAGTCCATTGTGCTTTCGGTCTTTTTAGCGGAAGTTTGGGATCAAGCGGTATCCACTCCAGGATTGCCTTGGTCCAGCTGTCGTCTCATCACCTTGCTATATGGCCTACTCTTCTCCATTTCAATCCCTTTACTCTTCCAATGATGTCACATACTTTCGTTTGTTTCCTGGTCTATATGCAGGGCTTTCTCTCCAGTCTTGTACATCTTTCCATTCTCCTTTGTGCTACCCGAAGTTTTTGAATTGATTGTCTTGATTGAATTGATTTGTGATGTGTCTAGATTTCACTTCCGTATACCATAACAGGCAGAACGCACTGATCGAAGACTGTTCTTTCCAGGCAAAATGGTGTTTGCTTTGAGTGGAAGTTCTCGAAGGGGTTGCAAAATGGGAGTTCTGTTTTTTCTTCGAACTGTCTTTACATCTTCAAGAATAACCTGCTTTTTTACAGTTTATTGTTTTTGATCCATATTTTTCACTGTTAGGGGCGCAATTACAATGAAAGAACCACGATATCTTCCAGTCCTCTAGATATAATTACTTCATGCAAATCATCCCTACAGCACTTCTTCTCGGTCTTCCTTATTTTCTTCTTTCCGGTGGTATCAATTCCACTAATTTCAGGAGCATCTTTCATCCATTTTTGATCTTTCTAAACCATATTAATTATATATCTGGATGAAACCCAGTTTTATGATGGTAAATATTTTTTTCTTTCTCTCCCTCCTTAAATTTCTTTTTCTCATTTTTTCCTTTCCTGTTTTCTTAAATTTCATTATTGCTACTGCCCTGTTTGTTTAACACAATTCACAAACTAATAGATATTCATCGCCTTATACCATATATTCCAAATGATTGTTATGTTTTAGCTTTTCGAAATCAACTCATGCTAATACAATGATTTATACCTCTATTCCATTTTTTTCTCATGCCTAATGGTTGAAACATTGTTTATACACTTATAGACGTATGCATCTATACATAAAGGTAGAAAAAACGCACACTTAATAATATCTTGATGATGCTAATTTGGTCAACAAAACGCGCGCCGCGAAGTTAAAGTAATTTGGTGTTTTGTTTCGCTAGATTCAATCCAGATTGATTAATTTCCTGATGATGCTAACATGCTTAGCAAAACGAGCGTGAAGAAATTTAAATAAGTGAATTGTTTAGTGACAAATCTCTTCGAGATAACAAATCTCAATTGAAAAATATCTGGTATAACACTATTAAACAACTTTTAAATACGAAATTATCTAGTTATTTTCCTAAAATAACATTTATTCAATCTGATTATATTAATTCGATTTAGAAAACGTCAAAATCAAAAACCTTTTGCTCGCAGTATACGAAAAAAAAATCAATACAAGTTATATGTAAGTACAATTTACAACGGATAGCTTTCTGAACTGTGGGACAACTTTAATGATATTTCCCCTTAATGTTGTTTTCGAAATTGCTCTTTTTTCCCCCATTTAATCATTGCAACTTTGTTTTCGCTTTATTGGTGTTTATTCTTTACGATTTGTACTGTCCAGTTCGTGGCTTTTTTATGTTATGTTTATACATTTGGTTATTGGGATCCGCTCAGGGTAGTAAGGCGATTTTAAACATTCTCCATTAAGGTATGATGTTGTTTCAAAAAATAAAGGAAAGTTTTTATTTAAATTTGTTTTTATTTTTTTTAGGGCATTAATGTTTCCAGCTTTGTTCTTTCATAAGCTGTTGACCAAATATTGTGCCTAAATTTTCAAATCAAAACAGTTAAAATATATACTATGCATACTATGCATTCTTTTCCATTTTCTATTTTTTAACACCCAAAGAGTTTAGTTTTCGTTTAAGCAAACTAACCTACATAAAACGTATGACCATTTATCGACGTGTTAAAAGCTTTAACGTGTTGGTGTAACTTTGCGATTTTTGTATCGTCAAATGTTAATAAAATATGCATTTTATCAAAATTGCAACCAAATCAAATTCTCAGCTGAAAAATGTAGCATCTATTCAGTTTTTTATCATATATTTCTACGTTACAGAAAAGCTATTATTTTGTACAACATAAAAAGATAAATTTATATGTTTCATTTAATCCTACTGGAAATAAATATTTAAAACGAACCCAAACAAGTAATTTTTTAAAACAATTCAAATAAAAATAATTTCCTGTATGCAGTGATGCACATATGGTGTGGAATAAAAAAGTGCGACATCAAGTATAATATTAAGTGAACAAACAGAATATACTCAGTGTTTAACATATCTTGAACATAAAAACTTATTTACCTTTATGTTTTTGTATACAATTGGGTTTTTGAATAAAAAGTAACTATCGATTTTTTTTTATTTAGTTGAAAGTTTTATCATAAATAATATTGACAATCGAGGCAAAGAAACTTTTAAAAAATTGTTTGCAATTAATTATAAATGAATTAAAATTTAAAATAATAGCACGTGACTACGAAAGCGCCACGATTGCCTGCCATGTTTGTGACGTCATTATGTTAAACTGAACTGTTTTCACGTAAGTACTATCAACAGCTTTTACCTGTGTATATGGTGTCAAAATTATTGAAGTTTAGTGCAAGGAAACTATTCTTGGTTACTAATTTAATTCTGTAATGTGTGACAAAGAGTTCATAAAGGCCAATTCTGCTAATATATCTGGTGTGAATATTTTTATGGTCACAGATTTTGAAAATGACATTCGGTTCAATTCACGTAAAGTGCGAGGTTCTAAAGCATCAATTTCAGTTTTTAAAAAAATAATAATGTAAATATAAATAAAAAAATATGTCTATTAAATATAATTACTGATATAGTTCTGACTCTCTTATTAGGAATTCTTATGTTTACTTACGGTGGGGATGCGTACTTATTGGTCTTATCGGAATGTTTTCTTTTACAGCTCACTATAAGACGCGCCGCCTAAGATAATGCCTAACTGGAATTGAATTGGACTATTTGTTTCAGATTTTGTTTGGGTGCTTCAAACTTCCCTTTGAGTTTACTGTTACACACTAAGAATTCGACAGAAGGGTATCTAATCCTACCGTTAATGTTCTTTCCAAAATTGTCCAATTTTCCACATTTAATCGTTGCAATATTGTTTTTGCCTTATTGGTGTAATTTTTTTCAGCTTCTGAGATCGAGTTCATGTTTTTTCCTTATGGTTGTATATTTTCATACTGGAATCAGCTTAATGTAGTAGGTAGAGCTGAAACATTTTCCTTGAAGGTATAAAGTTATTTTAAAAAATAAAGAAAATTTGTTATTTGTTTCTTTTGTAAATTGTTGTTCCTTGCTTTGTTCTTACATGAGCTAACAGCCAATTATTTTGTATAAAATTTCAAATCGAAACATATTTCTACTTGGTTAAAAGTGTATTAGTGAGATTTAAAAATAACATTTTTTTTTCTTTTTTATATAATTTCTTATATATTTCAAATGTATAAACACGAGTCAAATATACGTAAGGCTATTTTAATTGAAGTTTACATTTCCTCAGGTGTTTGGAAAGTTCATGACATGTTATTAATAGATTTAATAAGAGTTTCACCTAGTTTACACATTCTCCGTTAGTCTCGCTAGTTTGAGCTCTAACCATACTTGTTAGTATACCTTTTATTTGTGATTTAATATCTATTTTTTTTTACAAAGTATTTTCCAATAAGAGTGTAATGTCAAAACTTTAAACTGAGGCCCAATGATCACTACAATTGTTTGATCTACAAGTTTTTTATCGAATCAAGAACTTGAAATTGAATTAAAAAAGTTCAAATTGAATTGTAGCACTACAGGAAGAAGATTAAAAGTTAGAAACGTCATTACTCTATAGACATTGCCTTGCAAAGCAACTACGCTGAAAAATATGAAAAAATGTCAAAAGTTTTGTTGTTTTTTGCAAGCTTGAGATGTTTGAAAATAGCCTCGTATTTTGCTGGTTCGTTTTATATTTTCGACGAAAAAATTAATCTCAGAGAGCCACATTGGGTTGATGGGCCAAAAAGTCAATACATTTTTGGGTCAAAAATTGACTTTTATGAGAGGACCATGTGGTACGATACTCTATGTCTTCCTGGAGCGCGATACTACCTTCTGAGGAGTGAGGAGTCAGTATAATTCTGTATTTTTAAAGAAAAGAAAAATCGCAAATGCTTTTGTTACATCCTAGAATAGATCTAATAAGTCATTTGCTTATTTTAGACGACCTTTGTGACTTTCACTAGATCGATCCAATACCATAAATGATTTAATATATTTTGTGTGTCACTTAACATCCAAAATTCGGTGCACAAAGTTACTTTATGCAGAGTGTTAAGGCGAACTAATTTATTTGACAGTTGACGGTTTTCCGTCATGTCGAAAATCTTTAACATGTAACATCACCTGTTTCATACCGTTAAGAGGTAATAAAATATACATTTTGTAAAAACTTTCTATACTAGCGCTAGTATATTGCAATAAAAACCAATTTTCGCTTGTAAAATGTAGAGGCGATTTTGTTTTTAACGTATTCTCTGTTTGGAAAAAGTTACTATTTTATACAAAATAAAAATATAAATATAAATGCGCGCTTTTATCCGATTGGAGATAAAACATATATTCATTCAGTAAATTTTTCTACAATATAGAACAATATTAATGTGAGAGATGTTCTTTTGTGTACTGATGAAGTTACCGTGTTAATAATATTATTTTTGTAGTTTTAATATATTTTGTCAGGTCTTTGGTATCGCACAGACGGTAACAGAGAACAGAGATCATTGCACATTGGTTATGGCCCAAAGTAGTCATCTGTAGAGACCTTTTAAACATAAAATTAACAACGCAGTTACTGTATGATTTTGAAAAAGCAAAATATACGAGAACATAAGAAGTTTTAGATTTTTTATCATTTTTCAACTTGTAAAATACAATTTCTTCAATTTTGCAATTAAAGCAAAATAAGCGCTTATATTAGCATTGACTTCGCCAATTCAAGTGAATCTTTATCGAGTGAACTATTTCTACACGTGTAGGAAAAAGTAGTCGCTGGGAGCGAAATCTGGTGAATATAACGTATGTGGAAGTACTTCGAAGAATACACAGTAAAAAAATGTACGTTAATTTTAACAGAAATCGCGTGTAAAAAAACGATTAATACAAATTTTTGTGTTATTTTAACATAAACGCTTTGTGCCAACCACCTAAACTTGAAGAGATTTACTACTAAATACAAAATCACTTTTTTTGAACTTTTGTTTCGCTAACCATGTTAGCATCATCATGAGATGATTTAATCTCAACTCTCAAAATCAATCCCACTCTCAATCTCTCAAAAAGTGATATGGTGTTTTGTGGTAAATCTCTTCAAGTTTAGTGTTTCACACCAAAGGTTCCAATAGAAAAATTGACCAACCACCTAACACAAATTAATAATCAGAAATATGTGTAATATACTATATGTGTAAAATACTCTACGATCAAGCATAAAAATGTTGACACATTTAAATGTTAAAAAAATCCCACCTTTAGAATAAAATTATGTATAACCTCACTGTATTGCTATATATTTAAATATAATTTAAAAACTTGTCGCGTTTTGATTGTTATTGATATTTCTTTCCAAATTTTTGAATAAAACACAGAATTTGCATTGATTTCAAAAAACTTTTTATTGATAATTGAAGCATAAGCTTCACAGACGTTCATTATTTGGTCAAAATTTTGGATGACATTTGGTATCCCCGTGGCTCTATCTCACCAATGACTCGAATAATTTCATCCTTTGTTTCAGGAATCGATTGTGGATTGTTCTTATAGACATGTCACGGTTTCTTGCAATAACTCGTCCTGGAATTTTTTGTCTCAATAATTCAATTGTTTCATTAGCAGAGTGAGGTGTAGCGTCATCCTGTTGGTATTCTTCAGATCAATATTATTCAGTTCAGCCACAGAAATTCAGTTATCATCTCACGATATCGAATGATGAAATCTTTCTCATGAATCAATCGTGGATTTTCTTCACCCCAAATGCGACAATTTTGTTTAATCACATACCCACTAATTTCAAAATATGCTTCATCTGAAAAGATGATTTTTTGAGAGAAATTATCTGTTTGTTCTTTGATCCAATTGACAAATGTACGACGGTTTGAATGATCCAGTGGATTTAATTCCTGTGCTATTTGAACTATTTATGCCTTCATAGCTAAATCATTTCGCAAAATACGCCGTGTTACATGTTCCATGTGGAGTCCAAATTGTTGTGAACGTCAATTAATGAAAATTTCTGGGTCTTCAATAACACTTTCATGTATCAAATCAATATGCTATTGTGAACGATCACTGCGATCATATATTGCTCTTCTTTGGCTTCTGCCGAACCAGTTTCTTGAAATTGTTTATCAATTGAATCGATAGTGCTTTCAGATAGAAGATTGTGTAAACCACAAATGTTACGTAATTTTCCAAGAATATTTTTCACTGCACTCCCATTTTCATAAAATAATTCAACAATTTTAATGCGTTGTTGTATTGTGTACGACTCACATTACACGACGACATTACACTTCTAAAATGGGACTAGACCTAGACAAAATTACAATCTCATATGCGTTTTAATAATTTTTTTAGCGTTTTTTCAATAATTAAAAAAACCGCTCCGTTTGAAAGACCCGTTACATTGTCAGAAAGCACGTGTATCTTCAGATGGCAATCATTTAATATAACATTGTGGATTTTTATGACGATTTTGTTGATTGTAGGGGTTTTTGGGCTTCAACGAATGTACGATTACGTTTAAATTTCGCAACCTAGTTTTTTTTCTTCGAAAACAAAAAGGAAGAATTCTTTATATGAAATTCCCATTGATTTTCCCATTCCCATTCCCATTCCCAGCAAGATTAGTAGAATTAAATCCCTTGAAACAAAATACATTTTAACAATTCGAACATATATATCTCAACAATTGTTCAATTCAAACGAATATCACAGTTATTTAGTCATAGTTGCACCATCTATGTGTCAGGCCCAGAACTTCCATGGCATGTTCTATACTTGTCCCGTCAATTTCTATCTTACATCTACTACGTTCTTAACTAATGACTAATATTTTTGTACAACAATTTTTCTATTGCAACCTTCGGTGTGAATCACTAAAATCGAAGAGATTTATCACTAAACACCAAATCACTTTAGCTTCTCGACGCGCGTCGAGAGATTGATTTTGGTGTTTAGCCTTAAATCTCTTCGATTAATATTTTTATATTTTCAGCTGTGATAATCATATTAACCTTTTTTGTTATATTGTTATTTTACTTTTTTGTTAATTCTGTGGACTAATCTTTGCCAGTCGTATTCACTTTGAGCTATAAGCATCAGAATATTATATTTCTTTATTTTTCATTTTGTATCCCCATGATCATTGATATCACTTCATTTATTATTAAATTAAATAATTAAGGGAATGTTAAGAAATAATAATTCCTTATTATTACTCTAAAAATTACTCTTAATATTGCTTAAAAAAAATTTATTAAAGAAACATCCCTTTCTTATGCCTATTAGTATGTCTGTTTATTCTGTGAGTTGTTCATCTTTTCTATTAGATATCTAAGGAAACTTGTACATAATATGAAAGTTACTATTTATGTATCTGGGATAATAATTAAAAATAAATATTTATCATTAAAAATGGTTTTATTGTTTTTGAAAATATTCTCCGCGATGATCGATACACTTTTGCATACGTTTGAACAAATTTTCATAACATTTCTTCCATTCTGATCTCCAAAACATGCATCTTGAACGCATCACCCGCTTCTTCTGGCATCGAAAATCGTTCACCACGTGGTTTATTCTTCACTGACGGGAACAAAAAGAAATCATTGGGTGCCAAATCAGGACTGAGCGGTTAAATATTGAGTTGTTCGGTCCGATGTGTGAGAGCTCGCGTTCTTATGGTGAAGAATGATCGTATGTCGCCGGTTGTTTTTTCTTATTTCTTTAAAGACTACTGGCAAACAAATGGTTGTGTACCGTTCAGAATTGGCCGTTTTACGATTCTCTAGTGGCACTGTAGCCACATGCCGAATATCTAAAAAAATAGGCGACCATTTGATTCGAAGTGCTTCTTGAGCGAACAACTTTTGTACAGTTTGGCTTATTTTGAAAGATCCATACAGTCGACTGCTGTTTACTTTCGGGCTTATACGCATGATTCTTTACCTGTGTAGATATTATACACCGCTTTTAATGCACCATGATTATATTTTCTGAGCATTTCTTTGACCCATCGACACGAGCCTTTTTTTGAGCGATTGCCAAATTATACGGCATTCAACGCACACACATTTTTTCACGAGTAAATATTCATGTAAAATATTGTAAAAAAGTAAAGTGTTAGGGTTAAAGGCGCATCAGCAACTAGGCTATTTAGCGACTGGACCTACAGCTTAACGTCGGTTCCGAACCACGGTGTTCAGCTTCCGACAAACCCAGGCCAGCACCCCCCTCGTGCTATGAACCGTTGGTTATGTGCCTACCCATAAGTCTATCAGGAAATCTATCGACTGGTGAGTGACCAACGTAGAACACTTCTCAGAAGGTATCCGGCCTTACCCAGCCTTTAACTGGCGTGACTGGTAATTCGTTGTCGGATTTTACACTCTTGCCTAGAAACAATCACAAACATTTAGGAAGTAAACAAAACAGAAGACAGAAAGAAACACAACCATCCGAGCGCTGGAATCGAACCAACTACCGCTCCAATGCGGTTTCGGCACAACAGCGGCAGGGCGCTGCTCTTACCGTCCGCACCAACGCGACCAGCTAAAATATTGTCTATGCTTGTCATACTAACGCCCAGGGATGCCTCAATCTGACGGTATATCACATGACGATATTGCTTTATCAGTTCGCGCACATTATCGATATGCCAGACAACACAACAACCGATTTAGGAAGACCTTCTTTAAATTCGTTCTTGAGCGAACGACGACCAAGATTGAATTCACTAAACCAGTGATATACAGTGGTTTTAGATGGTGCGTCATCGCCAAAAGTCGAAGTTAGTTGATCGAGAGATAATCCACTTCAAAAGTCATAGTAAATCATCGCATGAAAATTTTCACGAATTAACATACATTAATCACCGTCGTAGATACTTGGATGGGTAATACTTATATTTAGATTAGTAGAGTTGGAAAGAAAACAAAATAATTCTTGTTTTTACCTTTCAGATTAATTGTTTATCATCCCTACATTTTCTTATTAACTGATTAAAAGTTAGCTTTGCTAGTTTGTTTAGAAAATCCATAACGGGCAATAAATTTATTTTATGTGGGTTTAACCCTGTTTGGACATTCTTGGCTGGTGTCACTACTTCCAGTCAACACCATAATTAAAGTTACAATGTTTCTCAATTAAACATCGAGAATTATGAAGAAATTTACTTTATGCAAGGAGTTGAGTCCTCGTTATGCTGAGCTAATTTGCTCGAAATAGTTCTGAAGTGTAATCAGAATTGTAGAAAGGCGTTACTATTGTGTCAAGTGTAGCATTTTAAGTCATTAAACCCTAATAAAATATACATGTTTTAAAACTTCCCGACAAATTGGGTAAGTATTATAACTGGATTTTTGCTGCAAAATGTGGCAGTTCGACTTTTAACGATTACAGAAAAACCTCCTATTTCATTTGAAATAACAATTTAAATATATAGTAGTTTTATTGTATTAAAAATACATTTTTAATAAACAAATAATGGCCAAATTATTAATATAAATCGAAAGAATTAGTGATGATTTTTAGAAACGTTACATATCCGTTTTTGTCCTAAAACAAAGTTTATTCAATCCGATTTTATTAATTCGATCGAGCAAAGACCTAAATCTGATTCGGAATACCTTTCTCTAACAGGAAACAGTAGAAAGAAATATAGAGTAACTCAAAGCAAGCCAGAACTAAATACAATTTACAACGGTTAGCTTTCTGGAGGTTGGAGTCACTAACGTTATTTCGAATCTCAACGTTGTTTCCAAAATAATCCTTTTTTCTTCTTATTTAATCATTGCAAAATTCCCACTTTATTAGTGTTTATGCTTTTTCCATTTATGTGGCCGAGATCACGACTTTTTGTATCATTTTTTCATATGTAGATTTTGGGAAGGACTTAGGGTATGAAATCGATTTCAAATATTCTCCATTAAGGTATAAAATTATTTCAAATCATAATAAAAAAATTTTATTTAGTTTTGTTTTTTAATTTTTTACGAAATAATTATTTTCGCAAATCTTGTTTAAAAGATATTAGTTTATTTTATTGTTCTATAAAATATTTTCTTTTTTAATTTTTTGTCTATTGATTGCTCGAAAGGCAATTTTAGTTCGTCTTTTCTTGTTCTCGTATAAAAACCTGTTCAGTTTCGCACAGCATGTTGATATTCATCGGTTCAGATCTTCATCTTGTACTTAATTCCACTTTTCTACTTCGCATATGCGTCTTGTTTCTTCATTTCGTATTTTGTTTCCTCTTCTGTACGTCGTAGTATTTTTCTCTCAATTGTGATCTAAATCTTGCTAGTTTTTGGTCTTATCCCTTGTCTATCTACAACAGTTTGGTATATTGAGAGTTTTGTTTGTCAAAAGCATAGGGAAAAAATTAATAACATACACAAATACGAAATTAAAAAAGTAAAAATAGAGGAAATATTGAAAAAACATTAAAATAAGAAAAACGCCTGAAGAAGATAAAATCTCTTCTGAGATGATAAAATGTATGGGAGATACAAGAAATATATGGTTGTGCAGAGCAGATGCAAAGGAGCAAGGAAGACAAAAATAATTCCAAAAAACTGAGAAATGAACTTAACAGTTTATATTCGCTACAAAAAAAAGACATACACATTACAAAAAGACTGAAACAACGAGGAATTTGGAAGAATGGGAAAACAGAAAGCTGGATTGGTTGAATCATTTCTCAGAAATATTTTCATATAATTTCAATAATATTTCTCAGAACCATGGTGTTTTTCTCTTCTTCCATTATTTTATTTGCATTCCTGCTTCTGTGATATTCATTTTAATATTCGTATTATTATAAGAATAACAATAAATACAATTATTAACAATATACTTACAATATAAACATCGTTTCTGCTTTAACTTAGCACAACGGTTGTTTTTACAGATTCTATATGCTACCGGATTTTATTGAAATGCTTTTGAAGTAAATTCTAACGTGTACAAAAGGCGTTGTGTGTCAAGCGCGTTTTAAATCGTTAAACATTAATAAAATGTACATGTTCGAAAAACTCCCAACAATTTGGGCGTGTGCATTTACCTAATCCAAATTTTTGTTGTGAAATATAGTAGTAGTTCGGTTTTCCACGTATTCTTCAGTACAGAGGGACCTAATATTTTATTCAATACAAAAATATGTGTTTATATATTCGGTTTTTGTCCATTATAAATAAATGTTTAAATATATAAATATATACATACATAAATATATATATTCGGTCAGCAATATATTCAAACATTCAAATTAATTTTAGACACGTTATGTCGTTTGCATTTAATCTAAATCTAAAACAATGTTTATACAATCCGAGTTTATTAATTCGATCTAGGAAAAGTCAAAATATGATCCGAAATACGTTTGTTTTAGACGAAACGATGAAAAGAAAAACAAAATAAGCCGAAACAAGTCAAAGTTTGGTACAATTTACAGCCGACAGCTTTATGGAGATCGAGGTTACTTTAAAGATATTTCAATTGTTGTTTTTAACAGGGACTGTTTTTCCTTGTTTAATCATTGCAATGCTGTTTTCGCAGTATGTGCTGATTATTCTTTTTCCATTGTTGTCTATTTATTTTTAGTCGGTTACATGTAGTAAACTATTATATATTTTGTACTAGATATTATTTTATTTTCATTATTTCTTTAAAATTGCGACTAATGTCGCCTTCGGTTGTTGCAATGCAAAATTTTGCAATAAAATTATGTTTTCCGACGAAGCTCATTTCCACCTCACAGGTTATGTGAACAAGTAAAATTGTAGGATTTGGAAAAGCATTTTTTCATTAAAATGACGATGGTAAAAAGTGTATATTAATGGCAAACTTTACTGCAATATATTAAGAAATTTTTCCGGGCCGCGACATTTCTCGAAATGGTAATATTCAGTGGCCTGCAAGATCATGCGATCTAACCCCCCTCGACTTTTTCCTGTGGGGTTTCCTCAAGGACAAAGTCTATCCTAACAATCCACAGACGATTGATGACCTGAAGCAAAAGATGCGCCTAGTTTTTGGTGAATTTGAACCGCAATTATGCCAAATAGTTATTAACTATTTTACGAAAAGAATGGCCATCTGTTGAAACAGCTGAAGGGGATATTGGGAGAAAATTATTCTTAAAACATAATTGTCATGTATCTATTTTTTTACCTACTGTGCCCCAAGTACCTATTGGGACGCCCTTTAATAGAAATAAATTAAATCATTTAATTTTTCACTAAAAGTTTTAAAAATGTTAGTTTTTAATTATTCAGAAGTTTTGCGGATAAAATGATCGTAAATGAGGGGTTTAGTTAAAATTTTCCGATTTTCGTGGTAAGAGTTTTGCCCTATTTGGATATTTCTGGTTGGCCCGACTATTTCGGGCTTACGCTGTAATTGATTTTGCACATTTTAGATGTAACTAAACTTAACAATCCAGTATATAAAGCTACTTCATGCCTCGAATTGACTCAAATCTAAAGTAATGATGAACTAAATTGAAACTGTTGATGACTTCTTGACCTGAGTCCATACTGAAAGAGGATTAAGCAGTAACAAAATATAGGTTTTCCCACTATATTTGAACTAAATCTAATTTTGTAGTAATGTGCCCCAAAAGAAAGTTTCTTTTTGATATAGCGATATAAATAAAAGAGAGACGTCCATCAAAAAACCCTGTATTAATTATTGAAATACACATTCTAGGAAATTACTTAAAAATAATGTCATCTGAATGTAAACATGCACGCTTACGGCACTTATCTGAACTAACAGCAAACTTCCTTAGAACGACTTGGCACCTAATCTCTGGAATGGCTGCCATTTCGCGTCGGAAATTTTCTTTTAACTACACCAAAGAACCCTCTTTATTGACATTTATTGACGTAAACTTTTGATTATAGATAACCCTACAAGAAAAAGTCCATAGAGCTCAAATAAGGACTAGGTGGAGGCTAATTTATGTCACCTCTCCTGGAGATCAAATTGTTTGCGAAACTGTCACTAACTAGTGGTACAGACGTGTGGAAGTGTGAGGCGTTGTTCCGTCCTACTAAAACCATGTTCTTTGATTATAACCAGCAAAGTTTTGCAGTTCAGGTACCAAAAAATTGTTCAATATTTCCACATAATGCTCTGAATTGACGCTATCTGCGCGTTGCCTGCCGTCTTCAAAAAAGTACGGGCCAATTATTTCTCGCTTGGACATTGCAGCCCAATGTAGGAATTTTTGATGCTTGTGTTTCCGGTTCACTCCTGTAACGACAGTTCTTCTTATTTACATGACCGTTAAGAAGAAAATTAGCCTGAAATCATTGTTTTTGTAAAATTCCCTCACACACAAAGCACGGTTTGCTCCCGAGAAATACCTCCATACCGACTAAATTCCTTAATGTGGGGCTATCGATTGGCATGCACCCCGCGCCCCTCATACTTGTTGCAGTTGCGCAATGAACCAATAAAATAGAAACTTTCTTATGGTACACATGGTAGAAAATAGAGTAGCAGTTCCGTTTTTCACATGTTCTTTGTTTCACTAGCAGCTGCTATTTTAATTCAAATGTCATTGATACGCCATTTGGTAAAATTTTCTTTTTTTTGCACTTTGAATAAAAATATATTGAAGATCTATTAAAATAGACTCAAAACAGTCTCGTGGACTCAAAACTGCGTCCTAGAAGTGATTTCTTCTATCAAGGAAAAAGGAAAAATTACTTGGTGACATATTTAATAAATATTGTAATTCTAAAATGGTATTTGTTCGATTTTTAAATAAAAAATTGAATTGAAATTTACGACAAATTTTCGAATAATTATTGCGGTGTGCCATGGCACGTTATCGTGATGTAAAAACCATGAATCAGTTTGTGAAGTTTATTTTGGAGCAAACAAAAGTATTTTTATCATGGTATGAGAACTTGCCCAGGATAGTGTAATGCATTTTTTTTTAAAGATGAACTGTCAAAGTTAGCTGACATAAGTTTTTAAACCACGTCTCAATGAAACTTTTTTTAACTAAATTAATAACGTTCATGGTTTGATTTGTGACTGAGATTAATAACATGGTTATTTACGATCGCGTTATAAAAAATAACACTGAAAAATTGAGAAATTTGTGATCACAGTACTTAAAGATATAGCCTAGAGTGTCAAATTTCAAGATTTTCAAAAGTATCTGTAGAGTATTCAGTATAAGCGTTGCCAGTTTTGACACATTTATTTTCTTTAAAAATGTGATTGTATTAGTGGTTAGGCCCATTCTTTTAGCTCGGATTGTCACGAGCAAACTACATTAATCCAGTATTTAATATATAATCAAAGTTGTGATTAAATGTGCATGATTGTTTCGAAAATCCATAACTGCATCATATGAGTATGTTTACTAAGAAGTTCACCCAGTTTGGACGTTTCTGGATAGTCTGACTAGTTCAAGCTTACGCGGTAATTGTTCATTTGAGATGCAGTTAAACATCCAGAATTAAATACACAAAGTTACACCATACAAGGACTTCAGTGTGAAATTTACTTAAAACAGTTGACGATATCTCGATATAAAAAAAGTTTAGTTTTTGAAACACTCAGTATGTGTAAAAACTGTAAATATAATTGAAATATTCAATCTTTTATTACAGTGTACTCTTTGACTACAAAAACACCAATCAAATGAAAACAACATCGCAACGATTAAATGTGTGGAAAAGCGACGTTTTAAAAACAACATTGAGGATTGAAATATCGTTAAAGTCACTTCACCCTCCAGAAAGTTATCCGTTGTAAATTGTCCTTATTTTGACTTGTTTCGATTTATTTATTTTTATTCTTGCCAATTCCTCTTTGGGAATAGAATTTCAGGTACATTTTTGGCTTTTCAATAATCAATATGAATAAATATTGTTTCCAAAGGTGAATGAATGAATATGATTTGATTTTTAAGCTTAATATATGAGAAAAATAATTTCAATCAATGATTCAATCTGATTGAATTCTCTCCTGATAATGCTAACATGATTGGAGAAAATAAAAACAAGCGATTTAGAATTTTGTGGTATTTGAATTGATAAGCTGATCGTCTCCGTTGCGACGGTAAGGCGGTGGCTTCTCGCTGCTGTACCGAAACCGCAGTCGGTGCGGTAGTTGGTTCGATTCGAAGATTTACTTCCTACCCCACACACATACACTTAAAGTCTGTGATTGCTTCTAGACAAGAGTGTAAAATCCGACAACAAATTACCCCAAATGTCACGCCAGTTAAAAGCTGGGTAAGGCCGGATGTATTCTGAGTTCTTCGTTGGTCACTCGCTAGTCGGTAGGCTTCCTTATAGACTTATGGGTAAACTCATAACCAGTGGTTGATAGTCTGAGGGGCGTGCTGGCTGGGTTGTCGTGGCTGATGACCGTGGTTCGGAACCCACGTTAAACTGTAGGTCCTGATGAATAAACTGAACAATTACTACCGTATACAGTTTTCCTATTAAATTGCTGCACTCGTGCTGGTGCTATCACATCGAAACTCAGTAAAATACTTATAAGCCATAAAAGGTGAAGTCATAATACTATTGTCATAATTGTCATAATACGTTTCATAAGTCGTAATATTATATAATAATATATATATATATATATATATATATATATATATATATATATATATATATATATATATATATATATATACATATATATATATTATTAGATGCATATAGACCCGGTTGGATCACCCAAAGCATTGTGACTCATTTTCTAGTGTTGCTTTTAATTTTCCACACTTCTGTCATCCTTTCTCCGTGGATTCTCTTTCTCTCCTCCGTCTACCTTGTCTCTGATCTCTCCGAAACTTCGCTCTCTGATGCAACGTTCCACATATGTATTTTGTTTCTGTACGTTCTTCTCTTCTCAATCTCTATCGAGTCCATTTGTGCCTTTCCCAGACCAGTTCTGACTTGTGCAATACATGGTACTGTTGACTTGACCCCTTGTATGTATGTAAAAATTCTGTTGGTAAGTTTTGTCGGCAAGTCCGCCGTTACGTTGGATATTCTCTCTGTGTTTTGGCCCGAGAATGTTCCTCATAATTTTGCGTTCTTCTTTTAGTATGTTTTCAATGCCGCTTTTTATGTGGAGTGTAAGTGTCTCACTTGCGTCTCATTTGCGATTACTGTGTTGTAGTGTCTTATTTTTGCTTGTGCGGATAAGCATTTTTTATTGTAGATATTGTGTGTATCTTCTCTCCTCCTGTGGGTTCGAGGATCTCGCCCAGGTATTTGAAGTGAGTAACTCTATTTACATGGCCGTATTTGGTGTTCAAATTTGGGACATCTAATTTTGAGTAGAAGAATTAGGTTTTTTGAAAGGAGATTTGTAGGCTAACTTTCTCTGCACATTCCTTGAGGACTTGTATCTGTTTGGTTGCGCTTGTTTGATTGTCTGCGAGTATGGCTAGATCGTCTACGAAAGCTAGGCATGAGATTTTTATAATATTTTTGGGTCATCCGAGTCGTATTGATTTCCAGTGTCTTTCATTTTTCAGTTCCTTTTCCCATTCCCTTGTGACTTTGTTCAGAACCAGGTTTAACAGAAGTGGGGATAATCGGTCTCCTTGGCGTACTCCGGTTTTAATCAGGAAGGGTTCGGAAATTTATCTCATAAATTTCACTTTAGAGATTGTGTCGGTCAGTGTCTGCTTGATCAATCATAGTATTTTGGGGTCGAGTCCTTGTTCTTCTAGGATGTTGAACAGAGATTTTTGGTCGATGCAGTCGTATGCTTTGTGGAAGTCCACGAACGTGCAGATGATTCGGACGTTCCTGAGAGCTTTGTATTTCAGAATTTTTTTAAGTTAATAATTCGATCAGTGCATGGGGACCAGGGCAAATGCCTGCCTGGTACTCGCCAATTTTGTGTTCTAGTTGTTCTTGTGTTCTCTGGAAATCACATGTGGAACGCACAACAACCTGCGTCTCCGCCAAAATGAACAATCGTTAATTGCTTGACTAGGAGGAAGCCCCACCCATCCCTCACATTGAAGGACATTGAAGGTCACATCTGATGTGTCTTTACTACAAGTTTGAGTTCCTTAGAGTTATTTAGTGGTCCGCAATTCTTTTCGTGAACCTATATTTTTCCAGTAAAAATGAGTGACACCAATTTCGAGAAACAGTGCGTTATCACACACTATTTCACACTTGGACACAGTGCAATGAAACTTCATTAGGATAAACTTTAACAGAACTATGGAAACAGTGTCTTGATAAGAGCCTAGGTTTTCAGGTGGTTTAAGGCATTCTCAGAGAGCCAAGATTCGATAGAAGATAAACCTCGCGGCCTTTCAACTGCAAGAAGTGATGAAAATGTTCACAGAATCCGAAATCTTGTGTCGGTCAGAATTATCGGGCATGAATTGAATTCGAGTTACACAACACTTTATCAGATTTTGACAATTTGATTGAAACTGGGGATGAAGAAAATTTGTGTGAAAATGGTTTCGAAAAACCTTTAGCAGGATCAAAAAGCCCAACCGGACAGAAACATAACTTGACTTTTTGGGGCGGTTTGAAAATGACCTTCATATTCTGAAACGTGTCATCTGAAACGTAGCTCTGTAGCCCACTTACTCACCAGACTTGAGTCGACTTCGACTTATTGAGCCAGGTTTTTGGGTTAGCCCTCTTGGCTTTTACCCATTTCTACTTAGATGGACCGTGAAGGGGCACTTTTAGACCCACGGTCAGACATGAGTCCTTGTGACTTTTTCGTTTTCTTAAAATTAAGAATTCATCTCAAAGGATACCATTTTAGGACACTGGAGAACATTGAAAATGTCGTAACTAATAACAAATCGTCTCCAACATTTTGCGGCTTCTCAAGTCAACTTCTTTGGAGGGAACAATGTAGAATTTAAGGGGCAAGTGGAAGAAGGGGTTAAGTGACATTTTCTGAAAAAGTCCTGTTTTATCGTAGATGAAAGAGTTATGTGCATATGTGACTTGCTCAATCAGGATTTGGCTCTATTTTACAAATCTAAGGTAATACTGTCTGGTAACTTCTTCATTCAAGATAGCCCCTTTATCTTGCATTAAATACCAAAAATACTATGGAAGTAGAAGCTATGTGCCCATAACCCCTACATCTACTCTAATATTTGAATGTTTGGTAATTTTCTATATAATTCTAATATTTCATTTTGGCCTTGGGATACCATGGCTAAAATCAAAACCTCCAACAAAATCTCCAAAAAAAGGACCAAAAACCCATAGACTTGGTAAAAACGTGCTGCAGAAATTTGTAAGGAAACAAGGAAGAGTTATATTTCTTATTCAGGGAATGTTGTTGCTTTCAAAAGCATCTGCTCGAGATGCTTATGTACAGAAACGTGCAGATTAAAATGCAGTGCTAAATTTAACGAAGAAAAACGAAGCTACTTGATAATTTTTATAGCCTTGATATAAATTCAAAAAATTAATTATTATTTAAGTATCACTCCAGTGGAAGTTGCACGTTAGCGTAAAAAGGCTTCTAAACATAAATCTCATTCTTTCACTTACTCACTCATTTTGAACAATTAACAAATTTATATATGTAAAAATGCATTTTGTGCTCTGTACCATAAAAAAGAGGATATCACTAAAGGTAAACTAGAGTCTGGACAATCAGTTCCATCTCAAGATGCACGTGGACGACATATGACAAGGCCGCATAAGATGAGCGGTGGTGTGGAGCAGGCTATTATAGATCATATTAATGAATTTCCCACCGAAGAGTCCCATTATTCCAGAAACAGTAATCCATATAAAGGGTATTTGACCCCATATTTGAATATGTCGCACATGTATAGATTATATGTTGAAAACGCAAACAACAGAATAAACCAGATAATTTTTAGTACAAAACTAAACTTATATAAAAATTTTCTCGACTAAGTTCAGTTTGTCATTTACTGATGCAAACAGTGATACCTGCAGCAAATGTGATTCTGGGAAATCAAATATGACACACGAAGATAATGTAAACCTAGTGTTTCAGTTGATGTCTGAGATAGGACATGCGTCTTTAGACTTAGATAGAGATTTTGGGCGTATAGAAAAAATTCTAAAAAAACATAGTACCATACTTACCCCGGAACAATATATACAAATCATTAAAACAGCATGCACAAAACAGTCGACGGTTAACGATATGGAACAGTACTTTCGTGATGTAGATAGCGTACCAACTAAAATGGGATTGGCGAATAAAAAAAAGAACCTACTGAATGAAAAAGTTCCATTTAGAGATGGCATAAAATGGATAGGTATTGAAGAGTATGATAGTTACCTGTATAAGGAAACATACGATCAATACACTCCTTTTAAAAAAGTTTCCTTAAAAATAAGCCATCAAAAAATTATTTGCCCCCGTCAGATGTTGACTTCACCAGAATTCATTACAAGGCAGGAAACATATAAAAAAAAATTGACAATATTCGATATCAGTTACCCTTTATCCAAGAAGAACATGGAGGATTTTATGAAAGTATTATTGGAGCGGAAAGTGAAAACCCAACACAAAAAAGAAGACGTACCAAATGATTTCATTTCATATTCGAGTACCTAATTCTATGAGTTTCTGTTTATTACAATTTTCAATTTTCTGCGTTATTATTTTATACTTTATTCATGCATTATTATTTTATACTTAACTTTTTTTCCTATGTTAAAAAGTCTTATTAACATACTTGAATTTTTTTGGATGTTTATTGAACCTATTATTACTGTTAGTAAATGGAAAAAGGGGTTATGTAAATTTAAATTTACAAAATGACAAAAAAATAATGAATAGCTAATATCTGCATATTCTTGACAATAATTCACCAACTCGTCCTATTTATTAAATAAACCAAATTTTAAAATTATCTTCAGTTAAAAAAATGCCAATTAATTTTATAAAAATCTAATTATCTTATTTGCATATTTTTGTAACATAATCCCTTCTTCCACTTGCCCCTTCAATTGTAATTTCAGCTGAATAAAAACATTATCAAAAATAAATCTTATTACCTTTTTTCCGCGCCTCGTATATGTCAATTAAGTAAATGACTAATGCAAAAAAAGCAAACAAATAATTGAGATAAAGTTAAATTATACATAATTATGACATGGTTGTTCTGATTTAATTTTCCTTTTTATCATTTCCGCTTTGGAAATGGTGAGGTATTTGCTTTTCCTAGATCGAATTAATAAAATCGGATTGTTTTGGAAGGCAAAGGGATATGTAGCATCTCTAAAAATGATTTGATTTTAGGGACTGTTATTTGAGAATTTCAAACGGAAGATTCTCGTCGAAATGCCTTATTTTTACCTGGCGGATAAAATACTTTTCTTTTTTGTCTATATATGAATCGTCGGGATTAGTTTATAGAATTCATCTAACGTTATTTTTTTAAGTTCATTCGATAGAAATATCTATTCATCCGATAGAAATATTTTGTATTTAAAAGGCTTTGAATTTTTATATTTATTTAAACTGAAATTCTTATGCCATGACTGATTATAGATTTGTATAATTTATTTTAGCTTAGTGTTCTTTACATTTTCTATTCGAATAGTTCCTATTATATGCAAATCCGCTAATCTCACATCATTTAGTTCCTCGTTTAAATGCTACTTGTCTTACTTGTTCTTCCCATCCTATACTTGATCGTTCTATGTTGTTCTTACCTTGTAATCTCACTTGCCTGTCAATTATTGAGTCGTTCATTCTGTTGGAGTGCTTTAACCACCCAAGTTGTCTTTCTTTAATTATTCTTTCTATCAGTTTTATAGAGAGTATCCCAATATGTACTTTGGGATTTCCTTTATAAATAAAACCAACAATTTTAGAAAAATAACATGCTTGTTTTTCTTTAATCAAAAAGTAGAGATATGGCAGTTATGTTGTAAAAACAATATTCTCTTCAGTTATGTTGCAAAAACAATGTCTGCTCGGCTATTTCTACAGATGGTGGAAATGAGCTTCGTTGGAAAACATAATTTCATAGCAAAATTCTGCATTATTTCTAACTTTTTCAAGTTTGCACAATTACACGTTCATCTGTCGTAAAACGATTCATAATTTAATTGCCGTTGGTGACACATGCCAAAAATCACATATGAGGGTTGCTATTTATGTATCCCCAATTGGCAACGATGGTTTTGCTAGGCGCCATCTGACATATACACCGTAAAGTTTGACATTATTGACTGTATATGTACTGAGAAAATTTAACTCAGTCAAAAAATTAAATTCACTTGTAAGAATTTTCCTGCGATGATTTACTACGACTTTCGACGTGGATTATCTCAATAACAGTGCATCGATCAACTCAATTCAACTTTTGGCGATGAAGCACTATTTAAACCATTGAATATCACTGGTTTATTGAATTCAATTGTGACCGTCGTTCGCTCACGGACGAATTTAAAGAAGGTCGTCCAAAATCGGTTGTTGTGCGAGAAAACATCGATACTGTGCGCGAACTGATAAAACAAGATCGTCATGTGACATACCATGAGATTGAGACATCCCTGTGCATTAGTGCGACAAGCATACACAAGATTTTATATGAACGTTTAGCCGTGAAGAAGATTTGTGTGGGTTGTATTCCGCATAATTTGATAATAGCTCAAAAAAAGGCTCGTGTGGATTGGTGCAAAGAAATGCTCAAAAAATATAATCCTGATTTGCATCCAATGATTTCTTTTTTGCTCCTGTCTATGAAGAATAAACTACGTAGTTAACGTAGTTTTCGACGCGGTTGATGCGTTCAAAATGCATGCGTGCATGCATGCAAAATACTTCAATCGGAATGAAAAAAAAATTGAAAAACGGGAAAATATCGGGGGAAATATTTTGAAAAACAATAAAACCATTTTCAATGATAAATATTTGTTTTTATTTGTTATTCCGGATACATAAATAGCAACCCCCGTATAAAATGTCTAAGTGAAGTCGTTGAAAAACGGCTCTAAATTTAAATCTGTTGCGATAATCTTTATTGACTTGCTCTAATACCTTTTCTATTTCTTATTTTCATACTCTGTCTAATTTTGTCTATGATTCCTTCGATTTTTCTAAGAAATATGATCTATGAAGTCTATGAAACAGATATGTATTTCCCGTCCTTTTATTATTAATTATTTCATTAGTTGTCTAACTACAAATAAAAATTTTTGTGTGCGTCCTCCTTTTTTAGATTCATGTTATTATTATTTTAATGTTGGTTATATTTTATCTCTTAAACCCCTTTCTAATATGCGTTTTGTAGTGCTTATGAATATAATTAATTCCTCGATAGTTTATGCAGTCTTCAATATCTCATACTATCTTGTTATCCTATCTAAACGACACTTTCCACACATATTTCTATTAGTCTATTTCCATGATCGTTTTTCGTTATTTTTCCGTTCTTTCCTAAGTGTCTTTAAATTCCTTTATTGTCATTTCCCGCTCTACCATTCATGTCTTGTCTCCACTTTTTGCATTGTAATTTGGGGCAAATGCCACTATCAGATTCCATATACTATTTCTTTCTATTTTCGCTTTAACTGCTAATAATCTCTTGTTTATAAATCGTTCTTCTATGATTATCTTTAATTCGTCTGGTTTTGCTGTTAATCCCACTTCTTCTGCTCATCTTTCGTTTACATTTACTACCGACCAATATAACAAATATCAATTTCTTAATTATCTCATTCCATATCTTTCGTTTTTTATTCTGTTATTCCCAAGTAGTCTGTGATTTGTAACTTCAATGTTTCAGTTATTTCATCTACTTTCTTTGCTGTATAGAAAAATTAAAATTAAAGAAGTATTTCTTGAATTTTATAATTTCTATATATTAACTGAACTGGCTCTGTTTATTCAATTGGCACTAGATTGCATATAAATGCAATAAAATAAAAGCTTTCTATTTTATCAAAAATGTGTAAAATAAATAAATCTAGAAATATAAAGATATAAATAATACTAAAATAGAATATTATGGAAATATTTTATTAAAAACAGCCTGTGGTGTAATGAAAAATATGTTAAAACCAAATTATCACAACAGGATCGAGTAGAATACGTTATCGGAGGCTTTTTAAAGAATCTATACTTTATTTTCGTTTATACTGATATTTTTATTGTTACTTGGAGAGGTAAATGTGTACATAATATGGCGTAAGGCGGAACTAGTTAGGTCGACCAAGAACATCCAAACTAGGTGAAACTCTTACCAAACCTATTAATAGCTTGTTATGGATTTTCCAACCAACCTGGAAAATGTAACAACACTAATTTAAGTTTCTAATTAAATTTACGCCAAAATTCTCTAAGTAACCAACCTAACGTTACTCTTGCTTTATGGAACCCTGCATTGTCCTGCTCGAAAATGAAGTTTTGGAACATTCTAGGGTATAGCAATAGGTGAAGTTTCCAAGATTCCAGTCAAGTTGTCTCGAATAAATACTTAATATGACAACTACCATAAGCAATGGCTCCTAACACTATTGTCACCACAGTTCGGTGCACTTACCTCAAATAATCGCTTCGTCAGTAAGTGATTTCATTCCATTTTGAAACTCCGTCAAAATGATGGCATCATCCCTAGAGGCGTTGATTTCGATGCTCTACTGTTTAAAGTGAGGTAAATAGAGTCGATAAAAAAAGCCCAAAGCACTTTGTTAGCCGGTATGCACTTAAACTCGATATAAACAATTAAAACACAAACAGGTGTGCTACTGCCGGTGTCAATTTGCTCCCACAATGTAACACATAGATAGAATTATACATTATCGGAATATAAAAAAAAAGAATGCCACGATCTCGATTACAGAAATATCGTCGAGATTATCCCACCTTCCAAATAGATTCTCATTCTAAGTTGCACTTCAGTTTGATTTGATTTAACTCATTCTATTTTACTTTCTACTGCTTCCTATTTGGGTATGCTATTTCCGAACAAGATTTGGAATTTCCTAGATAGAATTATTAAAATCGTATTGAATAAACGTTGTTTTCAAAGGTGAACGAATATGTAACATTCCTAAAAGTGATTTGATTTTAAGAGCTGTTATCGGATTTTTGATTTTGAACAGAATATTTTTCAATTGTCCTATCGTTACAAATGTAACAAATTGTAGGTTAACAAAATATGTCATAAATGTCAATGTAAATATGTCAAAATATGTATTATCTACAATGTGATTGTATTGGCTCTTTTTTAACATATGTGTATACATATATATATATATATATATATATATATATATATATATATATATATATATATATATATATATATATATATATATATACAACAGTACAATAGACACATTTGCGATTGATAGCGATCAAAATGCTCTAACATAAATTCAGAGTCAAAACTTTACAAAATAATTCGGATCAAGTTGAGAAGTGATTGAAAAAATAGAAAATAACACAAAAGGAAGAAAAACCAGCATATATTATGTTTACTACACACAAACGAGCCTGTCCATTTGTCGTCAAATTCCATAAAAGAAAGGAGTAAAGTATCTTGGAATACATTTAAATAAATGATTAACTTGAAAAAAAAACAAAAATTTCCAAAAAAAGCAACGTAGTTAATAAACCTCATTTAACTCTTAAGTCGGAAGTTTCAACTAATAACCCAAAATAATACAATGGTATATAAACTACAGTAACATTGGCAAAATAAATTAATTAATTGGTACATGAAAGAATACTGAAACCAGTATGTCCATATGGGATACAATTATGGGGAACAGCTGCTGAAGAAGAAGTTCAAAACCGAATACACTAAACAGTGTATCCAAATAGCATAAAGTGCTTATCCATTCTTTCCCAGTGTCAAAAATAGTCTACATTGACAAGTAGAGTGGCATATTAATGCTACTACATTATATCTGTCATAAATATTGCTCAATGTTTGCTCTCTTGAATATTCAGTCTGAGTAATCAGATTGAATCATGTCCAGATGATGCTAAAATGCTTAGCGAATTGCGCATCAAACGGTTTAAAAACATGATTTGGTGTTCAGTGGTAAATCTCTTTGAGTTTACTGTTTCACACCGAAGGTTCTAATAGAATTGATGTACTCTCTTGTCATAAAAGCAGATTGTAACACTTGTAATATCAAATAAGCACAAATTATACCAAAAATCTCAACTAAAAATTAGTACTAATGCACAAGCAATTTCTCGGGAACTTTTAAAAGATCTGTTATTTACGTATTACACTAAAATGTATAAATATCATTCAAGAGAGTAAAGTTGCTTTGTAGAAACAACTAGAAACAAAATTTTTATATACATTTAATACACGCTTTCTCCACACATATTGATTTTTCATTTTAAATCTGATATGTATTATTTGAAAATGTCAAAAACAAAAACTACGTGGCAGTTGTACAAACACTACAAAGAACAAGCGAAACAACAAAACACTTATTGAATAAGAGCTCTAAAATAATGACCTGCTTGAAAGAAATATAATATTTCCGTTATATTTTCAGAAAACTTATAGCTTAATGGAAACTTTTTTTTAATATACTTGTTACCAAACTGGTATTAATTTGAAAAGCTGGAAGACCTTGAATTTATAGGTGGCGTGTCGATTGATAACTAAAAAACTGAATAAGCTAAGAAAAACGAGATACAGAAAAATAAGCAATTACACAAAAAAGTAGAACAAAAAATAAATAGGAGGAAAACTAAATCCCTTGCTGGGAAAGTAATAGGCGAAGAACGCATTCAACTGAGTGTGATAGAGATAAATGAAGCTAACTGATTTTACTATCTAGGCAATATACAGTGTCGGTTGATCCATAATGAAACGTGCACGGGTACGTATACCCAAAAAAAAATAAAAATAAAATGAAAATTTGATGTCTAACAGTTACACTCGTATTTCTACACAGCAAAGTGTGTGTATGATACTAAGAAATGTCAAATTTTTGGTTGCGACGCATTTCCCTACCCCCATTCCAAAATATGGTTTAACGTTCCCCACCTGTTTTCTTCCCCACGAACCGCCGCTGGCAATAAAATCATAATAATCCACATGTAAATGTAATAATAAATTCTTGAAAATTTAGTTCACATGCTACAAAATAAAACAAAAATGATAGTAATTCTTTCAATTCTACTAATCGATTCCTGAACTAAAAGATGAAATTATTCGAGTCATTGGTGAGATGGAGCCATGATTATGCCAAAATTTTGACAAAAGAGTGGACATCTGCAAGAGGTGGTCATTTGGCAGATATTGTCTTTGGTGTTTAAATGGTATACAATATGCTTCAATTATCAATAAAGATTCAATTCTGTGTTTTATTCAAGAATTTAAGAAAACGCTCAATTTGAAGAACGCTTTATATATATATATATATATATATATATATATATATATATATATATATATATATATATATATATATATATATATATATATATATATATATATATATAAACTATAGTTTAGTAAAAATGGTTCGAAAACTTTACTAAATAAATGTAATTACATTTAAAATAAAACACTCATTAAATAGAGCAAACGAAAAATCTGTTGGTTTGGTTATTTTTCTATACAACTTTATACTTTAATAAAAACTTTCGGAAGTCTACTTTTCTTCACTAAGCCGATAACGGCATCCGAGTATATGAAAATAAAATAAAATACCTGGGACTGAGCTACGCAACCCAGGAAAAAACATCGATGACATTGGAATAATTAAACGATGGAAAAAACGGATTTTGGTAGACGAGGCGTGATAAAACTCACCTCACTTTCATTAAATTATCTGTTGTAAACCATAGATGTTTATACTTGTTTTTACTTATTATAAGGAAAATTGATTTCAGTTTTTTTAATAGGCTTAATATTGGGTTGGCCCGAAAATCCGTAGGGCTTTTTTTGAAGAGAAAGAGTTTATGTAAATATTTATTTCCGACCACTTCAATCACAAAAGTCGCTAATTTAATAAATATTTCCATTGATTCCAAATATAAAATTGTAAAACAAAAAAAGTTCTTTCCTTACAAATTTAGTATTCTTCAGCAGCTCAGCGAAGATGATTATGACAGAAGGATTCAGTTTTTTGAAATAATGACTGGAAGAATCCAAAATGATCCGAATTTAATAAGAAATATTTGTTTCATCGATGAAGCAACATTTTTCCTTACTAGCTTTATAAATTAACACAACTGCAGATACTGGGATAATAACAATCCACATATGTTTCAAGAGGGTCAAACGCAGTTTTCCCAAAAGATTAACGTTTGGACTGGAATTCTGGGAAATGAAATAATAGGTTCTATTTTTATTGAAGAAAATGTAACCGGTAAATTGTACTTAAACTTATTGGAAAACGAAATCGATCCACTCATAATACAGTCCTTAGAAAACCAAATCGATGAAGAAGAAAACCCACTGTTGGATAAACAAAATTTACCCTACCACCACACTATGCACTACATGTTCGACAATGACTGGATCAAAGATTTCCTGATAAATTAATAGGCAGAAGAGGCGCTGTGGGATGGCCGGTGAAATCTCCAAATATAGCGCCACTGGATTTCTTTCTTTGGGGTTATCTAAAGACGATTGTATACAAAACTCCGCCGCAAGATTTTCAGGACCTAAGAAATAGAATTACGCATACATGCAGGTTAATTACTAAAGACATCTTTCAAAACGTTCTAAAAGAATTCGAGAACAGATAATACTAGTGTTAAGCTAACAGTGGTGGACATTTTGAGCACTTAATAAAGTAACTTTTTAAATCGCGTTTTTAAAAGTACATTTATTTCCTTTATTTATGTTTGTGTTTTAGTAATAAAATTTTCACTCGCACGTAAAATGATATTTGCAGCCATTTATAGTAATATACTATTATTTTTTCCTCTGTTACGAGAGCGAATCAACCGATTTCAGTTTTGTAAATGCAGTTTAATTAGGATTTTCAAGAGCTTTAAAATGATATACTACAAGATAAGGATTGCTATTTAAACTTTTTACGTACAGGTACAGGTGGCTGAAGGTAAGGAGGCGAAACATATAATGTAAGGGACATTGGTTTTGAACTTCCTCGATTTCTAAATTGGCGTGTTTTTTGTCTAGAGCTAATTTTGATTGCTACTTTTAATATAAAACCACTCTATATTACATTCCATCTTTTTCTTTCTGGGAATATTATTCTTTGGAATAAAATTCTTTTTGGATGAACGAATAAATCTCGATCAGGATTTGGAATTCCCTAGATCCTATGTTGAATAAACGTTCTTTTGGGAGACAAGCTAGTATGTAGCATCCCTAAAAGAGATTTGATACTTAGATCAACTTAATTTCAGTTTCAATAATATTCAAAATTATATATTTCTTTTGGCGTTTATAGAATATTTTGTTTTTCTTATTTCGCATATTAATTTAGCCATTTTATGGATGAATTCATGCTTTATTCAAACATTTTATATGATCTACAAATCCACTGGATTGTCCATATTTGATCAATTATTTTCAATAAAAATGTATTAAGCATACACATCTAGTTTTATTCTATGTTCAATAGTAGCCTCTGCTGTAATGCAGAACGCATTAAAAACCAAATTGCCACTACATTTCCCAACTGAAAATTGGATTCGGTAACAATACATCCCCAATTTCCCGGGTGCTTTTACGGAATCTATATTTTTTATTTTTATGTAACACAATAAAATCTATAAATGTCGTGCTACGGGGTAATATTCTTCTATACGTTGGGAAATTCTCAGTCATTCTAAATAAATTAATTCACTTTAACGCATCTCTTCATGACGTAACTATACGTAGTGTATAAATAAAATAATGAGACAGGTGGCGTATCGTTTGCATTAGATGTTGACTTGTCCTTTAGAGGGAAGGCAGGCCAACATTTAATGCGACTGTAATATAAATTGCACTAGACACGATGTGATCCAAAGCAATCCTTTTTGTTAATCGAATTTTAATTTTACTTTTGCGAAGTTAACTGTTCATCGTAAATAAAGTGTCGAATTTGTTTGTCCATGATTAAACAAAAAACAATTTTTTTCTTGGAATGTGGTAAAAATATTTGGTATTTTTATTGGCCCAGAATCGACAGTTTCGTCTGTTGAAAACTCCTTCGCTGGAAAATTTGGCCGCATCAGTCCAGATTATTTTTTGTAAAAAATGTGAATTTTCCTGGAATCGAACTAATAAATTTTCACCAAATTCCACTATTTGAGGGAAGTCGTCTGGCTTGAGATACTAAAGAAACTTTAAAAAAATTGTAAGGGTGCATACCGTGTTTTTCAGTATTTTTTGTAGTGAAAAGAATGTTATATGCAGCTAGTTTTCAGCTGCATGTTATCCTCATCAGATGTTACTGTCAAGTTCCGTAGTGCCTTCGAAAAACCAACATTTATAAAGTTTGTTTGAATTCGTCTAAATTTTCTTTTATCCAATCGTGCTAAATTAGGAGACATTGCGTTAAAGTGTCTGCAGGTGCCGTCTATACTTTTGTCACAAATCATGTCATATTATTATAAAGCAACATATTAGGAAACCGTACTCAAAAATTGAGGTAACTGGCTTAAGCTAGCATAAGTTTCAAAATACCTCACAGAATTTAAAAATGTTATATGATATAGGGTATTTTATTAAAAAAAAAACAAAGTTGGTATTAGCTACGAGTAGATTTGGCAAAAACCGCAGCGCAGTATCTAAAATTTCAAAATGTATACTTTAAGTAGTTCTTCGTAAACGTCTAGTGTACCATTCACCGTAAATCACCCTGTATATTTACCCATACACCACGTGTGTGTAATTATTCTAAAACGGTTCTAATTAATATAGTTGTGAGGTCCGTTGGTTCAAATCGTTCTATATTTCTCCCTTCATTATAGGAAAAGCGTGACCTTTTTAATAGACCAAATCATAAATAACACAAATTAGCTTTCGAATTAAATTAATCATATTTTTAGTAAATATTTTATCTAATTAAAAATTTAACTATAACAGATTTACCACTAAACATCAAAGCATTTTATTTAAGTTCTAGACGCCCGTTTCGCTAATCATGTTAGCATCATTAGGATATGAAAAAAAGGAAAGGATTTACGGTTAGAGGCGCATCAGCATCTAAAGGCTATTTATTGACTGGACATACAGCTTAACGTGGGTTCCTTACCACGGTCATCAGCTATCGACAAACCCAGGCCATCACCCTCTCAAACTATCAACCCTTGGTTATGTGCCTACCCATAAGTCTATCAGGAAGCCTACCAAGTGACCAACGTAGAACACTTCTCAGAAGGCATCCGGCCTCACCCAGCCTTTAACCGGCGTGACTGAGGAGTAATTCGTTTTTGTATTTCACACTCTTGCCTAGAAACAATCACAGACATTTAGGTGTGGATATGTGTGTGGGTGTGTGTCTATATATGTGAGCGTATATAAGTGTGTGTGTGTGTGTAGAGTACTAAGTAAGACGGGCAGAAGAATTAAAGAAAAACATCCATCCGAGCGCTGGAATCGAACCAGCTCCCTTTAGATTGCCAGGCAGGCGACTAACCCACCAGACCACCGCGGCCGGCCATTAGGAGATGAATCAATCTGATCATCATTATCATAGATTGCATCATCTCTTGATGATGCTAACATGATTAGCGAAACGCGTGTCGAAAAGTTAAAGAAAGTGATTTGGTGTTTAGTGACAAATCTCCTTGGGTTTTATGGTTCACACCGACGATTCCAATAGAAAAATTAATAATAAATTACCAAAGGCTTTCCTGAAAGACCATGTATAATATCTTTGACATAAAGTCAATATTTACCACTCGTTAGATAATCTGTAAGTGCAAAATGCATACTGTAATAGATGTATTATATCTCGTAGTTCATCATGTAATTTAGCCAGTTAAGTTTATTATGAATTTTAATTATGCAAGCGTTCCAATTACAAAACATATATTGGACAATGTCCGGGCATATTATTTAAACTTAATAATTAATTGAATATTGATTGGTCATTTATTTATACGGAAATCATAGTAAACAATTCTAATTTCGATCAAATTAAAACTGAATTTCCACTATGTATTGCAGTCGTATTTTAACGTTATTTTACTGACAAGTATTACAAAGTTTTAGTAGAAACAGTTAAATATTAGTTTTTGACCATATGAGAATAAAATGGGTACATCTGCATATACGTTGTGTGAGTCCTTACAGCTTAACGTGGGTTCAGAACCACGGTTATCAGCTTCCGACAAACCCAGGCCAGCACCCCCCTCGGGCTATAAACCCTTGGTTGTGTGCCTACCCATAAGTCTCTCAGGAAACCTACCGACTGGCGAGTGACCAACGTAGAATACTTCTCAGAAGGCATCCGGCCTTACCCAGCCTTTAACTGGCGTGACTGAGGAGTAATTCGTAGTCGGATTTTACACTCTTGCCTAGAAACAATCACAAACATTTAGGAAGTAAATAGACAGAAAAAGAAAGAAAAACCGAGCGCTGGAATCGAACCAACTACTGCTCCAGTGCAGTTTCGGCACAGCAGCGGCAGGCCGCTGCTCTTACCGTCCGCACCAATGCGACCGGCGAACGAAATCTGATGAAAAAGATTCTGAGGCTACATTTCTGAAGCGTATGGTAACTGATGATGAAAAGTGGATTGTGTATAACAATGTGCGTTTTATAAAAGATATGTAAATAAATCGTTTTATGCAATGGTGTGCACCGTCACTTCAATTTGTGAATATATCTATATCGCCGAAATATTTACAAATTAATTTCAATTATTTTTTAGGTGTGTTGATTTCATTTTTTTATGTTGTGTGATAAAAAAGAGTACGAAGAAAAAGCAACGATAAAGCTAAAGTTATTATTAATTCATTTTTTCTATAGAAAGAGGTATGTAGTGTACAACTATGATTAAACACTTATCAGTGTGTTAGGCAGTGACTTTGCTCAAGCTTGAGCAAAAATTCACTCCCTACTTATCAAAACTAAAGAAGTCTTTAAGAGTGGTTTTATCTTTAACTTAAAATGTATTAATGAAAAAACATTCAATCAGCAGGTTATTGAATTGTTTCTCTGAATTTCTTAAATTAATTTTAGTCTATTGACCAATCAGATTTTTTATATTACAACAAATTATATGCTGTGGTTAAATTCTAAAACAAAAAAGAAAAAACCGAGTCATCTTTATTTTAATGGTGCTTTTCTATTTAAATTAAGCGTAAACATTAAAACCATCGGGTCAAAGTTAACTAAACGGGCGCAACGTGAAATCTCCCGTAGAAACGTCAACTTTTGACATTTGTTCCACTGGCGAAGTGCAAAACGTTCATATTCAAAGCTACGAATATCTAAACGTCGTCCCTTTTGATGCTGTAGATGCCGACAGACTCGGCTCTTTTATTTTACTAAACTCGCCTGAAACGGCTGATGTGTAGTTTTATTAGACAACCCTTATAACGAAACTTTCATAGCCTGTTTAATTATGAGTGGTTGTGCCGGACTGATGAAGGAGTAGGAAAATAGGGGTTTTGGTTTTTTTTCTATAAAAAGTTATATTGTTAGTCATTTCCTATGTGAAATTGGAAAAAAATGCAGGTGCACTGTAATTTTAGAGAATAAAATACATTTTTACATACCTTTTTATGAAATTTTATAGGTTAGAACTTTGGATTAAAATTCCGGAAAAAAACTGTTTGCAAATGAAGAAGAGCATTTTTCACTGAAGTGTTTGAGCAATTAACAAATTAAATAAATTGAAGTATGTATGGATTGCTAAAACATCACCGTATTCACCAGATTTAGCCCCGTGTGGCTTCCATTTATTCCTTAACTTTAAAATACTTATCGATGTTACCCATTTTTAGATGAGCAGGATACGACAGAAATCCCAGAAACTAAAAATCCTAATCCAAATCAGTAAAGGCATAAAATTATTAAAAAAGCCTTGGACACAATATATTGATTTTTTTTTAAATAAATTAAAACTTCTAGAAACAACTAACTAAAAATATTTTCTAGATCATCTTTCGTAAATCAAGTAAAAACAATACAACTATAGGTTCAAAGTTAAATTTAAAAAAGTCATATGACATCTCCAAATAAAATGTTTTATTAGACAACTCTTATAACGAAAATTTCATCATTCACAAAGTCTGTTTGATTAGGAGTGGTGGTGCCGGACTGATGAAGCAGTAGAAAAACAGGGGCTTTTTTGCTTTATTTTTTTTTAAAGTTATATTGTTAGACATTTCCTGTGTGAAATTGAAAACAAAATGCAGGCGCATTGTAATTTTAGAGAATAAAATACATATTAACATTATGTTTTATAAAATTGTGTCTTAAAGCTGTACAGTTGCAAATTTAGGACTAAAATTCCTGATAAAGACTGTTTGCAAATGAAGAAAAGCATTTTTCACAACAGCGTTTTAGCTATTGACATCTCAAATAAATTGAACTACAAATTGCTGAAACATCACCGTATTCATCAATTTTGACCCAGTCTGGCTTCCATTCATTCCATAACCTTAAAAATCCCCTCTATATTAACCATTTTAAGTTGAGGAGGTTACAACAGAACTTCCAGAAACCAAGAACATCTAATCCAAATCAGTAAAATCATTTAAAAAGCCTTGGACACAGTATATTCAACTTTTGAGCGCCTATACTAAAAAATAAATTCACATTTTTAGAAACAACCAACCAGAAACATTTTCTAGATTACCTCTCGTAAATTAAGTAAAAAGAATTCAACTATTGCTTTAAAGTTAAATTTAAAACAAAGGTCATGTGACATCTTCCAAAGAAACGTTATATTAAATAACCCTTATAACAAAACTATTCAAATATTTCACAAATTAAATGAATTGAAGTATGGATTGTTGAAACATCCACCGTATTCACCAGATTTAGCCCTGTCTGCCTTTCGTTTGTTCAAAAAATTATTCGATGATACCCATTTTAACTCGAATAAAGAAACTGTAGCAGCGATAAGAGGGCGCAGGCTTTCCGAAAATCAAGAAAAGATAATCTAAATCAGAAAAGGGGTAAAATTATTCTCGCAAAAACAATAACTAACCTTTTAAAGTTAAATTTAAAAAAAAAAATGTTCACGTGACATTTCCCAAAGAAATGTGAAATTCTGACATTTGTGGAACTAGCGAAATGTACAGCGTTCACACACAAAGTTGCGGGATAACAGAACATCCTTTTTGCCGCTGTAGATGCTAACTGACTGTCCTCTTCGGCGCTTTTATTTTGTTAAACTCGTCTGAACCAGCTGATGTGTAGTTTTATTAGACAACCCTTATAACGAAACTTTCACGACCTGTTTAATTATGCGAGGCTGGGCCGAGGTGATGAAGGGGTAAGAGAATAGGGGCTTTTTGGTTTTTTTATGAAGCGCTATTTTGTTAGTTATTTCCTGTTCGAAATTGTAAACAAAATGAAGGCCCACTGTATGACCTAAATATTTAAATACTTCTAATCAAACCTTTCCTGTAAAATAATGTTACAACTTTATATCGGAGAGATAGTTTTGTAAAGCAAACATTAATCTTTAAAAACAATATGGTTACATTTCTTAAATGTGAACAATATAAATGATGAATTATTATACCACTAGTACACACAGGTACAGAGGTACCTCGTTAATATTTTTTATTATACCAGCTTGGTATTAAAGTTAATTTCATTGGACTGTAAGTTTAATAGTTCACACTAATACCATGCTACAGAAAAATATCACATATATAAACGTTTTAGAAAGTCTTAAAATCACAGAATTGTGAACAACCAGTATATTTCAGAATATTCATTTAAATTCTTATAAAAAAAATTTCAGACCAAAAGTATAAAATGGTAGAATGTTTATTTAGCCGATTTTTTTTATAAACAAGAAATGTTTATTTAATTTTTATTAATCTAATATTTAATCACTTTAATGTCAAACTTCAATTGTTTTAATCTGTTTACATGCAATTAGTGCGATAACTTTTACCACGTCTAGAGGAGGTAAGACAGGGCCGATAATAGCAGATTCAAGAACCTAGAAAAACGTTCTATAGGTACAATACATTGAACCAAACCAAACCAAACCAAACCAAACTAAACCAACAGAGCGACCAAGTAAAATATGAAAACAAATTTTGTCTCTCGTATTACATAGTATTCGCGGTTCTACTACGAATTTTTATCACTACATTGAGCTAGCGGGTGCAAAACACCACGCTTTTCTGCGAGCCAAGCTGATGAAGGTTATAAGGCCAAAAACCGATCTCAGGAGATTGTATAAGGAACAGACCACTTACATAGACCACAAACTCTACAAAGAATAACGTTATATTTCTCAGAGGGCTTTATGGACGACACTTCAACTTTGGTGACCAAGTTTCAAATATCAGAGGTGGAATGTAATCGGTAGGTATCTTCTGAATTTATTCAATCATTTTGAAATACTTGAAGCCCTAAGATATGAGGCACAAACAACCTGACGTAAGATAGTCGAAATCGAAGTTTACAATCTTATTCGGTTATGCCTAGAGTCAATGAGTGTGTAAAGATCCCACAAATATTGCCAATACATTATGCTTTTCTTGTCGTATTCAGAATTTTAAAAAATCTAGTGTAAATACACTAGTGGAATATCATAATATTCATTAAAGGTCAAGCCTCATTCAAGGAAGGAAGCCTCATTCAAGGCTCTTTTTTTAATTAGAATCGTATTGCGCAAGGAGCATGATATTGATAAATATATTTTCTGACATTATTTTTAAGTGAAATCTTCTACAGAAACATGAACCTTTAACATTTGTTTAAATGGCAAAATGCAGAATGATCGTATACAAAGCACTGAATATAAAAATGTCTTTTTGATGTTGTAGGTGCCGACGAACAAGCCTCTTCGGCTCTTTTATTTTGTTAGACCCGTCTGAAATAGCTGATGGGTAGTTTTGTCAGACAACCCTTATAACGAAACTTTCATGGCTTGATTAATAATTAGTGATTGGGGTGGACTGGTTGAAGGGGTAAGAGAATAAATGTTTTTCGTTGTTGTATTTTTTCTGAATAGGCTTATTTGTTAGTAATTTTCTCAACGGTGCTGAGTATAAGAAAATATGAACTGTTTGTATTATACAGGGTCGCTATTATGTATAAAAACGGTCAAAATTCCGGAGAACGCTTTAAGATTTCTTAATAAAATTTTATACACAAATATTAAGAAATGTTTGGCATTTTTTGGGTATATTTTCATTTTTTTTCCTTGTTGCATATTTGAAATCCCAGGCTAACTTTTTTCAAATGACAACAGTACTTGAAATTGGCATTATTGAAAAGAACATTTTTTCTGAATTCAACGAGGTAAATATTGTATGGTTTTTTTAAAATAGATTTAAAAAAATAACTAAAAGGTGTTTCTTTCAACTTTTATATGGAATTAATATGTATTTAACTCAAAGAGAAAGAACTGAAATACTAACAAATGTTGGACACGATGACAGAAAATACACTTATGCCAAAGTGTCAAAAATTTAACGAACTACATCCGAAAAAACATTACTGAGTCCACAGTCTTAAAAACAGTGAAAAGGTTCAATGATACAGGCAACATTAAAAGTGGTCCAAAATTAGGAATACAAAAAAAAATAATTTATAAAATTCGTTGAATGTTTTAATTTATGTAGTAAACAATGGCAAGGTTTCCGCGCAACAAATAACTTAAAATCATAACATGTTGCTCAGCCCAAAAAATAATAAAAAAAAATATATATATTTACCCTAAAACAGACCAAAACAGAAATTATACAATATTTACATTGTTAAATTCAGAAAAAAGTTCTTTCTAACGATGCCAAATTCAAGTATGGTTATCATTTTAACAACATCAAGTTGGTCTTGGATTTCAAATATGCGACAAGACAAAAATATGAAAATGTACCCAAACAGTGGCAAACATTTCCTGATGTGTATGTACAAAATTTCATTAAGAAATCTCAAAGCGTTCTCGAGATACGACCATGTACATTAAAATAGGTTTTGTTCAACATTTAGTTGCTAGATATAATAATAACAAATTTTATTCAATTTTTGCTATTTCTACTTTAACAATAGAATAAAGAGTAAAAAAAAGAATATTCAAAAAGCAAAAAAATCCTCTATGCTCATAAACATTCTCATTCTTTCAACCGCTTTCCAATCGCCAGTAAGTTCCCACAAGACCGGTTTCTGACCTTAATCCGTCATCCATCGAACTTGAGCTGAACGTTTGTAAAACAGCTGAATAAATGACCAAGGGTACGGCCAAGAGTACCAGGTATGCATGAAAAGTTGCAGAGTGGACTTATGGAGAACGTTAAAATATTCAAAAAGCAAAAAAAAACATTCATGCTCCACATAATAATTGCTGAAGGAATGAGCAACAAACAGGAAAAGAAACAAATTCCAGACATGGAAAGTACAGAACCGCATTAATAAACACCTTTTTGGTTAAGAGTAAAAGTTCAGTATGAAGTGAGAATAGAAGAAATTACAGCGTTGCTGAGCGATTTTAATAGAAGAAGAGGATCATCCTTATTATTCTCAGCAATATCGCAAATAGATACCATATATATGTGCCGCCATGTGTCAATCTTTAACTTGAAAAGCTATTCTAACACTACATCGTCCTCTAATCTAAAATATATAAAACATAATTCAAACAGATTCACCAGTAAACACCAAATCACTTTACTTAACTACAGGACGTTGATATTGAAGCATCTCCTGATGGTGATAGTGTTTCATACCGAATCATTCCAAAGAATTGATTTATAAAAGTACTTATATACATTTTCATTGTAATTTCTTCTTGTTGTAAATTTATTAAAATTCTAAATAAATTATTTACGTAATATGGATAAAAATATTTCTGTCATTTATTTCATTGTTTAATTATAGGAAAATATAGTTCCATTATAGTCAGTTCTTGTTTTTCCGGATGCTTCATGAACAATTCATTCTTTCCCCATCATTAATTAAACCGCCAGAATATACACTTACAACTCTTTATTCCCTTTTTTTTCACCAAACCCCAACTCTGAAAAATACCTCATCCACAAAAAATCACTTCATACACTTAGACATTGTTCTGCTTTTTTTGCAGATAAAATTTAAAATATCTGGAAATGTAAGGTCTATATCAATAAGGTTATGTTAAAAATGTGGACATCGGGAATGAATTATCTTATTCTGAAATATTGCTAAAATTTCTCTAGGATATAATCCTCAAAAATAATATTGTTATATTATAACATATTAGCATTTCTTCTTTTTTTTTCTTTAAAATATGGATTATCATACCATATAAAGTTTTCAGCCTCAACATGAAGATGGCGTTACTCGTCCAAAATGTTTTGGTAATATAATTGCGCGTGCGATGAAAGATAACCTGGAAAGTGTCAGTCATTTTAGATGCACAGTTGTTGTTTAGCAGTCATTTATGCCACACAATGTTAGTGTCAATCAACCAAAAGATGGAGAAAATCGATTATTGAACCGGCATTAAACTCTTGTATTTGAAAGGAAATAAGCCTACGCAAATTAAAGCCGAGATTGGATGTTATTTCATTTCAACCGGAACTAAAAGGACTGTCCTCATGAACCTCATGATTTTCAGCTGCGATTAGTATTTAGACAATTTTTCTCAAATTGAATTAGAAATTGTGGAATCTGATGAGATTCATTTTAACCTAAATGAATCTGATAATAAACAAAAGTTACGTTAGTGAGGGACAGGTATATACAAATGATTCATGCAAGGCCTTTCCACAATGTGAAAGTCACAGTGTGGTATGACTGTATGCCGAGCATTATATATGCATATATGGTACTTGAAACTTCTTACTGCCTCAATTAAGAGACGCTCAGTTCTATTGGTTTTAACAAAATGCTACTAAAGCCTGACTAAAATAGTGCTTCTGAAGGAAACTCTCCAAAGATGGGATACTAAGCTAACCTCCCAAATTTTCCCAACTTTACTTTAATTTTCTTATATTTTTTGGGTCACCTACTTTTACGCCACCCAGTATATTAAATAAATATTGTTGAATTAAAAGCAGATTTAAAAAAAAAATGACTTAAAAAATGCGGTTGGTTTTGCTACAAATGAAAAGATATAACTAATAAAGAATATTGGCATATTGATGAATTTGCAACAATGAAAAAATATTGTTGTCCTTCAACAATTCAAAAAGATTTTATTTAGTTCTATTTTTGTAGTTTTTTTGAGAGCATGTATTGTAATTCGACATTTGCTGTTGGTATATCTTGTCGCAATACCGGAAGATACCGGAAAGGGGAAATAACCTCTTAAACTGCTGTTGTCGCTCATTTTAGGGTCGGTTGGTATTGATCACGTGTAGGCTGCCGGCACCGGTGTCGTAACGTGAGCGTTACAGCTTCACATCCGCAAACCAGCATAAAATATTCAGCCTAATTCGGTAGTGGATCCTGAAAAACTGAAAGCTGTCCCATATTTTTCGTTTTAAATTCGTCATGCCGCTGTTTGCATGTATTTTTAATGGGAATACACCTGACGTATACATACGGATTAGCTCGATAAAGATATCGCTTGACCTTAGATGGAGGGAGAAAAAGAATTTAATGAATCAACCTGTTTTTGCTTCGGTATTCCACTTTGAGATTAGATGCGTTAAAATATATATATTTCGCTTTTTTCGGCTAAAAGCCCTATACGGACTTTTTAGTTCATATATATATATATATATATATATATATATATATATATATATATATATATATATATATATATATATATATATATTAAATACTGCTCTGATTTAATGGAGACATAAATGCTATAAAATTGAAATACATGTGCATTATGCCGATGATCAAGTTCTCATAGCTCAAGATCACAAAGATATAAAAACTTCATTTACACAAAAACGGAATATTTATTTACGTTGTCTAAGAGCAAAACTTATTATTAGTTAAATTACGAGGATATAATAAATACGTACGAAGTTTATACCTACCTAAGGTCAAAGGTAACAACTGATGAAAGAGTGTTGATATAATTAACAATAAAGTGAATGCTACCCGATAACTTATAGGTACACTGAATTCAACACTATGGCATAAAAATGTAAAAAAAATAATAATAATGCATATATTTTAAACTATTTCGATATTTTGCGAAAATTATATGTGGAGACGTCGGCTACAACCTCGAAATATACGACCTCTACCTAGCCTCTCTGTCGGCCTGGCAGAATAGTGTCTACGATTCCAGATGGGAGAAGAAGACCGGGAAGATCTAGGCTCAGATGGGAGCAAAGTGTCAAGCGCGATGTCACAAACATCGGTCTGCCAAATTGGAAAAGCGTAGTAGCTGACAGGCTACTGTTAAGCTAAAGATGATGATGATGATATTGTAAACTATAGTTTAAAGCTCTTTTACATATGGATATGAAGCATGGCAAACCTGTAAAAGAATGGAAAAAGGTTATGATAAACAAAAGTTGATTATAGGTAATGAAAAATGAAGAAATACGTAGAGTTATTAATAGAAAAAGAAGTGAAATTAAATATATTTAGCAAAACGATTAATTTGGGCTGTGCGCGCACAAGATAATGACTGATAAATGAATCCCTAAAGTAATATTGTAAGCAAGGAAGACCCAAAGGAACCTGAATTGACGGTATGTCTAAATTAATGTCGAAACGAAGTCTTAGAGAGGAACAATGGTAGTTGGGTTAAAGTGCGAATCAGGCTTTTAAAATTGTTCCAACTGTTTATGGTTGTGAAGAAGTGGTTTCCAAGACAATCGACAGCTAGGTCCACAAAGTGAAAAGAAAACGTGTTAAAATTGGTTGACATTCTTTATGATGATTGTTCTGTGTATGGAATTCTTAAATATATAGAACACGAGGTATCTTGGCTTCCTTTTTGGAGGGGATACAGACCAATATTTGATGCGTATTCGGTGCGATTTTGAACTTCTTCGAGTCACTTGGTGAACAGTAGCAATTTTTTTTATGAATAGAATGTTTCTAGTGCGTTCTGAAAACAATTTTTTAACAGAGAAGTTATTTAAAGACTTCAAAAAAAGATCCAAACATCAAGAACACCTGAGTACTGTATCACGATAATGCGCCTCGTCACTTAACAAGTAAAACATCATTTTTAATCCAACGTTCTCTTATTCACCAGACTTGAGGCCTTGTGAGTTTTTCTTATTCCCAAGATTGAAAATTGACCTTAAAGAATACAATTCTGATACACTGGACAGCTTTGGAAAGACCGACTAGAAAAATTCGGGTCACAAAACGCATTGCTACGGACTAAGACACATCAGATGTCTGCTTGCCTCTCCTCCAAAGCATAGCCAACAGTGTTGCCAGTCGAATGCTACGCCACCAACCTCATTACTTTATTTGTACATGTCGTATGTCATTTAAATGAAAATTATCTTCCTGTTTGCAATTTATAAAATAATGTGACGATTTCCCGAACGGCCATTCCCAGAACAGCTGATAATATGCAGGTTTCGACTGATGTAATAAACAGACTGAAATAAACAGACGATATAAAAAAATATATAAATAAAAAGTATTATATGTTTAAAACACACTTATTCATTATTATAATAGTAAAATAAAAGCTTTTTCAATATCTTTTAAGGTGTCAATTAACGACATTGCATTGTGGGTTAAAATAATTTTAATTCCGTAAATTCAGGATTGTTGTTTAAATTACAAATATGCAGGAGTATTTGCAGTAAAATTAACGTTTACAAAGGATATATTGATTCAGTTAGAGTATTTGTTGTTTGTAGGTATTAGCATTAACAGTTTCACACGGTTCTAGGAGTTCATAATGCAACCAGCCCTTCGTATCCCACTGGATGGATATACTGCATGGCTATATTCAAATCAACATTTTTTCTATAAATATTGTTATTTATGCAGAATCAATATATTATTTTCAACCTTAGTAATAATGTTAGGTTTATTTGTGATATTAATAATTTTATATTATCAGTGATTTTTTCATGCACAACGAGATGAAGAAAGAAAATATCAAATATGCAGACAATTTAGTTTAGTGTTTTGTTCAGGTCAGTTTAGATTCAATATTCAAATAACGTATACGTGTGTCCGCTACCTACAGGATCAAAAAAGGATAAAAAATGGATCAAAAAAGTAAAAGGGGCCGTACTTTGCGTAAAAAAAAATTGAAGCAATCAATTTAGTGAGATGATACGAGTTTCAATAGTGCATCAACAGCTGAAAAAATGGAAGATGAAAAAGCTATTATTAGTGACAATTATTTTGGCTGTTGCATTTTAAAATTTTTCTTTGTTTTTTCAACACTTGCTTCATTAGTGTTATGTGCTACATGCAAGGAAGAATTTAAATTTTCGCGAACAGCTCCCCGTAGATTAGAATTCAATATAGCATTGCAATGTGGTTGTGGCGATGTACGATCCATAAATTCACCCCCAATGATAAATAAAGCCATTGAAATAAATTGGGAAATTATAACAGTTATGAGACTTTTAGGAGTCGGAAGAGAAGGCATAAATATATTTTGCGGTTTGATGGACATTTGTCCAGCATTAGCAATCAACATTTATTATAGTTGTGTCGAAAATTTACTTTATGTAGCGGTTCCATCGGCAGTTTATGCTAATATTACTCCAAAAGCTGTTAAACAAGAGAAAAATTATGTTAGAATCTAATCCTAATGATAATCCAATACATTTGACGGTTTCAGGAGATGGTACTTGGAGAAAAAGAGGGTTCAGCTCGCTGTTTGGAGTCATAACGCTTATGAGCAAATACAGCAAAAAAAAGTCGATGCGGTGGTGAAATCAAACTTCTGGCATGGTTGTAATGTCTGGAAAAATATCTGATATTGACGTCTATAAATATTGGTATGAAGAACACAAAGATGTTTGTAGCATAAATCATAGGGGAAGTGCCGGGAAAATGAAGGTTGTCGCTGTGATCCTATAGTTGAAAAAAAAGAGTATGTTGGACATGTTTAAAAGCACGTGGACTCAAAGTTACGTAAAACTAAAAAAGATAATAAAGTTATTGGCAAACTAACAGATAAAGTGAATAACGAACTAACTTTGTATCAAAGTTTGGCTATTCGCCAGAATCCACATTCACTTGAGAATATGAAGAACGAAGTATGGGCAACTTATTATCATAAAAGTTCTACCGATGAAAATCCACAACACGAGTATAGCTCTCCTGTTTCATCGAGCTGGTGTAAATGGCAACAAGTCGTTGCTGATGAGATAGTTAATATCACATTTCAATGAAAATTCGCCTTTAGCTGACAATGTAATAGAAGTTAGAAAGCATATCTATATAAACTTGTTATTAGACGATTTATTACGTGGGGTCTGAAACAAAAAATGATAATGACTCTTTCAATTAATTACTCTGGACTTTTACACCGCAGCATATACACGCAGGAATGCAGACAATTGAAGTTGTAAGTTATATTGCTGTTTGCACTGTCTTGCAATCAAGGCTTTTTACTAAAATTAAAAATATTAGTTACCAATGGAATTATAATCGGTCACAATGCTTGTACGTTCACTAATCAAATGTAAGTATAACGTACCATAACGTTACTATTATATGACTCTCTATCATCTCTATCATTTTTGTATCAAAATATTTTTTTTACTATTTTTTAAAAATTAGAAATTTCTTCTCAATTCCTCACACAGCCGCCATTTTGCGAAACATTTTTTTACTTCTTTGGTACCAATGATAACAATATTCTTACTAATTAAGAATCGGCTTTTCAATTTTGTTTGTCAATGTCAATCAGCTTATTCCCTCTTTTACCCCCATCTTTGGCAGCTCATAACTGTTTCAATTTACTTTTCGCCGATATTTTTTATATTCCTAAAATATGAATATGTTGTGAAAAAGTGGATAGTAAAAATATTTTTCTTTTTTTTTATCAAGCACGAAAAACACTCCAAATTTAGGTCTTTAGACTAGAATCCCCTCCTTTTCTCTGCCCCACTTTCAGACGCTTTTCTGCAATGGTTTCGAGCCCGACTGATGACGGTTTAAATCTAGAAACCAATCTCGGGAAATACTTGCTTATGTATTAGTGAGGACTGAAGGAATAGGCAGGGCACCCACGTGGATAATAGGCAAAAATTTTCTGCTTTGACATTTCTCTCTGTGAGCCCACTACGCAATTTTTTTAGCATACCATATATATAATAAAAAACATTACATAAAACAACAATCTGATTTGATGCTCCTAGTTTTCCAATAAGATATTTAATTACTATCAAACAATATGAGGAAATTTGAAACCACTTTGATAGTTCCCTCAATTCCTCAAAATTTACATATTACAATAATTAGCTTGGAGCTTGATGAATTAATCTAAAGCCCTTTTCAGTCTGTCTTAATCTCTGCTTTAATTTTCCAACCCAATATCTTAGATCGGGTATTCTGTATTTACTTTATCTAAAAGTCCTTACTCCAATTTTGATGTCGGCAAGATTACAACACTTGTAATTTCGAAATGTTTTGATATAAATAACTATTGAGCAGCTTACACTGTGGCTATGAATAAATATTACTGAAATGTTTACATTGATATAAAAAGTAATGAGAATATCAAACTTAAGTTATAATGTAAACGAAATGTATATTATTAACTGACCGAAAGTCCCAATAAATAAAAAACAATATATATATATATATATATATATATATATATATATATATATATATGTATATATATATATATATATATATATATATATATATATATATATATATATATATATATATGTTTCTATTTTTATTTATGAAGTTATTTAACCCTATAAATCGTTATTGTTGAATTATATACTTAATTATGAAGAGAAGCAATTTGTGTCGAGCCAAAGATGGTGAATAAAAATTGCTCATCGAGAAATGTTTTGGCTTAAGGATAACAAAACATAATCCACAAATCATTGGTTGGAAGAAATAAAATGACCTACCCAGAGTTTCCATCTTTCAAGTTCAACTGGGGTTTAACTTAATTACTTAGCTTAGCTTAGCTTTTAACCATGTTGAATCATGGGAGGTAAAAAAATACAATAAACAACTGCAAGATTGACTCGAGGCTCTGACAACTGATATATTGTATTTACAATATACCTTATATTGGGCAAGCAATAAGAGCAACTATAGAGAACCAAACATCGAAGAAAAATTAGAAGAACCAGACTTGTTCGAGAAACTTAAATGTATATGTATCCTCTCTGTTATAACGTATGGCATCTAGACATAGACACTTAACAAAGACTAGCATCGAAATTAACAGTAAAATTATCAGGTCGAATACTAAAATAAATAGCTAGATCCAAAGTAACAAATGGTCCATCGTAAGTGAAGTTTTCCTTGCCATAATTGATGAGTGAAAAACAGTAGACGGAATAACTTAATACATCAATGGATGCCATAGTTGGGGAGAACAACTAGAGCTCGACCCTAGATTAGATGGAGAGATGAGTCGAAAAAAATCGGCGAGCTGTTCTGGAAACGTCTGTCCAAAGCCAATGCAAAACTTGGCCGTCATCAAGGGCAAAACAAGAAGAAGAAGAATGGTAAGAAGTCCTTGGGAATAGACACATCAAACGTATGATATTTACTGAGATTTAACGAGATTATGAAAAATAAAACTGTTTCAAATGGCCCAGATATTTCCTTCTATGTTACAGACAGTAATTCGCAACTCTCCCCGTATTTCAGTGCAGTTTTGCCGCCGTGACATAATTGCCTCATATTTGGTTTATATGTTTATTAAAGCCGTGTTCACACAATGCCTAGGATCTACGTATTAATGCAATTTTATAAAATCTTAGACAAGTTACTAGTTTGAATAATTAAGTATGGAGATTGTTAATTAAACAGTACCATTATTTGTGTAGACAATCTGGAAACTTTTGAATTATGTGCTTGTAGGATACGTCAGTCTAAAGATATATGATGTTAAATTTACGCTTTCATGCTCTTGTTTAGTATATTACAGTTAGCTGGCACTTGTCGGATATTTGAAAACTCAAGTTATTTCAATGCACTTTTAAGTTTATTCGACATTATAAACAATTACAGTTATAAAGAGTCATCCAAATATAACTTCCAGATGTCAGCACCGTATAATATTTCATAAATTTTAAACAATGGAAATAAATAAAGAAATAAGATGTAGCAGGTTTCGATTTCCTTAGCCATACCCGTAAAATTATTTACATTGATACAAAATGTCACTGGACAATACAAAAAATGAAATAGTATGCAAGGGATATACCATAGGCCTCAATAATTCTAAGTCAATAGAGGGCTTGGACCTGTAGACCTCTGTCAACAGTACTGAAAACGATAAGAAACAGCAAAAGTAAAAAGGAACTGTTCGCAACTTTCGCGGTTGATTTAACACTATTTGCTAAGTCACCAAAACAGCTACAAGCAATCATTAAAAAAGCTAGTAGTAAGTCCGGTCTCTCTAACAGTTTATTTGGCTAATGTCAAGGTTTTCGTTTCATGCGTCAGAACGCCATTTCATAATTTTTTTCTATTAATTTCTTGCAATTCTTGAATACAAAATTGCGAGTGATTTACAACGATACAATCCCAAATTTCCGCGAAGTATTTCAAGTCTATTGGACTTAAAGTTCAAAAACGGGCGTTTTTTTATCTTTTATACTCCCGGAACATATACCCCCCACCCCCCTATATGTTAATTTTTATGAATTCTCCTCCTTAGCGAACATCTACGATGCATAAGGAACATACCTGCCAAATTTTAAGTTTGTAAGTTTTATTGTCTCGGAGAATTCGTAAAAAGTGAGTAGTACTTATATATATATATATATATATATATATATATATATATATATATATATATATATATATATATATATATATATATATATATATTACATCGAATATTTTTACGGATTGTGGATAATGTTTCTAAAACATTCCGGGTATCGATCCGTTCATTCTGCGAGTCACAACATTTCACCAAAAGAGTCACGACATTTCGCCAAAATTTCACTTGGTATTTTCAAGTGTTGTTCGCTTCGAGTGAAGAGTTCAACAGTTGGACTCTTCACTCCAACAGTTGGAATGAAATCATTTAGAAATGTAGAATTATATTTTAGAACACTCCCGTCCATTCGAGCGCGATTGAAGGACAAACATCCAAACAAACATACTTTCAGATTTATAATATTAATAGGATTATTATTAATTTGTAGATTTGGAAAAGCAGGGTTATTGGTCGATTTTTCCAATATTGTTATATCTCCCTTAATGCGTATTACAGTAATAATTGCATTGTGCCATTTGTTAGGAGCTATTGCTTTACTAAGGTGTTCAGAGTACTTAATAGCTTGTCTCCTGAAGTTGATACATTCACTAGCTATTCATCTTCACCAGGCAATTTATTGTTCTTAGATAATTAATTTTTTTTTTCAAAACCCACCTTTATAATTTTGGGTACTGGTGAGGCTCTCTTCTGTTAGCAGTAACCAACGAGTAGGAGGTAGAACATCTCTGTTGTACCGGTAGGTACAAGTTACTACAGGGTCTGGTACGCTAGCTACACAAAAGAGTATTATACTGCATTATTTGTCAAATATTCACGAAAAGTTAATAAAAAATGCCTGGCTGGAAATAAATTCAGATGAAATGAAGAGATCATCGCCGAAAAAGAGGACAACTTTGTAGAGTTCGACAAATCGACCTTTTTGGAAAGCATAAAACATTAGAAAAATCATTGAATGAAGGGTATCGATCTAAAAGTGTATCGAAAAAAGTAATATTCTAATTAAAAAGTACTTGACATCACTCTAGCCTCGAATAATGTTAAACTAAATATTTTAATTGTACTTGTATAAAGATGCAATGTATAAATATCGATTAATTAAATAATCGATTAAAATGTACTTTTTGTCACTCTCAACACCCTGCATCTTTTTAATACTAACATTTGCCAACATATTTATTGACTAAATCCACTTATTTTATTGTGGATACTTATGACGGATAAGTTATGGGACACATTGTATAAACATTTTGGCGATATAGATATTTTCATAAATTAAAGTGATGGCAAACGCCATTGCATGAAACGATTTGTTGACGTATCATTTTTAACAAGGCCTATCTCTTAATAAACAGTAGAGACTGCACTTGCTATGTAATATAAGTGAATAAATCGTTTCATGCAATAGAGTGTGCCCATCACTTCAATTTATGAAAATATCTGTATCGCCAAAATGTTGGTGAATTCATTTATATTATTTTTTATTACATTTATACATTCGATACTTGTGTAATTAGAAAATTAGTGAAATAAATGCTGTTTAATTGAATATCTCAAGTGTACGACTATGACTACACAGTAATAAACAGTAAACTGGCCGGAGCTCGAGCAAAAACCGCTCCACAATCATAGTCGTTCACTACTAACTAGTTCTATAGGAAAATGAAGTGATACTAATTTTAGCTTTATCGTTGTGTTTACTTTGTACTGTTATTTTTTTACCATGCAACAAAAAAACGAAATAATCCAAAATAATTCAAATAAATTTATAAACATTTTGGCGACGCCATTGCATGAAATGGTTTCTTCACTTATCTTTTATAATAAAGTCCGGGCTCTACTTATATCACGACAGAAACCGGAAAACTATTTATTTAGACAGCTAAACAATAAAAAAATATTATATATAAATGTTAAAATAGTTGAAAGATGAAATTTGATTCTCTTTTATTTCTTATTACATTTAAATTAACATATTCAGTGAAATAGCTTATTTCCAGTTGTGCCAGACATATTCTTTAAAGTTTCAACGACATATTTCGGTGTAGTTTTGATGACATGACATAATTAGTTCATTTTTAGTCTTGTGTGTTTATTAAAGTTGCGTGATCACAACGCTGATAAGCTACGTGCTAATGTTACTTTATAAAATCTTAGACAAGTTGCCAGTTTGAATAATTAAGTGTGGAGATGGAGTGTTTATTAAAGAGTACCATTATTTGTGTAGACCATTTAGAAACTTTAGAATTACGTACGTCTAGAATATTTCAATTTAAAGTAGATATGACGTTATATTCACGCATTTTCGATTCCATTATAATTATTTTAATTAGTTAATAGTTCACGAATATTTTTTTATAATTATTTATTTTCAAATCGGTATAAAAAGACATTGACACTGCACGGGGGACGTCCGGAAGATCCCTTCTGTTTTTCTCGTACATCAGAAGCATATAGTAAAGGAGCATTACTTCAATATTGAGAAACTGGAAAGATCGAGTGCGCAATATAACCGAAAAGCCACCATAATTGAAAATGTTCGCATTAGATATTCGGTGACCGAAATAATTTGGTTCTTCGGATACCCTTGTTTGACCGACATTGTTGCTAAAAAAAAACAGCACCGAAAAAGTCCAAAAAGACTTGGTAAGGAAGAGCCCTTCAAATGACAGGACGACAAGGGGTCCGATAGTCTCACAAAAAAGCTCATGAGCGAATTTCGGTTAACTAAGGAAATTCTTTAGCAACAAAAGTTGTAAGTAAGTCGACAATGCGGCAGACTGTAGAAAAGAGCTTACATTTATACAAAATTCAAGTAAAAGTGAGGCCGTCACGCCGTAATAAAGAAAAAATACAGAAAGCGTAGAGAAAGTGTATATCTACTCGTTCTAACGATTTCGAGATAGAAAGTGTGTACTCTGGGAGACTACATCTTCATCTAACGAACTACATTATTTACCGCATAAGTAACTATCGGATAACGTTTACATGTTTTAGTCTAAAAAGTTCTGGTCTTTCAGATATTCAACTTTTCTGGCCCGTTCAATATTTTACAATATCCCAGTAGCGTACTTTAACGCGTTCACTGCCGCCGACGGCAAAACCACCCTGGCGCTGGTGACGGTATTTACCGTCTGTCTTATTTGTACAACATTATTTTTTCTATTAGGACCACGGGCGTAGCCAGGATTTAGCTTGGGGGGGGGGGGGGGTAGCTTGAAGTAAATAAAACAACAAAAATATACTAGTCGACAAGAGATGGCGTTACTGTGCGCAACGTCCACTAGTTCGGATATATATTCAATTCAAATGTAACAATTTAACTCCCTTCACTCCTCGTATCGTTTCGGTATAATATTTGGCTTATTTCGGGGGGGGGGGGGGGGTTGAACCCCCAAAACCCCCCCATTGGCTACGCCCGTGATTGGGACATTGTAAAGGTACGTTAGTTCATTGTGGAACCTTAGAACAGTTCGGTTTTGTTTTTTTCGCTTGATTTTAATAAATATCTCGTTTCAATATGGAAGAAAATATTTATGAACCTGGACCATCTCAACCTAAAACGAACAAGAGTTTTTTATTATACTGATGAAGAGTTGGGCCAGATTTTAGCAAATAGTGATTTATTCCCGATAAGAAAAAAAAATCCAACCAAGAGATGTAGATCCTGCAGTCTTGAAAGCAAACGGACGGACACCATTTACGTCCTAACCATCCAGGATATCGTCTCAAATGCTGTTCAATCTATCACAATTAATTTTTTTATTTTATTATTATTAATTTTGTAAATATTTTGTATATATTTTTAGACTTTTGCTTTTTACATCAAGAGCAAATTTTGTCGGGTTTAGAATGCCAAAATGAGAAAGCCGTTCAGCTCCTCCCATTCAGCTTAGTATCTTACGAATAATGTGGCAAGTTTGTAAGAGAACTGCTCGATGTCCTACTGTGGTAATCGATTTTGAAACACCAAGAATTTTCCAGTTTTTGGAAAAGGTTTTGCTTATTAGGCCTTCGGCGGATATAACAAAAGCTAACACCTTCACTTTCTGGAGTTTTTATTGATTTCAGATCAAATGCAAGATTTTCATATTTCGTGATCTTTTCCATTTCTGTTTTTCTGATATTGTGAGAGAGTGGTATCGCAATGTCAATTATGAAAGCTCGCCTCTGCTTTTTGTTAATAGAAACAATATTTGGCCTATTATAGTCAACCGTCCAATCTGTTATAATTGGTCTATCCCAGTAAAGAATGGTATCGGCTGACTCAAGTACGGGGGAACGCGTGTACTTGTAATATGAATTTTATAACTTGTATATTATATTTTATAAACATTTTGTCTTACTGTTTTTATTATAATTATCATCAACTTGGTGTCAGTCTCCCAGCTCAAAAAGCTGGAAACCATAAACTGGAAAACATAACATTGGAGTTCGGCTCGGGGCCTGGGGATAAATTTCATTATAACCCAGTATTCCGTTGGCATTAAGACAAAAATTTTCGAACTATGTGGCAAGTTTGTAACATTATAGCCAGGTTGTCCCACTTTTATGATATTTCTATTTAGTCCGCAATTTGTTAAACTTTTAGAGAACCTGTGGCTCACCAATCCCTCTGCGGAAATTACAAAAGGTTCGATGTTCGAAAAGGTTTGATGTTGACTATTGGCCAGATGTTCTTCAATTCATAAGAAAGATTTTCATATTTAGAAACTTTTTCCACCTCCGTTTTATGTATATTATGAGACAGTGGTATAGCAATATACCACATTTCTATTTTTATTTGTTAAGACTATGTCTGGTCTATTGTTGTCGACAGCCCTGTCAGTTATTATCGGTCTATCCCAGTAGAGGATAGACTGTATTTATAATACGGCAGAGTAGATGTTGGTAAAAGAACATGATTAAGTGCCAGTTTTTGGTAGATTATCTTAGCAAGCTAATTATGCCTTCCTAAATATGCATTTTCTGCTAAAGTAGGACATCCACCAATTATGTGCTCAATAGTCTCCCCTACTTTGCCACACTTTCGACATACATCTTCAGTGTTTTCTTTAAGGGTATATTTCTTGTAATTATTGGTTTTGATGACTTTATTCTGGATAACAATAACAAAACCCTCAGTGATGCTAGGGATCACGAAGTGACTGTAGGAAACACAAACTCGTACTCAAGACACATCAGATGCTGGTGCCTATCCATAGTGCCTCTCCAAAGGTCAAACCAACAGTGTTGCTCGATCGAACGCTAAGACACCAGTATCATTACTTTATTTGCACACCTCGTACAAAATAATGCGAGAGTTTAAATATTTTCGGTTATTCGTCACTCATTCTCCTGATTTAGCCCCATTTGGTTAGTACCTCATTCCAAAAATTATCAGAAGAATAAATCTACGACAAATGAGTTTGTGTTAATGCCGTGGAGTGAGTTTTGCGAATAAAATAATATTTTTTAAAACGACTACAATTATTGTTAAAATTAGAATTGTATCATTAATATGATGAAAGAAAACCCATACTTACAAAATATATTTATTTTTGTAGTTTATAAAGACGCGCGTTCGTGTATAGAAAACACAAGGGAAATATTATTTACGATTAACATAAAATGCAAGAATTCTTTTAAATTGTGATGTAAGGAATTATATCTCGAATAAAAATCAAAAAACATTTCGAATATATCGGACGTTTATCCCTTATGTAAATATTCGAATTTATAGTGCAATAGCTATAGAAATATATATAAAGTGAAATTAAATAGAAAAATATCAGATATTTCCAAACAAATCATCAAAATTGCTTTACCATTTGGTATGTTTACTATGATATTTCTTAAATTATACTTTTTCTTCCTTGAGGCAAGTTCTTACATGTACATAACACAAATATCAACTGCCTGACGTCAAACTTTAAGATTACATCAAGTGGAAATTTCATTCTGATGGGTTTTTCTTTGCTTTCTTTTGCTTCAATGGGCCCTTGTTTAACGGCGATAGAAAGAAAATTACCGAAAATATATATTATTAAAAAGAAAATCTGGTGCTATAGATATGTCAAGATTGTTTTTCTTAACAATAATCTACTGAACTGAAAATTTCAGACAGCAATAGACTAAAAATAAAACGGCTCTTATACAACGCCATAAGGAAAATGTTGATATGAAAGATTATTTTTGGCACAATAGAAAAAAAACATGAACACTTTACTTTGGAAACTGCCAACTTGTGGAAAAATCAAAATTAAATATAATCTTATAGATTTAATTTTTTTGTTAGATTTTTTTTTATGACAAATGATGATGTATCTATTTGTACACCATAGATTCGTTAAGGTACAAGTCCACTCCGATTCGCCTTTGTTTTCCTTGGTGCTATTGCGCAACTAGACTGCACATTCAATTCTAGATTTCACCTAACCTTTTTGTGTTGTTGGACGTGGCTGTAAATATAAAATGAAATAAGGTGCATAGTTGACATATTTTACCTTAATATTTCAAAGAAGTACACGACTTGCTTTAACGATGCCTTTCAACAAAATATTTCTGTTGGAATGATCTGGTTAAGCAACATATTTGCCTAGCATTTGATATGTTGAAACTTCTCTCAATATAACTTCATCAGTCCCTTGACTTTCCTGATAGTATGGTTTTGGTCGATATTTATCCTCAGGGCGAAAGTAGATCTCGCTCTTCCCACCAGATTATTTTTAGCTCGGAGAGGATTTTTCAAATCCATCGAGAGATTAATGGTAAAACTGGAATGAGCTCCGTTACTAGACTAAAAGTCTGCTACGTGGGACTGGGGAATCAATTACTTTGAATCTTTGATTTGATCTTATCTTTGATTTCTCGACATATCTGCTAGTATATTTTAAAAGTTTAGAGTTTTCATTTAACATTATGGTGCAATTGTTTGTTGTTATTCTGATTTTACCGTTTTCGTGAAATTTTCCTGTTTCCTTGCATAAATTCCTCACTGGTTACCAAATGACCAGCTTAATATTTTTAAATAGCAGAGTTTTGAAAATATGATAAGAAATTTTGATGTCAAGGCTCAAATAGTTCTCATTTATTAAATAGAAAAAAAAACTAATTCGTGTAAAAAATCGAACATCCTTAAGGAGGTATGAGCCAAACTTATAGAAAAAACGAGTTTCCAACTTGATAATTGTGACAAAGGATATGTAATTGCACTAGGCTCAAAATTTGAAAATTATTAACGGTTTTTTTTTTGAAAAATTATATTTTCAAACCGTTCTTTTAATTTTCCAACTATAGAATAAAAAATATCACGTGATAAAGTTTAATATTTGCAGAATGTTTTTATATGTGAATAATATTGGGTTGCCGATATAATTATTTAAATAATTGATAATTGAAGTCAAACTTTCGTTTCGTCGTGTAATATATATATATATATATATATTACACGACGAAACGTGTATAGGATCGTGTACGTGTACATATCGTGTACGTATACATACATGATCGTGTACGTGTACATATATACATATATATATATATATATATATATATATATATATATATATATATATATATATATATATATATATATATATATATAATATAATATAATATATATATATATATATATATATATATATATATATATATATATATATATATATATATATATATATATATATATATATATATATATATATATATATAATTTGATATGTTTCGCGACCGTGCAATCTATAGTTTTTTTCTTGGGGAAATTGGTTGTTATCGGGCTGGCGGTCTGCAGTAAAACAAGTGTTTAATCGTCTCAATATTTCGTCATTGTTTTGATGACTTCATCAGGAGACTAATTAATGACTATAGTCTAAAACATGTGTATCTAAATAACGTTCTTGAACGATACGGGCCCAACCAGGAATTAACAATCTTTTTTAAACAGAGTGTTTTTAAACAAGGGTGTTTAAAAAAGATTGTTAATTCCTGGTTGGGCCCGTATCGTTCAAGAACGTTATTTAGATACACATGTTTTAGACTATAGTCATTAATTAGTCTCCTGATGAAGTCATCAAAACAATGACGAAATATTGAGACGATTAAACACTTGTTTTACTGCAGACCGCCAGCCCGATAACAACCAATTTCCCCAAGAAAAAAACTATATATATATATATATATATATATATATATATATATATATATATATATATATATATATATATATATATATATATATATATATATATATATATATATATATATATATTTACATGTAAACACCTATGCTCTGTTGCCGCATCTTTTTTGTCGAACTGCGTAGATTAATAATAACGAAATAAATTCGTTACTTTTTATAAATTATTTATTGATAATTATAAAGTTTGTTTCAATATTATAAATAAAAATTGTGAATTTTTGTAGCTATTTTAAGTTTAAGTTTTAGGAAAACAAAAAAATGTCAAAATTATATTGACTCATAAATATCGCTCTTCTTTCATAAAAAGGAATAATATAATCTATAATTATATCTGCTTTATTATACTGTATTTGACTATTTGAAAAAATAATATTAAGTTAATAATAAATTACTGACAAAATGAAAAGTGAGAAGGGTTTTTTTGTGTATAATTGATGTAAGTAAAATTAGTTTTAGCTGCGAAATGTTCTGTTTTAAACAAATTTCTCATGTCCGCTTTTGAAAATGGCCAAAATTGCGTTATTATCTGTTGCAATGTTAAACTATAATTTATTAAGGCTAAAATATGGTGTTCCTTCCAAATAAATATGCTTGACTATGGCGGTAAGGGCTATAGTGTATCTATTTTATCATTTAGCGTTAAAGTGTCAGATATATAAAATAATAATTTATTGTAGAAATTTCTCTGAAATTTTCACCAATTTTACGATGGTCTTTGTGTATACAGGGCATTAACAATAATACGTAATATTAATTAATATAGTAAGCGTTCTAGGCAGTTTTTTCAAGTATTTTTTTCATTATTTTTTTTTTTTCATTATTTGTTATAAAAGTCTTAATCAATATATACCATGCGTCCTTATATAGAAATTCTAGTATTTTATATATTTATTATATTAATATAATTTCGGATGTAAACAACTATAGAGGAATATCTCTTCTCCCAGTTTGTTACAAGATTCTATCTCAATGTCTACTAGACAGAGCACAGGGACAGTTAAAACCGAACATTGGTGAATATCAAGCAGGTTTTCGACCGGGCAGATCCTACCCTGAACAGATCCTGAATCCAAAGTTGATTCTAAGACATCAAAAACTATACAATAAAAATCTCGTCTGTACATTTGTGGATTTCAAAAAAGCATATGATTCTATTGACCGCGAATCTTTATTCCGAATCTTGAAAGAACAAGGACTAGATCTGAAAACGCTGGCAATTATTAAAGCAACGTTAACTAACACGAGGTCAAAAGTTAAATTCATGGGTGACATCTCAGAGCCCTTCGAAATTAAAACTGGTGTGAGACAAGGGGATGGACTCTCGCCACTCTTATTTAACTGTGTTTTAGAAAAAGTAATACAGGAGTGGCGTGAAAAAAAGTCGGCACTGAATATTGACCAGCCCATTAAACTTGGGAGAACCAACATCAAAATTGATTGTCTGGCATTTGCTGATGATCTAGCAATTTTAGCTCAAGATGTATTAACGGCACAGAAACAGATTGAAATCCTAAAAGAAACAGCAGAAAAGGTAGGACTCCAAATTTCCTTTGAAAAGACAGAATACATGACCTGCAACAGACTAAGAACACCATTTCTAAAAACGAAATATGGTAACATCAGATGAGTCTCTCAATTCAAATATTTGGGTGAAATAATCATGGAAAATGGGTTGGAAAAAGCGGCCAATAAGGGTAGATGTCAAAAAATGGAAACGGCATTGAGACTTACACAAAATATTTACAACAAAAAATGCCTATCTAAAAACACAAAACTGAGACATTACAACACGGTTATTAAGCCAGAATGTCTATATGCTGCAGAAACGCGCATTTTGAATAGAAAGAGGGACATCGAGGACATTGAAAAGAAGGAAAGAAAAATCATAAGAAAAATCCTAAGCCCCAAACAAATAAATAGCACAACATACCGACTTCGAGAAAACCAAGAAATCAAACAATGCACAGATATACATAGCGATATGAGAAAAAGAAGACTTAAGTTTTACGGACACATCAAACGGACGAATCCGGGTAGGCTAACTAGACAAATAGTCGAATTTTATGAAAATAGGAGTAGAGCTAAAGTAAAAAGCTCATAGCGAAAGAATGAAATTAGTATGGGCTCAAAGGAAGGCTAACAACAACAAACGCCTCTAATTGTACTTCGCATGGTCCACCAGGGCCCATACGTGAATAATAATAACATAATTTCGTTTTTCAAAGTTTGAGTCTAATGATAGTGAAGCTAATAAGCCCAGTGAAGCTAATGATACCTAATGATTCTAGAGAAGAAGTTAACCGAACGTTACATTCATAATTGCAAATGTTTACTATATTTATATTTTTATATTATTGTCATGCTTGAGTACATGATGGGCAACACAAGATTTCTCATTTATCTCATATCTACGTGGGCAATGTGTTGTTTATATTAACATATCTTCGATCACAATCTCGACAACTAATTTCATAAATCCCCGATTTTTCATATTGATCTACTTTATCCTTTGGATTACCCGGTACTTTTCAATTTTTGTTCTAGTCATCATGTTCATAGGGTATCAAACAGTATGGCCATGAATTTGTTTTTGTACTGTTCCATTTGAAAATTCGAAGATTATTTCAATAATTTCCTAAACTTATGTTTCCTGATTAGCATATCTACAATGTTCTTATTATAGACAATCACTTCGGCCACCATCTTAATAAAGTTTCTATCTTGGTTTAAAGGAAAATTAATTAATATGTCTACTATAAAGTTTAAACTATCCATATTGTTATGGAAGCTATAATTTGAATCGTTAGGAATATATCTCTAAGTAGTGGGAATCTAACCTATTTTTATTATATTTACTTACTAAAACATCCAAAAATCACAATATGTCATTGTTTACGAGTTTATACGTAAATACTATGATTTGAAATGTTCTTTTTTTGTAGCAAAAATTGCAAAAATATCATCCACATATCTTAGCAACACCGCCAGAAAGTAAATAAATTCATACTTGACCTCGATTTCAAATCTGTCCATGAATAAGTTGACTAAGAACGGTGACAGAGATTTGAATATAGACCAATAACAATCAACTCTGCATAATTCTGCATGCCGATTTCAAATATATGTATCTAAGTTTAGCAAATAATAAATATTATTAGAAGTGTAAAAACAATAAAAAAGGACTATCGACGGGTCTATTTTAAAATCATTACTTCAATATAATGCGTTTTATATAAATAAATGTGATAAACTGATAATTCTTTTGTTCAATATTAATTTTAAAACTAATTTTCAATGGTTATTTATGAGCTATCTTTTATATTTATTTAATTTATTTAAATAATAAATTATAGGCGGATTTACTTCTTTGTTTTAATAATTTTCAAAATGTCATAAAATATTAGCGTGTATATTTTATTTCTACTATAGTCTGATAATTATATGTAAAAAGTTCGTACTGCATATAAAAGAAGTTTAAAAACAAGACAAAAAATGCTTTAGAGATGCTTCCAATTATGTAATCTACTTATAACGGATTCCATTTAATATTTTCCGATATTATCGGAACAGCATTCCAATTGATTTAGAATAACTTTTTATAAACAGTTTGCCACTAAGAGTGTCAGAATTTTAAAGGGTAATAGCGGCAACAACATTTGAAATGTAAATATCACTCAGACTGCTGTATTGAGCACACTATTTTTCATAATTGTGATGAATTTTTTGAATTGAATTGATATAAATTTTGATATTCATTTAAAAATAAGAGTGTGTAATTTTTTTCAAAAACACCATACCTCCCTGCCGGACCCTGTACTTCAATAATGGAGCAAAATGGATGTGGAAACCAATAATAGAATAAATGCAGTTAACATATGGTATACATATACATCATTCATCTTGTTATTTAAGGATTGGTATTTTAAGCAGTGTTACTGTAGAGACCGGAATCATGATTGTTGTCGGATAGACATTGGAGAATGTTGAGAGCAGGTGAAATGAGGCTTCTGAGCATGTTAATATAGATATCGAAAAAGAACATAATAAGAAATAAGAAAATCAGATCGGAACTGGAAATTAAGGCACTGAAAGAAATTTTAGAGCAGGGACAGATTTGTTGATGGGGGCATCCAGTGAGAATAAACGGAACAAGAAAAGCAAAAGAAATGTGATGTAGAAAGACATGAGATGAGTGGAATAGTGCTAAGTATTCTAATAGTAGTAGTAACTAAATACCGAAAGGTTGATATTATATTATCACGATATAAGGTACTACTTATATTCCGAAAAATAAAACTGAATATGTCTGAACTCAGTATCTCTTTGATACTAACTGAAAATATACTTCCTGACAGTAGTGCAAAGTAAAGTTAAGACAAAGTTGTCTCAAACTAATCTCGTAATAAAAGAACATTTTAAGAAATCAATAAACTAATGACCAAAACCTGAATCAAAAGTAAATATACTGAAACCGAATTGGAATTAAAAATTTAAGAGTCGAAACTTTTTATTTTTAATTACTTAGTTGCGTGAAAAAAAAATGCGCATCCTGACAAAAAGAAAAGAACTTGGTCGATAAAAAAACTGTCCTTTTTTCTCTTCCATCAAATAGAGATCCAGATTGATCTTAAGTTTGAAGCTCTGTTATCTAATTATATAATCCAATTAGGGTTGTCTTTTATCCAGTTTCGGTGAAAAGAATTTTAATTAATTTAATTATTTTACCCACTAATTTCAATTAAACAAATGGAATGCCATTTAAATTTGTGTAAAGCGGCGATATATCTATGATATTTTTCTAATATCTAAGAAATTTATATTTAGGATGATTGACTGTGTTTATATTAAGTTGATGCAAAAGTTGGTCACATTTTTCATGTAAAAATTTCATTTAAATAATATAGTATGTATGGATTCAGCACAATGGATTACATCCAGGTTGTACAGCAGGCTGTAGAAAGGCACAACGAATACACCACTGTGCTTGGCTTTTATCGACTACGAAAAAGCATTTGACTCAATGTCAAAGCAGGCCATAATGGATGCATCGCTCAGCCAGGGCGCAGACAAAGCATATGTAAACCTATTGGGATCGATATATGATGAAGCTACAGCGACAATTCACCTTGATAATCTTGAGGTTGGAACTAATGTAGAGCAAGGTATACACCAGGGTGACGCAATATCGCCTATTCTATTATCGGCCTGCCTTGAAGAAGTATTCCGTAATCTGGATTGGGAACAGAATTGTATAAAGATCAATGGTGTAAACTTAGACCATCTTAGATTTGCAGATGACATCGTTCTCCTTTCACAAGGTCCAAAGGAGCTGCTAAGACGTATACAAGAGCTGCAAAAGGCAAAAGGCGAACCATTTGGCTTAAAAATAAACGTGAAAAGAAGTCAAGCTATGTTCAAAAAATTTGCTTTTTGAGAACAAAATAATTTCAGTATTAGGAAGAGATTTGGAGACTGTGGACCACTTTATATATCTGAAGCAGAGGATTTCAGTGGAGGGAGATACCACGCTACAGCGACAATTCACCTTGATAATCTTGAGGTTGGAACTAATGTAGAGCAAGGTATACACCAGGGTGACGCAATATCGCCTATTCTATTATCGGCCTGCCTTGAAGAAGTATTCCGTAATCTGGATTGGGAACAGAATTGTATAAAGATCAATGGTGTAAACTTAGACCATCTTAGATTTGCAGATGACATCGTTCTCCTTTCACAAGGTCCAAAGGAGCTGCTAAGACGTATACAAGAGCTGCAAAAGGCAAAAGGCGAACCATTTGGCTTAAAAATAAACGTGAAAAGAAGTCAGGCTATGTTCAAAAAATTTGCTTTTTTGAGAACAAAATAATTTCAGTATTAGGAAGAGATTTGGAGACTGTGGACCACTTTATATATCTGAAGCAGAGGATTTCAGTGGAGGGAGATACCATCCGGGAGGTAGAACGGTGTGTTAAATGTGGCTGGCAGACTCAACATAGAGTTTAAGAGCAAACTCCCACTTTGCCTGAAACGAAAAGTCTTCCTTCGATCAGTGCGTCCTGTCCGTTATGACATAAGGAATTGAAACCTGGACACTCGCGTCCCAATCAATTCAAAAACTTCGGATTGCATAGAGGAAAATGGAAAGATGTATGCTTGGAATTACAAGACGAAACACAAAACCCTGCACATGGATCAGGGAACAAACTAAAGTGTGTGGCATCACTGGAAGGATAAAGCAATTGAAATTGGAGATGGGCAGATCATATAATGCGGCGATGGGACACTAGATGGACCACGGCAATCCTGGCGTGGATACCGCTTGATCGCAAACGTCCGCGGTGAAGACCGAAAACCTGATGGACTAATGACATCGTTAAGTATATTGGACCCGAGTGGCAAAAGAAAGACCAGGACCGTGAAAGTTGGAAGTATACTAAAGAGGCCTGCATCCTACAGTGGATCGACACGGGTTGATGATGATGAATATAGTATATGTCGTTCTGTTTGATGATATATCTTGCTCTCTCCAGATACCTGTTCAACCGGACTTCGATACATAAACCACTTTTCATCACCTGTAATTATCCGCTTTAAAAAATGATTGGTTTCGTTGCGCTTCAATGGAGAATCCTAAGCAGAACATGATTTCAAGAATTCCTTCGAGCCACATATTGAAAACAGTAAGGATTTAGGATCATCAACAACTAAGGCTATTTGGCAACTGGACCTACAGTTCAACGTGGGTTCCGAACTACGATCAGCAGCTACCGATAAATCCGGGCCAGTCTTGTGCTTAACTATAAATCTTTCGATAAGCCTACTGGCTGCCGATTGACTGACGTCGAATACCATACCAATCTTGAACTGAGGTGACTAAGGTGCAATTCCTTGTTGGATTTTACATTTTTGCCTGTTAAAATGCAGTACGCAAGCCTGGTCTCTCCTCGAAGGATTACCCAAGTACTAACCACAACAAGCTGCACTTCGACATCCAAGTCGCCTGTTAGAGGAGATGTCAACTTCCGGGTCGCTACATATTGAGATTCACCTTCTACTTAACATATTTGGTCACTCACTCAAAATTCAAAAATGCCCAGACATTTCTTGAAATTGTAAAAAGCTTAAGTTTACAGTTTCTAGATTTACACAAGCGAAAAAAGCAATTCAACGCATGCATGTATAGTACATAACACAAATCAATTAACTATTAATAAGATTTTCTAAAAACCTCATAAATCTTGTTTAATTAAAAACTGTGTGGATTTTATGATGACGAGCATTCCTTTTCACACAATTTATGCAAGAATGTAATAAAAAGCAACATAATAGTTTTATTTACCTAAACGTCAGATAAATCTCGGAATTTCTGGAAGTACAATTTATCTCCCAACGTGTAACTTCATGTAAACGACTTTTAGGTCATTTATAACGTTCCGCCAACTTGTAAACAAATCGATTACTACTTACTACTTTATTCTGCTAATCCTGCGCTAAACTGAAAAATACTTTTTATTAATTTAATTGAGCTAGAAAACTTAATCTTCACGAGGGAACCCACAACAAATAAAATGACGACAAGAGAACTGTTATTATTATAATGATGTGATATAAAAAATTCTGTACACTGAATTGAAGAGAAACTATCTGGATTTTCCAACAAGGTTCTTTGCTGTGGGACGCGTTGGATCAAAAAGTAACTGTTTGATATAGTATATGGAATGGAAAGTTAACCTGTAGCATTTCAAAGTTAAGGTTGACATCGCGTTAGGATATTGGAAAATGATAACCATCTTTTTGTGCTCTTAATGGGAGCACATGGATTTGAACTAGTTTTCTAAACTTTTCGACACGCATTTCGCTAATTTTGTTAGCATCATTAGGAAATGATTCAATCTAATCACTTAATCTTAATCATAAGATTAAATCATCTCCTGATGATGCTACTTTGGTTAGCGAAACGCACGTCGAGAAGCTTAAAAAAGTGATTTGGTGTATAATGGTAAATCTCTTCGAGTTTACTATTGCACTCGAAGAACTGATCTCCCTTCAATCTATTGGTTTTGGGTGTGCCTCAAGGATCCATTTGAAGTCTTCATGATTTCTATGTTACAAAGAAAGAGTGCAAAGATTAAAACTCTAAGAGCAATAGCGGGAAAGATGCTGAGGGATAGAGTGAGAAACAGCGACATAAGAGCAACATGCGGAGTGGAGAATATAGTGCAGAAAAAGATAAAGATACTGGTGAGACCATTTGGAGAGGATAGATCAGCATAGACTGGCTCACATCGCCACAGACGAAAAACCAGCGGGACGCAGAACGAGAAAACCACCTAAGAGATGGATGGAGGAACCACCTAAGGTTTGGTTATCTACATCTCAGGGAAGCTATCAAGATTGAACAGCCTTCGAAAGATTAAACAGAACATTAGGTCTCTTTAAAGAAGAAGAAGATAGAATAAAGAGTCAGTTACTTTTTAAAAGAAGTATTGGTTTTTTGATCAATTTATTTTCGAAGGTAGTCTCTATTTAGCTCGATATACTTCGTTCAACGATTTCCTAACTTTTTTTATGCCTACCAAAAAGCACGACTTGCCGAACTCTGCAAAATAGTATTCTGTTTCGGCGGTGATCTCTTTATTCGATGTGAATTTCTATTCAGCCAGTCATTTCTTCATGATTGGAAAGAGTAAGAAGTTGGATGAGGTTAAGTCCGGAGAACAAAGTGGATCCGGATGGATAGCCATCAACATCATCACTCAGCCATTGTTTATCCACTGCAGAATAAAGGTCTGCTCATCATGCTTCCAACTCACGCGGTCCAAAGCTCTTCTCTGCCATTCGGGTGTAATATACTTGATGATGTCATCAGTTCATCGCGTTTTCGGTCTTTTTCGTGGACGTTTATGATCAATCCCAGGATATCCATTCCAGGATTGCCTTTGTCCACCTGTCGACTATATGGCCTGCACGTCTTTATTTCAATATCTTTACTCATCCAATGATTTCATACTTTCAATTATTCTCTGATTCATATGCAGATCATTTTGTCCCGCTTTGTAATGCCAAGCATACACATTTCCATTTTCCTCTGTGCTACTCGAAGTTTTTAAACTCATTGTGATGTGAGCGTTCACATTTCACTTGTTCTTAAACACTATGTTGAGCCTGTCATCCACATTTAACACGCCATCCTCTGCTCACGATATATGTATCGATCCAAAATATCCAAATCCATCCCTAAAACAAAAATTCTTCTATCCTCGTCAAATTTTCTGAACACGACTTTGCAGCTCTTGTGTTTCTAGCTCACCTGGGTCTTGTGAAAAAGGAATGATATCTGCGAATTTAAGAAGGCTTTTATTGTTAAATGTTGAAGAAATCTATTCTTCGGCTAAGCCAGTTTTTAAGTCGCAAGACGTTTTAAAGTATTTACTTTAAAAATATGTGTCACTTCTAACATAGTACTGGCGAACTGCAATTGCTGCCTGCTTATTTATAATGTAGCAAGCTTCAACACATGCATGCACAACTTATATTCGCCCACATCTGTATTAATACAAGCACTGAATTGTATAATTATAGAATAGGTTGTTGATGAATAGTTAATATAAAAGACAGACACTGTCAGAATATAACATTCAATTTGGTCATCGATTTCGTACTGGATATGCTGACGGGTTCGGGTTTCACTCTGTAGCAGCAAACCTATTAATAGTAATTAGGTTATTCCTAATATGCTGAGTTGCGAGCACATTTGCTCTTAATAAAGTGTTTATTCTGCATCCAACGATAACGACATAGCCCCGGCTTGACGCCTATAACAGCTTCTATACTGAGAGTATTATTATACGCATTAATGTTAATGGCAGTCATTATTACCAACCGAGAAGTTTATTAATTAGCGCAAATCGTGACGAATAGACTGAATTTTCTCACAGGCGAGAAAAGCAGACTGACAAATGTGGAGCAATAAAAGTACGCTTTTTCGTTTTGCCCACTGTGCTGTCGGGTTGATAAATCAATTAATATGTATTCCGTCTTAATTATTCTAATTGACTCGAAAATAAGGTGCAATTAAAATTTGTTTTTTTTTAGCTGGAAAAATTATAAACCGGCACCGACCATTTGTGCTTTTTTATTTGCAGAGTTGAAATATAGTAGGTGTATTTATTTAAGAAGAAATGGATTTATTTCAATAAAAAAATGATATACGAGGTATGTAAATGAAGCAAAGAGGCTGGTTGCATATCGTTCTATCTTGCAACACTGTTGGGTTTCCCGTTGGAAGAGAGGTAGACCAGCATCTGATGGGTTTTCAGCGGGGATTTGAACTTCCTAGAGTCACTTGGTGGTCCGTAGCAATTATTTTCGTGAGCCGGATTTTTCTAGTGCATTCTGAAAATGAGTGACAACAATTTCGAACAACGGTATGCTTTCAAGTTTTGTTTCAGACTTGGGCACTGTGCGACGGAAACTTTAGCAAAACTTCAATAGACCTATGGACAGTGTTCTGCCAAATGCGTACGATATCAAGCGGTTTAAGGATAACTCAGAAAAAATCTGATAAACGGTTGTTTGAGTTAAATTCAACTCTTTTCCGATCATTTTGACTATCAACCGACAATCAGAACTGTTGACGGTCGTCTTCGTCAGTTCTTGGAGTTGAAGACATTGTGCTGCCAGCAAAGTTTATCTTCAATCGACACTAGGCTCTTTTCATATGTTTTCCTGCCTGCTTTCCTGCCAACAGTGTTGCCAAGTTGACCGCTACGCCACCAGTCTCATTACATTAGTTACCCACCTCGTGAATATATAAATAGAAATATTTTTCATCGCTTTTTATGACTATATTCCTTTTTTTTTTGGTGAAAAAATTGGTAAGCAGTCATCCACATCACATGTAAATGTCGAGTAACAGCCATTTTCGAAACAATCCTACCTGTAGCTGCAACAAAATAATCGCGCACTTGCCAGATATTTCCATGATAATCCGCATACTCTATTTTTTGAACATACCGTACATATTAATTATTAATTAACATTAACTGTATTAATTATTATTATTATTATTATTATTATATATATATATATATATATATATATATATATATATATATATATATATATATATATATATATATACTATATACTATATATATACTACCTGTAGCGGCAACAAAATAATCGCGCACTTGCCAGATATTTCCATGATAATCCACATACTCTATTTTTTGAACATACTGTACATCAATTCTTCTGTTGGAACCTTTGGTGTGAAATACTAAACTTGAAGAGATTTACCACTAAACACCAAAACGCTTTTTTGAACTGCTCGACGCACGTTTCGCTAACCATGTTAGCATCATCAGGAGATGATTTGATCTGAGATTAAGTTCAAAAAACCGTTTTGGTGTTTAGTGGTAAATCTCTTCAAGTTTAATACCGTACATATTAATTATTAATTAACATTAACTGTAAACTGCTCCTTGCTTATCTTTTTTATTAATAAAAATTATATCAGGGCGATTAGCAGTTATTTTGTTATCGGTTATTATGTGAGTATCCCAGTAAATCCTGACACTGTCGTTTTCCATGATAGGTTCAGGTTTGTATTTATAATAAAGTTGAACCGTTTTAGTTAGGCAATATTTAATACATAATTATTGATGGATAATACCTGCTACTGCGTTATGCCTTTTAATACAATCTTTAGGTGCTAAGTAACTGCATTCTGAAGATAAGTGTTCGATTGATTTTGAGGTAGCTGCGCACATTCTACAACGGTCATCCGCAACTTGTTCTTTGCAAATATATTTCCTATAATTTCTTGTTGGTATAATCTGATCTTGTGTTGCGCCAATGAACCCTTCAGTTTCTGGACGAAGGTATCCATTCTTCAGGTAGAGGATGGATAGATTTTTATCAACGTCACGACCAATCAGAGATGCTGGATATCGCCCATGTAGAGTTTTTTCCTCCATTCTTCCCCCATGTTTCTAATCGATTATTTTGTTTAGTTAGTTAGTTAGTTATTAGTTAGTTATAGTTAGTGGTGATAAGGCGTATTTGAAAAAAGCACTGTATATCGAAACAATTATACATACAATTTTAAATATAGTGGACATCTAGATATAAATCTTTGTTTGTTTATTTAAAATAAATGTTCATCAAGTATCGGCCGTTTCAGTTAAATACTTCTAAAATCGATGAAACCACTCTCTAAATGTTTTTCTGGCCAAGCTGGCTTATCATAGAGTTCAGATATTAGTTGATATACATGTGTTGCATTTTCCCTTTAATAAAAATTATGCAAAAATACATATCGAGACAATAACGTGTCGTGTTCCATTTATTTTAAATGATTTTGTGTAGACACAATCAGCTGTACAAATAACTTTAACACGTAATATATTCATATAAATTAGTGCATTTTCGGTAATCATCACACTGTATAACATGTAAAAGCTTGACAAATTTCAAATAATGGTTTTCTGTAATTTAAAACAACGTCATTTTTGAAAGCCGATACGCCACTGATAATTGGACCATAAAAACCAATTGATAATTAATTATTTGTTGTAAACATGATCACTTGCATAAAACGAACTGGATGTAATGGCCGTTTTTGTATAGTTTCCTCCATAATGAATGTAATTTGTTGACAGGTGAGTACGTAATATAGCCCGGCGAAAATGTAATAATATCAGTAATTAATAAATATTATAGTTTATTGCAAATTATTGCAAATATCCAGCTTATTTGTATTGAAGGTAATTTGAATTATGTCTCGACAATCAATATTCAAATTTGCAGCAGCACAGCATTCATAATGAGTTGTAAATATAACATTTCTGTTATGATAGGGACCCAGGTGTGGCTGTTTTACTAACGAAAATCATTTATTAATCCTTTGTTTATAAACCAAAATCGCCCGAGTTACATTATACATAAATTCACGATAATTACCCTGTCTAGTTTTTTTTGTTTTTCATAAATTATCGTGAGCCTCTTTGCAATTTCTTTTACAATATATTTTTTGTTTTACAGCTATGACTGATGGACCGAGATTTGTTGAACCGATACCAAATGTAACTGTGCCATTGGGAAGAGACGCTAATCTACCATGTGTTGTGGAAAACTTAGGAACATACAAGGTAAGCTAAAATGTGTTTTCAACGTTTGCTCTAGGAAGAAAAATCTACAAGATATATTGGGGAACAAAAACTAGTTCTTTCAATAGAACCACGAGAGGTCAATAGTATAGGAAACATATCTCACAAAATGGTAAAAACATCGTTTTTTAAACCATTTAAACCAAAGTGGTTTCAGTTTTTGTAAGATATGCTTTCAGATTTAAATTATATTTGTATATTGTTTGTTCCTTAGTATATACTAAAAGCAATTCTGCAATTATTGCGACATATAAAAAAGAACTGAAGTTACACAAAATATAGGATTCATGGAAAAGTTACTTTACAAAAACTGGAAATAGTAGAAAACTTTAATAAACACATTCTATTTAAGATTTACTGTTTGCGATGGTTGTTTGACTTACGCTTGTAATATTTTCCAGTCCGGTGCAAATTTATTTTTGATAAAACAGATACTATAGTAAAGAGTTTTAAAATTTGGGAAAAATCAAGAAGGATTTTCAAAGTTTTTTTATGTGCACCCTGATTATCTCCACATTCCCCAAGACGTCTTGGAATCGGTTAAATGAGTTTATTCTTGAAGTAAAATATCCCAAGCCAGCTGTTCTTCAGGTTTTATACCTTCTAAAGAAAAGGGGAACTAATTGGGAGGACAAAAGAATTAGTGAATAAGTCGAAACAATGTTTCCAGAATACCATGACAAGTGTTATCACATTAGTTTAAGGACTATGGAAAAAACGGACTACAAAAATTATTGAATGGAAACTTTAGCTCAGACAGCTTCAATTCAAATACTCGAAAAATTATCAAGGGAATTAAATATTACTTATTTATTTCTAAACCTTTACATCCAATTCAAAAGATATTAATAGAACTTATGTAGTTCGTACACAAGTTGTCCAAAAATACAACATTGAATCGTGTTTGCTAAAAAAATAAAAACCTTTTTTGTGGTGTATCGTGATTGGGTATGAAAAGAAAATATATTTTCAAAATTCTAAGCAAAAAATCCTGAAATGATCCTACCGAATAATTTTAACATTTTTTTTTTAAGATAATTGTTAGCAGTTGACGTTATTCCATAAGGGCACGTGGGCACGTGCCCTATCTAAAAAAATAAAAAATTAAGTGGAAAAAATAATTTCAGATTTTATATTAATTTATTATCTGTTCTGTTATGATCATGCTTCTTGCGACTTCTATAAGCTAACATCCATAATGTCATTCGCAGTAACGAAATAGGTCGTTGGTTGCCGAAGCGCACCGATTAAAGAACACGTGCTTTGGGGCACGGACAAGTTTTCTAGTGTTTTCTACGGTTTTCTACGGGCTACTGTTTTCTTTACTAGCGCTTGCGAAAAACTAAAACAGCAATGTGTCGATTCGCTAGTAACCCGGAGATTATACACATTTATAACATCATATCTTGGGCTCTGCCCCGTTCTCAATAGTCAGATGTTTTTCGCCATCGCGCTTTTCGACTTTTCGAGTGGTTGCAAAGTGAATGTTTTGAACGATTACAAGAGTGAAGATAAATTCGGTGCAATGTATAAATAGAAATAATAGAAATAATTTAATATTTACATTTAAGGATCGAATTGGATTCGAGACAGCAAAAAAATTTTATTGTTTGAAAGTAATTTTTAAGTTTGATAATAATTGAAAGGTGTTGTACAACAGAAAAAGGTGTAAAGGTGTGTTTTGCAAATCTGTCTGCATTTTCCGCTTTCTTTTCTCGATCATCCAAAAGGACAACTGTTCTGGACAGCGTCGTGAAAAAGCGTCTACTCCGTGCGGCCCTTACCAGATGGAACTTTACGTCTAAATGTGTGAATACTGTTTACATTTACAAAGAAGAATTGTTAACATGCTTTGAAGAAATTATGAACAATCAAATTATAATCAAGCTCAAAGGTTAATACATTATTTGGTGGATAATAATTTTAAATTTTGGTTGTTTTTCTTCAATAAAATAATGCCACTGCGACATTCTTTTTGATCAACTGCAAAGCAGGCAACTAGATGCACCTAAAGTTAAGAAGAATTTGGTAACTCTTTCAACAGCCATTCAAAATATTAGGGACAATATAGTAATACAAATTAATCAAGAATTTGGTAAATTAACTGGTGAAGAACCTACAATGATCATAGGGAATCGCAGAAAGAAACGGAAATTTACTGACAAGAAGGACCCCAATCCGAATGTCAGGATATGCAAGAAAACCTGTGATACCTTAACCACACATATTCATGAACGTTTTAGTTTCAATGTATACCTAACTGTTAGTTAAAAGTTGGTGAATATCGAGCCGTCTTTCCAAATAAAGACATTAAAACTGTGTGTAACCTGTTTGCAAATGTAAATTACTTGAAAAAAGAAACACTATCGGCCAGGAACGGCTGTGTGCGTTAGTAATGCTATCATATAAAAAAAACTTGTGAAGTCAATTTCAAATTTTAATGATCAAGTCATCGACCACTTTTCTGCTCAGATTAGGAGGATGGACTTCAACTACAAACAGGTTTAATGATCACGGTCCTATGGTGAGTTTAGCAACATTTTATTATCTAGGTACCTATTTGAAAATTTGGTGTCTGATAGTTACACTCGTATTTCTACACAGCAAAGTGTGTGTATGATACTAAGAAATGTCAAATTTTTGGTTGCGACGCATTTCCCTATCCCTATTCCAAAATTTGGTTATACCTGCCCTAGTTGTTTTTCCCCCACGAACTTTTCAAAAGAATAATTAAATGTACCATATAAATTTCATAAATTGTCAATAAATAATGTAACTGAGGCTCGTGTTTTTGATATTAAGTCTTTGATCCAAGACAGGAACATTTCACCTATTGTTTAGTCATTGACGATAATATAGCTGAGCTGTTGCAGATATCAAGTATTAAATTGTCATTTTGGGTGACAGAAACAAATATTGTTTAACGATAAAATGATTCATATATGGATTATTGGAAGTCGGAATGTAGGGTAGGATATAAAAGGAATCGATACAGTTTAGATAACCGGATGTGAAAATGTAAAAGAATAAAATATACGACATTTCTATAATAAAAAATGTTATTACAATTCACATCGCTTTAGTATATAAATATTGATATTTTTAGTACATTGACTTTCGTCCATCAAAGCACCAAAGATGATCTGTTGTGACCCCTATCTGTCAACATTTATGGATTGACCCAGTCTCTTATCATCCTTATCATTCTCTTCTATCTTGACGAATTATTCATTTAAGATTTCTACAGTGATGTCTGTCCATCTCTGCAGAGTTAGTTAATCTTTTTACAGTTAACCTGTAGATCAAATTTCTAATTTGAATAACAGCTGTCCTAGTTCTTCAGCCAACTCTGCTATTATAGCCACCCAGTGTAACAGCTCCATTCCAGTACAATATATAAATGGTCGTGTACTCGAATCGGAATTTATTCTTCCTTTTTAACATTCAAGATTTGCGGACATATGCTCTTCTGTTGCTGAAGTGACCTAATCTAGATGAGATAACGCGACCACACTCGATACATTCAAACTGGCTAGGAAGCGGGATGTATCTCTTTTTCAGTTTCAGTTCTTGATACTGATAAACTAGTTGTTTCCATTGGATTCTGTTGGAGGCAGTCACCTTTCATTGATGACCAGCATTAACGCTCATTAAAGTTTCATTGAAAGCTTTATTGTAACGAAGTGTCTGACATCCTTATCTAAGTTCAGTATATTATATACACTTTTTTGGACAATGGTCTAGATCTAGTCTGGCAAAATGACCCCCCCCCCCCTCCTCGGTGTAGGCATTCCCTTCCCACTAAAAACTTCCTTATTAGAGTTTTATGGTACCTTCTGATATCCATTAAATGTCTCAAATGATGTTGCTGTATACTCTTGAAAACCCTCAGATATTTGCTGTAGCGTACACACGATTCACAAACGTAAATAAGCACAGGTACAATCACAACCACCTTTACTTTCAAGGACAGCTAATGATTCCCGAAAACTTTATGGCGAAGTTGCTGTATGCTCTTGAGAACCCGCAGATACTTGCTGTAGCGTACCCACGACTCACAAACGTAAGTAAGCGCAGGTACTATCAACAACTCGGTGCACACCTTTACCATCTTTACCTTCAAGGACAGGTCATGATTTCCGAAAACTTTATGGTGAAGTTTCCAAAAGGTTCTAGAAGCACAGCTAATGTGGTTTGGCGGGCAACGTTTCCTAGAGCTTATTTCAGTTTATGCTCTCGATTGCCTTGTTGTAGTCAATAAAGTACAGTGGTGTTGATATTCCATGGAGTTTTAGATTAATTAATTATATCAGTTTCTTAATTAAATTTAATATTTGTTCTCGAATACATCTGCCCTTATCACATCCAGCCTGTCCAAGGTACTAAATATGTAAATACAGTAAAGAGACCGATCGTATAGCGTTTTATCTGGCAATACTGTTGTCTTCGCTATTAGGGAGGAGATCTTGATATGATCTTGAACTCCTCCCTACCATCACTTGATGGCCCGTAGCGATTCTTTTAGCAAACAGAGTTTTTATAGTGTGTTTTCAAAATAAGTGACCACAGTTTCAAGCAACGGTGTGCTATCAAGTTTGGTTAGAGACTTGGACACAATACGACGGAAACTTTTGCAAAGCTTCAACAGGCGTAAACAATATTAAATCAAGGGCTTTCAATCAGGTAGTTTAAAGCATTCTCAGAAGGCCGAGGCTCGATTGAAGATGAACCTCGCAAAGAAAGGGCTTCAACTGCAAAAATGCATGAAAATGTCCACAGAATTATTGGTTAGTGGTGAAAATGATCGGGATTGTATGTACACTGTACAAGATGCCGGATTCTGTGGACATTATTATTAATCGCACCAAATACAATCCAAAATATTATTATTACATTATTATAAATAAATAATGAAAATTATTTGGAATAAAACATATAACGAACAAAAAAAATTGTAAAATTCCAATTATGTGTTAGGAAAAAGATTTTTAATTGTATATTTTATATTCTCGCTGATAAATTTTATAACGAATTCAATAAATCCTTATTTTGTAATAATTTCTACCAACAAATATATAATTAAAGATAAATAACAATATTCTCTATTAATTAAAGCAACATTTATTACAGGTCATAATTAAAATATTAACTTTAATAGAAAAATTACATTGTTACGTAATATTTTACAAACAATTTTTCCATCCAAACGAAAAAGCCAATAACGGTTTTTAGGAAAAAAATCACATTGGTATGTGGAAGGCTAAAAATGAATACGTCATAAATTTTACCGAAAACGAGTAATCATAAATATAAAAAGGAACCTTTTAGTTGTTATCATCTGGAATTTTATGAATACAATTCATTCTAAGATGCGCTTATATATTATAACGAACGACATAAGAAATAGTAAATGTAATAATCCAGGAAAAATATACTGTGAATTGAGATTATTTCACTAAACGATATTTCTGGGCAAAATTAAATTAAGGCAATCTAGAGAATTAATGGCCAGTTTTCTCCTTGAAAAGGAGAAAGCATTAATCAAATGAATTTCGCTTGGTTTAAATTGGATCTGCATGAAAAGAAGTTGATCACACACTACGTATGCAATCTAGAAAAGGTAAGTTTATTTAGTTTACTTACTGGAAGAATTATTTCCAGTGATGTGACACAAAATTGGATTTGCCAGTAGATAATTTTATATTATTTTGACGAAAGGAAGAAATATATTTTAAAATGAAATTATCATGATGGTAATTCATAATATCATTATATTATTGAGACGTGGCGGCAATGATGAGGGTCTTTTTCAAATTTTAGTTGCTTTATCAACAATTCACGATAAAAACAATCAGGAATATCACAGGATAGCATGTTACCAGTAAGTTTCGCTGAGGTAAAGATCATTTATCTCTATATTTCCTCTTTATATTTCGTGTCTCTCTTAGTTCTCTCCTTCCAGCTTTACCTCGATATTCTCACTTTTATTTTTCCCATGGTCTGGCATTCTCTGTATATAACTTATTTTGTTCCTATATCTTCTACTAAAAATGAAACTCGTTATTTATTCTTTTAATTCTTGATATCTAGAAAACAGACAGCAAAAGAAAATTTGGATCTCTCATCAGATCGCTGAGGAACTTCAGTCACTTTAAGCTCCAAAAGCATACAATTGCAAAGGTGAATTTGAATTGATTAGTGCCAGAATTCAGTTGATCTCGCTCAAAACTTAAGAGGAGATAAACGCAGCAGTAGAACATTTAATAACTTAAGAACTACCATTTAGAAAAGCTCCTGGGAGACAGCTCCTGTACTGAAAACTGCCGATAGCATATAAATATATATACGATAGTAAAGAAAGCAATTCTTAAAAAGAGAAAGCTGAGGGAAACTTGAATGAAAAGTTTATTTATCTTTATTTATCTTGGAGAGGCAACGAAAGATTAAATAGGAAGAAGTTAAAGAATCGATTAAAATTTAAAAAAAAGCCAATGCATACCAGAATACTTGAAAATGCTCTATTATCAAAAGCAACAGACGATTAGCTATGGAAGGGATCATGAAAAATCAACAAATCACTGCCTTATCAGAGAAAACGGTAGCTCTTCTGCCAGAACATCTGATGAAGGTTTTCAACCCTTTCCACAGAAAACAAAAAAAGAACACAACAGAAAAAAGAACAAAACAGAAAACTAAAAAAAAAGGTAAATACAAAAAGGCAAAAAAGCCAAAGAATTTTTTAATTTTAAATTGTAACTATAGTCTAGAACCGGACCATTTTATTGTAATTTCATTTTCCTCACTGATTAATTTTATAATGAGTTAAATGTGCCTTTATTTATATAACATTATACCGACCAATACACAATTATAGATAAATTGTTTAGTAATTATGTATGTATATTTATTAAAATGGCATTTATTACAAAACGTAATTAAAATATTATCTTTATTAGAATAATTGCAATTATATAATGTTTTATATTCAATTTTTCGAACCGAAAAAAAAGCGGCATGTACTTTTATGGAAAAATTAAAAATAAACACTATATAAAACATGATAAAAATGAGAACTCACACGTAAAATATCATATCCAATTTTATATACACTATCTGATGAAGAAGCCAGTATAACTATACAAGGTTGTAAGAGTACTTTCCTAAATTTAACCAACGATTCTTCATCATTTTTACTTTTAACTACTGACTTGCGGTATGTGAGGCCGAGCGTTATTCGCAATTCTTAGAAATTCCCCCTTTCCTAACACGGGGTGTATTAGACTTCTAAGTACCTTCGAGTTCAGTTGCTCTCGCGTCATTGAGAGGATTATTAGTGTTGGCGGGATCGAATTCGGTACGCCCAATCGATTTGAAATTTCGAGAGAGCGCCCTGTAAGGCCGCATTTTTTATTAACTGTGTACAGTTATTTGTTGTTTCATTTGCAGAATTGCAATAAAAAAAGGGAAATGAGACTCAGAGTACATCGAGAAGAAACGCAAATCAAATTTAGAGGATAATTGTCATACGGCGAAGTCAAGAAGGGTAGTTGGAACTTCAAGTAGTCATTTTGAAGGTGCCATCACATCTTGACTAGGATTTGAAGATTCTAGTGAGTCTGAAGCCGATGATATTGAAGATAACTATGTACCCGAACGGAGTGAACATGATACTGACACTGATGCAGGAGTCTCCGATTCTGAAGATGTGCAGGAACAAAGCCAGTTGCCATCAAGCGAAGACAAGCTTCCTTTGTCTAAATTGGGTGAAGCATCCACCAAATAGATATCTGCGAACTCCCCAACATAATATAATTACGCTCCAGTCTACTTCACAATTGACAGCAAATGACGAAAAGGATGGGTACTCCACATGGAAGCGTTTTTTTTTTGACAGTGATATTTTGGAGAAGGTATTGAAGTTGACTAACGTAAAAATGTCACAGTACAAACAGAAATGTGCCAAAGAAAGTAAACCAGAATTACAAGATCTTGATATACTATCTTTTTACTACATATGGTACGGAACGAGATATTTTTAGGTGTGTAATGTCGAACATTAGATTTCTGTGCATTATTTATTGCCTGCGATTTGATATCCTTACTAACAGGGCAATAAGAAAGGAGAGTGACGAATTAGCAGCTCTGTCGTACATATTCAAAGAATTTGTCTGTAATTATCAAGCTGTTTATAACGTATCAGAGAGCGCTACTGTAGATGAAATACATGGCATTCAGAGGTTGGTCATACTTGATTATTTACATGCCTAGTAAGCCATCTAAGTACGGACTCAAGATAATGTATTTGTGTAATGAATCAAATGGCTATTTCTATAATGGTTATATTTATTAAGGAGGAGGATCAGATAGCGAAACTTTAGTTTTTGTAAGACTTACAGTTTGCTCTGTTATGTTTTTTTAGTTTATTTCTTATCAAAGTGCATGAAGAAATGTCATGCACTTTAATTTATATCGATAATAAAACACTAAATATATTGAAATTTCATACATTTTTTTTAAATTTATTATAGACCCTACTCTAACTACTAACATATGATTATGTAATTGTCAATATTTGTCCCAATTTTTCATCACAGTTTATATCTAAACATGGCGGCCTGTGAGGCTGCACCTCAGTAGTGTTGCGAAAAATGCACGTCAATAATTAAAGGTTAAAGAAACTATGAAAAAACCTATATATATATATATATATATATATATATATATATATATATATATATATATATATATATATATATATATATATATAGCGTATTGTTTTAGCGAACGACATAAGAAATAGTAATAAGATAGGGAAAATGTATAGTGAATTGTGATTATTACACTAAACGATGTTTCTGTGCAAAATTAAATTAAAGTAATTTAGAGAATTGATGGCCGGTTTTCTCCCGAAAAGGAAAAGGCATTAATCAAATGAATTTCGCTTGGTTTAAATTGAATTTGCATGAAAAGAAGTTGATCGCAAACTACGTATACGTATGCAATCCAGAAAAGGTATATTTATTTGGTTTGCTTGGCGGAAAAATTATTCTGAAGGATATTTGCGGCGAAATTGGATTAGCCAAGAAGTAATTGCGTTTTATTTCGAAAATAAATAGATGAATGTGTTCGTAAATAAAATTTAAAGTACGGGTCATTTCTACATAATTTACTTTTTTGGGGGGAAAACGTCCTATATAATTTTTTTTTATTGGAATTATACCAAAACTGACCAAAAAATTTATAAGCAAAATTAGGTTCAATTTTCAAAGTTTATTTTATTTTTCAATACAATCCCTCATAATTTAATTCTCTTTGTCGAACGCTTCGCTAATAATTTTATCCTGAATATTTAAATCAAACTGAAAATCTACTCACTGAAAGAAATGATTCAAGTTAATCCACATGTCCTGGCTATGGAGATGCGTGGTTATCGCTTTCACTGGGTAGTTCCTCTTATAGCCCACCCTAAGTTGAGTATAACACACCCAAAAGCGATATTGCCAAGTTTAATTTCAATAAGAAGACCTGAAGAGAGTTGCAGAATAGGCCTGCTAAAAATAGACCTATATATATATATATATATATATATATATATATATATATATATATATATATATATATATATATATATATATATATATATATATATATATATATATATAGATATAGATATATATATATATATATATATATATATAGATATATATAGATATAGATATATATATATATATATATATATATATATATATATATATATATATATATATAGATATATATATATAGATATATATATATATATATATATATATATATATATATATATATATATATATATATATATATTATTATTATTATTCACGTATGGGCCCTGGTAGACCACGCGAAGTACAATTAGAGGCGTTTGTTTTTGTTAGCGTTCCTTTGAGCCCATACTAATTTCATTCTTTCGCTATGACCTTTTTTCCTTTCGTCAGACCAAGTTGTTCCAGTCTTCCTACATTTTTCTCTCTGGCCAACCTTCCAAACGTTAACCTTGTGTCTGAAACAACCTCTATCCTGAATTTCACTTTGTGTAATATTTGCTGATCTTAGGTCCTCTTTAATTGCCGCAATCCATTTAATTATTTCTACTTTAGCTCTACTTCTATTTTCATAAAATTCGACTATTTGTCTAGTTAGCCTACTCGGATTCATCCGTTTGATGTGTCCGTAAAACTTAAGTCTTCTTTTTCTCATATCGCTATGTATATCTGTATATTGTTTGATTTCTTGGTGTTCTCGAAGTCGGTATGTTGTGCTATTTATTTGTTTGGTGCCTAGGATTTTTCTTATGATTTTTCTTTCCTTCTTTTCAATGTCCTCGATGTCCCTCTTTCTATTCAAAATGAGCGTTTCTGCAGCATATAGACATTCTGGCTTAATAACCGTGTTGTAATGTCTCAATTTTGTGTTTTTAGATAGGCATTTTTTGTTGTAAATATTTTGTGTAAGTCTCAATGCCGTTTCCATTTTTTGACATCTACCCTTATTGGCCGCTTTTTCCAACCCATTTTCCATGATTATTTCACCCAAATATTTGAACTGAGAGACTCGTCTGATGTTACCATATTTTGTTTTTAGAAATCGTGTTTTTAGTCTGTTGCAGGTCATGTATTGTGTCTTTTCAAAGGATATTTGGAGTCCTACCTTTTCTGCTGTTTCTTTTAGGATTTCAATCTGTTTTTGAGCCGTTAATACATCTTGAGCTAAAATTGCTAGATTATCAGCAAATGCCAGACAATCAATTTTGATGTTGGTTCTCCCCAGTTTAATGGGCTGGTCAATATTCAGTGCCGACTTTTTTTCACGCCACTCCTGTATTACTTTTTCTAGAACACAGTTAAATAAGAGTGGCGAGAGTCCATCCCCTTGTCTAACACCAGTTTTAATTTCGAAGGGTTCTGAGATGTCACCCATGAATTTAACTTTTGACCTCGTGTTAGTTAACGTTGCTTTAATAATTGCCAGCGTTTTCAGATCTAGTCCTTGTTCTTTCAAGATTCGGAATAAAAATTCGCGGTCAATAGAATCATATGCTTTTTTGAATCCACAAATGTACCTACGAGATTTTTATTGTACAGTTTTTGATGTCTTAGAATCAACTTTAGATTCAGGATCTGTTCAGGGCAGGATCTGCCCGGTCGAAAACCTGCCTGATATTCACCAATGTTCGGTTCTAACTTTCCCTGTGCTCTGTCTAGTAGACATTGAGATACAATCTTGTAACAAACTGGGAGAAGAGATATTCCTCTATAGTTGTTTACATCCGTTCTATCTCCTCTCTTATGTAGTGGATGGATTAGAGCATCTTTCCAGTCTTTCGGAATCCGTTCGGTTCGCCAAACTTCTTGTAGAATTTTGGTTATTTCCTTGATTGTACCTGGACCAGCGGATTTCAAAAGTTCAGCAGTGATTCCATCTTCACCAGAAGCTTTGTTTTTTTAAGCCGCTTGATTTGCCTAAGTATTTCCTCTTCATTCGGTGGTAATGAATCTGGGTTTGTTTGTTTAGGGTTTAGTGTTGGTAATTTGTTTAAGGGCTCAGGACAGTTTAGTATTTGTTCAAAATATTTCGTAAGTTCTTTGCAATTGTCTTGGTTATTTAGAGCTAGTTGTCCGTTTTCCTTTTGAAAGCATAGGCTCTGCGGTTGACAGCCTGTTAATTTAGTTTTAAATGTTTTGTAAAAGTTTCGGGTGTTATTTTTTTGGAAATCTTTTTCTATTTCATTAAGTTGATTGTTTTCATATTTTCTTTTAGTTTGTCTAATTAGATTCGATGTTTCTTTTCTTACTTCCAAAAAGATATTATAGTTTATTGCTGTTTTTTGACTGTTCCAATCTTTGAATGCTTTACTTCGGCTTAATACTGCTTGCTCGCAAACTTCATCCCACCACGGATGTTTTCTACGTTTTTGTAAAGGGACCAACTTTAAGGCTGTTTTAATAATTTTTTGTTTTAATTCTTGCCAGTTCTGTGCAGGTTGTTTATCAAGTTCTTCTGTTAGGGCTGGTTTTATTTTCGTTGGGTCAAACTTTGGTATTAGCAGCCTCTTTTGAATAAGTTTTCGAGGTTTTAAGCTAAGTTTGATTCTAGTCAAGTAGTGATCCGTGTCTATATTAGCTCCTTTCCCGACTTGAACATTCAAAATCTCTTTATAATTGGGGTACGACATGGCAACATGGTCAATTTGAAATTCACCCATGTACGTGTTTGGGCACCTCCAGGTCTTTTGTTTTGTTATTTTCTTCTTAAAATGGGTTGACATTATTTTTAGATTAAACTGCGAATATAGTTCAACCAATCTTCTACCATTATGGTTAGTCCATTTATGAGCGGGAAACTGCCGAGTGTTTTCCTGTACTTTTTTTCTTTCCCTAGTTGGGCGTTGAAATCACCCAATAGGATTTTTACATGGTTAGAGGGAATTTTAGAGATAGTCTTTTCCAGAATTTCCCAGGACTTATTTACTTTTTCAGGATTAGATTTATTTTCTTCGTTAACTGGGAGGTGTGCATTGATTAATGTATAGTTTTTGTTAGCACACTTGAGGGATAGTGTCATAAGTCGATTATTTACTGGCTGGACATTTGTTATAGAACCAAGAATGTTTCTTGAGACAGCGAAAGCAACACCGAGATGTAGTGTATTTTTGAGTATTCTTTTGTCCGTTTTACTTTTATATATATATATATATATATATATATATATATATATATATATATATATATATATATATATATTATTTTTTTATTTATTGGGATTTTCGGTCAGTGTAAATAAGTTTTAGTTTTTTATTGTTTTATTTACGTTTCGATTCTACAACGAACCATCATCAGAATACTTCTAAAACAAAAATTACTTTTATATAAAAAAAAATACAAACTTACATTTAAAAACCTACCAATATCAATTAAACAATTAATTTTTGGAATTTTTTAAGTAATATGTGTGAATTTTTTATAAAATTTTTAAATGACATATTTGACTTTTGACATATTTAACAATTATTCCACCTTTTTTGTTTTTTATTATAACCTAATTGTTTTGAATTTTTTATGTGGAATGAGATTAGATGCAAAAATTAAAAAAATTATGAAAATTTACTATTTAATAATGTTATTATATATACAACTTAAATTATCTGTTTCATTTCTGAAATTAATGGTATTATTTGTTTTTTTATATAAATCATTTCCTTTATATTGTTTTTCAAAATCTAAGATTTTTATGTTCTTAAAATTAAAGTTATGTTCATTGTCTATAGAATGATTTGAAAGTGCAGTGATGTTTGGTTCTAAGTTTCTAATGCTTTTTTTGTGTTCATTAATTCTGTTTTTTAAATATTGTTTCGTTCGGCCAATATATGAGCTTGGGCAGTTTAAGCAATCAATTTTGCAAATTAAATTTGTTTGTTCCATTTTGGGTGTTTGTGGTTTTAATTTTGTAAATATTTGTTTAGTGTTATTATTGGGTATTTCTGCTATATTTATATTATATGGTTTAAGAACTTTTTTTATTTTATTATTTATTTCTGGGATGTATGGTAAAGGTATGTAATTTTCATTTTTAGTTTTATTTTTTATGTTATTATTGTTATATATTCTATGTATTCTATTTTTAATTACCGGTTCGTAATTTTTTTTTTGGTAGTTATTATCTTCTAGTGTTTGTTTGATTTTATTTATATATTTTGGTCTATTGTTTGGATTAGTTAAAATAACAGCTCTATCAATTAAAGAATTAATTACACTTTTTTTATCTTTATTTGGTGTATAGGATTTAAAATTGAGATATCTTCCAGACCATACTGGTTTTGTATACCAATTTGTTTTGATATTGCCATCCTTATCATACGTGATGTTAATATACAAAAAATGTATTGTTTTATTTTTTTCTTCTTCATGAGCTCATTCAAATTTTTTTTTTTTTATAAAAAGTAATTTTTATTTTAGAAGTATTCTGATGTGTTTCATTGTAGAATCGAAACGTAAATAAAACAATAAAAAATTAAAACTTCTTTACACTGACCGAAAATCCCAGTAAATAAAAAAATAATAATACTAAACGGTCACGAAAATATATCATATAATATATATACATATATATATATATATATATATATATATATATATATATATATATATATATATATATATATATATATATATATTATGTATTATATCAATGTAATTATAGTTATAACATTTTATACATACTTTGGTTTAAGACTGTATTAATTGTGAAGTTACACCAAACAAAAGAATTAATTACGAATTGTGAATGTATCATTTTGCGATCGAAATAAACCAATTATGAATATAAATATACTTTCTCACTAAATCTGATAAAGTACAAGTGGAAAGCTTACAAGTTTTACTGAAATTATAATCCGAATTTTAACCCCATCGGAGATTACACTTGGGTTAATTGTATTGATTGGGTTTTAGGTGGATAACTGCCTTTCTACAAATGAATTTTCGATGATTTTAGATAATTTTTGTTATGACTTTATTTTCTAGAAGTATATAAATTTTAATCTTGCACAATGCGAATAAACAATTTCAGTAATGAGTTACCCAAAAAACGAAAACTTTCAGCATATAGCTGAGATGCAACATTGGCATTTTGATGGCACTCTCCATAAATTAACAGCATGTCAACTAATTTACTATTCTCATAAATGTGAATCATTTTATCTTTTCAAAAATCACGACAGAAATCCACGTTAAAACTGAAAATAAAATAGAAAAAATAAAAGGAATGAATGATTCATAAAAAGTGATACACATTAGTTGTCTTCTGTTTATTTTGAATTGGCGGGCGCTCGATTAAGTTTGTTTAAATTATTTTAAGGGCCGGGCTTGAATTTTTTAAAGTTTATTAAAGGCTGTAGCGGCCTAATTTAAGACATATTTAAAAAATTGATTTTGAAAAATGTTTATTTTATCGAGTTTTATTCACTGTTAGAAAAAAGTCTCAATTTAGGAATCACCCTATATATAGCAGAAAGTAAACCTGTATCATTTTATGTATTTTAGATAATTTTTGTTATTACTTTATTTTCTAGGAGTATATAAATTTTAATAGTGCTATATCACTGTCATAGTTGTAACAAGTATTTTATGTTCAAAAAGAATATATACCAAGTGGCAGAAAAAGGCTGTTTGATTTTAATAGCTTTCGGGAAAATATATATACGATCTCAAGGAATAAATGATCTATATAAAGTTTCAAGATTAGAGGTACATAAGCCATAGAGGCTGAGTAGCCACTGGAACTAGCACTTAGCTCGAGTTTGAAGTGGAATCACCAACTTAGAATACCTCTCAAAAAGTTTCACTTTATACAGCCTTAAATTGGCGTGACTAAAGATTCCTTGATTAATAATGATTATTTGATGGTGGTTTTGCCGCTCGAGTTGGATCATCTGGATCTTGTAAGGTACCAGACCAAGATCTTCCAATAAAGCTCAAATTTCTTCGAACAGCGAAGAATTGATAGATTTGGATCTTCATCAACACAGCCAGCAACAACGGAGATATTCTCTTCGAAACGCACAGTTTTTGCCTTGTTTTTGGTTTAACATCGAGCAGCATAAAATGCGTTCGGAATTTATCAATAATTCGGCGAATACATCCCTCGTTTAGGAAGTTATGTGCACAATGAAATTCACAAAGTGATCAATAACTTGGGAGCTCATAACACTGATTTTAATAATAAATTTTGATTTGTAATTGGCAGGCATTGCTCTGATATTAAACATTTTATGATGATTTGCCAGACCTGCGCACAAATTTACAGTTTGTTTAACAGCGATCCCTATCGAAAGTTTGGACACACTAAAAAATCACCCTTTACTTGAAAATTAAACTTCATTTTAAATATTGATGTTTCTCTATATCAACAGAGTTATAAATTACTTCTCTTAGACTGAAAATCCAATCTAAAAAATCGACACACATGTTAACCAAAATTCGATTTGTTCCTTTTAAATTTGATAAATTTTATTCATGGCAAGAAACCTTGTTCATTAAAGTTTAATATAAAATTGTATAAACTCTCCAACGAATAAACCATTCGAACCATTTTAATAAATAAAGTGGGAACTGAAACGGCCATCTTGGCTATAAAAAAAGTCCAGAAATTGTTAACCAAAAGGTGTACAAGCAAAAGATTCATGAAAAAGTTAGCTTAGATGTACTTCTTGAAAGCAATACTATATATATATATATATATATATATATATATATATATATATATATATATATATATATATATATATATATATATATATCACAATATTTTTTCAGGTGTCAATCGGTTCGTCTGAGATTTCAGATTTTTTTTATTCTTGACGATGTTTCGCTAAAATCTCATTTGGCCATTTTCAAGTCTTTGCTCTCTGGGTAGATAACCTCAAAGTAAGTATCAGTTCGAAAAATACTTAAAAATATGACATTAATTTCGTGAAGATATCTAGGATCAAGTACTCAGTTTTTCGCCAAATTAGGAATATAGAAACCAAGTCTCAATTGCGCAATGTCTCAATAGATGTCAAATTTGACACCGTTCACATGCTGGGTTGTTTTTTTTTTCATAAATCAAAACTAATTTCTTAGTACAGATTCCCTATTTTCTATACGTGTTAGAGTTAAGCCAAAAACATCTTCAGTTTCGCTTCAGATTAGGTGATAGGCTCTATCTTCAAATTGCACTATAACGCGTAGGTATAACGCGTAGGCACAGCTGTTGTTTCCTTCGCATTATCCCAGGTTTAATATTTAACAACATGAACTAGCTAATTAAATTCGGTTCAAATTAACAGATACGATATAGTATCGAAATCACTCTTTGTTTACTTAATTGATACATGTTAACAGAATCACCAAATACATAATTCATGTTTCCTAAACATTTTCCATAATTAATTTGGATTAAATATTTGTAAACACAGTTAATATACAAAATGTTGTAAAATTCGTCTTTGAAAAGTACCGTTAAAAGTAATAATATATATATATATATATATATATATATATATATATATATATATATATATATATATATATATATATATATATATATATATATATATATATATGCATTAATAGATTTCTTTGGACATCGTCCAATGAGACAACAATAGCTGAATGTCACATACACCTAACCGCTGGGTTCCACAATCTCATATGGAACACACAGCAACCAGCGTCTTCGCCCAAATGAACATTCTGTTAGGTGCTTGACTGGGGACGAGCCCCACCCATCTCTTCAATTGGAGGATATATCTTTGCCACTTGATGTTCAGGCTCGGCAACGGACCAAAAGTGTGGTTAAGTGCTCAAGTGTGAATAGTAAACGTGTTCGCAATGGGCAAAACAAAACGTAAAACCCTAGATTTGGAGAACAGAAAGAAAAAGAGTTCAGAGAACTCGCCCAAAACCAAAAAGAGTTCGATATTAAATTAGATGAACAAAGTCGAAAGATAAAGCAAATGAGAGAGGCTAGTATTGGGGATAACTACGCCAAGCTCATAGCTGAAGCAAAAGAAATCGTGGACAAGGTGAAAACAGAAAATGCCAGGCTGAGAGCCGCTCTTTCCGCAAAATCTAAAGCTGGAATCTTAATGAAGACGATAAGCACCCAAACTGATTACACAGAAAAGACTGACAGTATCACACAAATATGCTTAGAGACAGAACCACTAACGATCGATGCCCAATTGGACCACGAACCCAAAGTCAAACATCACACAAACGATGAAGGATTCCAACTGTCGTCCTCTCGATCAAGAAAACGAAATAAGAGAAAAAGATCGACCTCTAGGGTAGTGCCGCCTAAGGAGGATCCGAACGTTTCTCTTCCGTCCACGTCGTTTATCGCAAACGAAGAGGTGCCAACAACATCGAAGTCGACTAGAAAGGTAGCAACCTCATCAACTGCTACCCCTGCTAGGCCCAAACCGATTATTCTGAAAGAAAAATCGCCATTTCAAGAGATCATAAAACTCTTGAAGAAATCCAAAACTTGTATCATTCTATGTGGAAAGACGTGATAAGTCGCAACGCCTAACGCCATCCACCGACGAAAATTCGCAGTAGATTTGTGAATTAATTCATATCCTGCGTAATGGTATGATCGCCTTGTAAAGCGAACATGTAGAGTCTTATTATTTTTTTTGCGTTAGGCCAAGGCCTATGTTTTATGAATCTATTTCCACTTGCGAGATTGATGTCCAACTATCTCACCATCTTCTTAGTGATCTCTTTGGTAGTATGGACTCTTGTGGATTATTATCTCTTGCAGCTTTCACTAATATGTTGTTATTCATTCCTGAAATGTGTTGATTCTAATTTCGTCTTCGTACTCATCTCCATCTTATGATGTCCTTGATATTGCATTATTGCATTATGATGTCCTTGATATTGTCTGATGTTGTCATTTGTTATGAGCTTGTTTTGTGTTCCTCACTATGAACGTCCGGATTCTCATTACAGATGTTCTCAGTATTTATTTTATTCTATTCTAGTTCCGATGGTTGAAGTTAATATCTTGCATACCCAGGTAGTGTCTTCGGTTCTAATATTTCATTTTATTATATATCCATATTAAATATTTCAGTGCTCCCCTGACATATAATTAAATATCATTTTATGTTCCATTATTTTCCTATATATCTCGAGTGGCATCTTACAAGTTCTTTAGCAACAGTTTAGACACGTAAATCATTCCTGTTCGTCACTGATTGGCATTAGTTCGTGTAGAATTTCGACCATTATTCCAGTGAAACGTTTTGATTTTGTTTTGATTTTAAATATCAGTGTGGCTATACTTAATGTTTATTCTTTCACTTCTCTATATCTTATGGTATATTCGTCACTGCATCCGCGCCTGCTGCCATTCTGTTCTTTAGTTTGTTTATTGTATTTGATAGTTTTCTGTTCATTTTATTTCTATTTTTCTTTTTAGTTGCGTTATATTATCTCCTTCCCCGTAAATTAAATTTATTTAAAAAAATGTTGTATTGAGATACATCACGGACTGTACAATGAAAAAGTTAGCAGGGTGAATAAATCAGTACTACTTTTGAGTGAATACAGAAATTCCAAGTTGTTGCTTTTCATAATTATTCGTAATAATATAAAACGTGACAGTACACTTTTCAGTCTAGTTAAGGCGCTGCGGAAACTTTTGAAATGATTCCAACTGTTTACGGCAGTAAAGTCTAAACTTTATAACGACAAAGGCAAGACGCTCGACGACTAGGTCCATCAATAATAGGTCCAAATGAAGAATACATCTAAAGATGTCTAAAATTCGCCAAAATGATTGTTGTACGTTTACTAAACTTATCTAAGAGCTAACTAACTTACTGCTATACGCAAATTTACTCTATGTGTATATACTCTACTCATTTTATAATTTTTAAAGTTATTTTATAGACATAAAATGATAAAAATGATTTCTTATTTGTAATATTTTTAAATCAGTGTACATTTCCATACAAGATAGATCAAATTACATTTTACAATGAATAACCTTAACTTGCATTTTAAGCTCCAGCATGCAAGAAACAGCTGTTGTTTCTCCAGCATTGTCATCAAGATGGAAGCTGTTGCAAGTTGAGAAATGAAGTGGATAATAAATTACCAAAACCACAAAAACTGGTATAGCGCCTTTTGCTTCGTTAACATATTAATTCTAATATTGCGACAGTTTAATAATAATGTCCAGGAAGCAGTTGTTATTTTCTTGACATTATTTCAAGTAAAATATTTAATAGAACTAGTAAAATACATTTCCTGTTATTTAATTCTAATACATAAAATAATTATAATTAACTTGGTTTCAACATTGTTAAATATATAGTGTGAGAAATTCATCAATCATTTTGATTATAAAATTATCATAGCTCAAAAAATAGTTTCTGATTATACGAGGGTAGAATGAAAAGTTAGATACTTTTTAAATGTAATCAACAATAATACCCGTCTGGTGAATAAGATGGATTAATCGACATTAATTCTTAGCGCAAATTGGCCAATTTCACTGTTGTAATGCAACAGTAAATTTACTCTATGTGTATAGACTACTCATTTTATAATTTTTTAAATTATTTTATAAACAGAAAAATGATAAAATGATTTCTTATTTGTAATATTTTTAAATCAGTGTATATTTCCATACAAGATGGATCAAATTACATTTTAGAATGAATAAACTTGAACTACTGATACTAAAAGGATTTGAAAATTGGATTCGACTTCTCGGCTATAAAAAGACGAGAAACTGAAGTACACAAAAAATAATTTTCATGGGAAAGTTACTATAGATGGAACTGGAGCCGGTGGAAAACTTAAATAACCATATTATATTTAAGATTTACTGTTTGCGATACGTGTTGGAATCGAGCCAGCAAAATCTTCGACTCCAGTGCAGATTAGGTGTCAGGCTTTATCCTTATATTGCACTTTAAGCTATCACGTGTAAGAAACAGCTGTTGTTTCTCCAGAATTGTCATCGAGAGAAGGTCAGGGAAGCAGATAGGTAGAACAGCTAGTAAAACAATTAAATAACAAAAACATGTAATGTTTAATGAAATACTTCTTGACTAATTTTCACTTTATTTTATTTGTATTTAACGGTTTTCACTGACAAGGTGGCTTCATTAGAATTGATATATTTGGAAATTCAACTCAAAGACTATCTATTGCCTGTAGAAATTCAATAAGGGCGAATGGTTTGGGTCTAGTTGATCACTGAGAAGAGTTTTTGTATATTTTACCTGGTTTTGAATATAACCCACAATATAGCTGATATACCACAGATTTATCTTTTTTGTTTACTTTTGCTTTAGAATTTTTGATTAATCTTCCTAAACTATTGTTTGTTTTAAAAACTACTTGTTTTCGTGTAAGAACTTTTCAATTTTCTCATACGGTCTACAAAAATATGTTAGTGTTTCAAGGCAATTCAATTAATTGCCTTTTTCGTTTCGTGGATACATTTTAGAGAGAGAGAATTTTTATAGAATTTCCTTTTTAAAATATTATCTTTTACCCTTTCCGAGTAAAACATACTATCTGAAGACGCCTCAACGTTTTACACCATAGAAATATTACCTAAAACAAATATTAAAATATACTAGTTAGTAAGCTCTTGAGCGCTTCATACCCGAAGATTTTTCCAAACATTAAATATTAAGGAATAATAAAAATATTCATTTCAATGATACTCTAACTCTAACAAAAAAAATAGCACGATAAAAAACACCGAATAAAGCTGTATACTGTTTAATTTAAAAAATAAGAGATTGGGAGGAGGGGGCAAAACAAAACCTCCACAAGAAAAGCGGAGGTTTTGTTTTGTGAGTCTTTTAGGTACTTTGAAATAGAAAAGCGTTTGCAAGTAAGGATTATTAAAACAACAGTATCATAACAACAGCGTTTTGCTATAGTTTACAATATAGTAAACCCTAAAAACTTTCAGTTCTTCACTACGTATATTTGTTTTTAGTGTCTCCCTAGATTTTTTCTTTCTTCTCTGAGTGTGTTATCAGTCTTTTTATTAGTATTACGTTACAGTCTTTCTGTACTTTGTTTTGGCTTTTCTTTTACTTTACTCGACCGTATCACTTTATCGCTATATTGCGTTTTACTTATTTTTTTTATTATCTTTAGTATCTTTGTCAATTGTAATATCAATTGTAACATTCTCTGCATGTTCCTGAGTTATAAAATGAACTCGTTTGGAGCCCCTTGGACCTACAACTTTCTGCTGATGATGCAATGTAAGTGGACAGCCTTTCTCGGCAATGTTGTACAGACGCTCTGGATGATTGGAGATATCCAGTTCATAAAAAACTGTCTTGAGTGACAGAAAATGTTGCTGAACGATGACCTTTTTTAATTGCTGTGCCCTCGCGGGATTCAAAAATTGAGCCTTTCGAATACAAACATCAGGATTTTGTTTCAAAAAACTCTTAAGCCATCTTTTCCACGCAGTGTTTCTTTTATCATTGAACGTGTTTTCTATTCCATTTTCCCTACAAAATTCATACACTTGCTTTCAAACGAGTTTAGGTCGAAAAGAGATGCCAATTTTAGCGAGCTTATGTATTCTTTTCACTAATTGGTTTTCTTCAGATTCGGTTGCTAGCAAACCAGTAACCTTTTTATTGCTTCCAGATTTTAAAAGATTTCTTAAAGTTCTTTGTGGAATACTGTAGCTTACTGCAGCTGCTCTCTGTGACAATTGCCGGCTTTTAACAGCATCGAGAGCTAGTCAAAGTAAATTCTCTGTCCATGTAGCCCTCTTCTTCTTGACAGGTGGCTCCATTTTAACTGAGGCCGTGTGCAAAAGAATACACAATTGTATGTAAATTACAACTTTTCATTTCAGCATAAAAAAAGAAATGTTAGTTTTAATAGCCGTAGTAAGGTCCGGGCCATCTTAAGTAACCACACTAAGGGCCATCATAGTGTATTTTGCATAGTAACACAAGAAATATCGATTTAAAAAAAAACAATATTTAATGGTACTTACCTCTAAATTGGAGACATATGTAGTTGTTGCAACTCTGCTCAAAAAGAACCGAAACTATCCGTTTTTTGAGAGAAAATTAAAAAAAAATCGGACGATAGAGGTTATAAAACACTGTATAGCCAGCACGTTAATGACATACTGGTCGAAAATTTCAAAATAGCGACGCGCTGACCTTGGCGTAGGGTTGCATTTTTGTCTATGGGTATCAAAACGTCTTCACCTGAAATTTAAATTAATTAAGAATATTCCAAGTAGTTTTTTTTCAATGTGGGCCATGTTAAACACTGGGCTATAATAGGTGCATGTACCTTATATATTTTTCAATATTTTTATTTATGAAACATTTTTTACTGTATTTGAGAGAAAACATTTTAAAAAATATTAAAAATATAAACTGCTTTTCCATACATATGTTATGTGAATTTATCTTTTTTTTTGACAAATTACCAACATCCCTAATTAATTTAATAACTGGTATAACTTTGTTTCTGACACCAGCTTGAAATACCTCATACTCAATATAGTGTCTTACTATTCTTATTTTTATCCTTTGAATAGAAAAATTAATCTTATATCGTCAAATAGTATTTATGCTGATTTAAACACGTGTTATTTTAAATTTCTCAGTTCTGAAGACACACTTAAAAGTGTACAATAATGTTGTACGCGTTGTTTTGACACACCTACCTATTTGTGAAACCAAATGTGTTTTGTTTCTAACACACAATCTGTATCAATCTTGCACATTACACGTGTGGATATGACACGTTATGAACTAAAATTGTATTTTTTAACATTTTAAAAAGAATAAGCACACTTACATGCGTCGAAATAATATGGCTTATAACACGCTTTGACTTGCAGTGTATAATACTGTAGAAAAGTGTTCACTCAAATGTGTCTTTGGTCGACTGTTAATAAAAGCGGCGGCCTTCGAGGTCACGGTCCCTCAAAATGTTTACAATGTCAGCAAATTCACGCAGCGTCAGTCGGCGATTATTTAAAATGATATTGTGGATTTTTGTGAATACTTTTCCGTCCGTAGCGTTGTTCTCAGCATCTGGCGCATTCATCATCTTCAATTGATGCATGAGCGCGTTTAATTCCAGCAGTCCACATTTTACGGTCAAAACAAAGAGAAAAATCCTTTAAAGTAGAATTTAGAAGTATTTAAAGTATGTTGTAACAGCTCGAACTTTCTTTTATCTATTATTTAAAAAATATCACTTGTTTGCTTTACTCCATCGCCACGAACAAGTAACTGAATGCACGCATCTGAAAAAAGCCCTTTAATGCATCACACTTGAAAAATGTCATAGTCGTTTGGCTACACTGCATCAAACCTAGCACTTATCGAATGATCCTTATAAGAAAATTAAAATAATTATATTATTTATTGTCAGAATTCTTCTATGACTGATTCGTGTATAGCAATTGTTATGGAATGATATATACTTTTAAATCACGTTAAGAAGTCATAGTAGGAGTGGTGATAATTTTGCAGCTCTTCCGGAAGACTATTTCAGAGAGAAAATAGAATAATTAGACATGGAGCGTCCACTATTATCTTCATCAGTAAAAAGTTAATAATTTAACTTTTTCTTAAGCGTATCCCTATAATTCTACAATTGTTGGCATTGGAAATGCCTTTTATTTAGATCAGTTAGATCAATAATTTATTTTTTTAACGATATTCCAATCAGAAAGTTTCCAGCTGACCCTGGTATACAAAAAAACTGAAAATTGCGTTCGATATCTTGGCTGTAAAAATACGAGAAATTGTTAAGCTGGAGGTACACAAAGAATAAGTTTCACGTGAAGGTTATTATAGATGGAACTGTAGCCGGTAGAGAACTTAAATAACCACATTATATTTAAGATTTACTGTTTGCGATACGTGTTGGACTCGAGCCAGCAACATCTTCGACTTCGGTGCAGATTAGGTGTCAGGTTTTATCCTTATATTGCACTTTCAGCCATAACGTGTAAGAAACAGCTGTTGTTTCTCCTGCATTGTCATCAAAGTGAAAGGTGTTGAAAGTGGAGAGGTGAAGTGGATAATAAAATACGTAAATAACAAAAACTGGTATAACGCCTTTTGTTTCGTTAAAGTATTCATTTTAACATAGCGTGGCGTCTTTTCTTTCGTGGTTTAATTAAAACGCAGAAAATAATTCACTAGCTCACAGTTGAAGACTGCCTTGACAGATCAGAAACATGAGAATAGAGAAGTCTTACTAGTATATATATATATATATATATATATATATATATATATATATATATATATATATATATATATATATATTATCAAATTTTTGAAGTATAGTTAATACTTTGAAGCATATTAAATAATTAAAGAAATCATATTTATATTTTAACATTATAGCTAAATTTAAGATCCCTATACTAAAATAAACTTGGCAAAGCAGTTTATGGAAAAGATACTTTAGATGTTCCATGGAAATGATGCTTCAGATGAAACTCCAAGTTATAAAAAGCATAACCAACCACTTTAAATTAATGGTTTACCGTGTGCAATACGCGTTGGCCTTGAGCCAGCATCATCTCTGACTCCAGAGCAGATTAGGTATCATACTATAATCTTAACTTCAACTTTAAGCTATAGCACATAAGAAACAGCTGTTGTTTCTCCAGCATTGTCATCAAGATGGCAGCTGTTGCAAGTTGAGAAATGAAGTGGGTAATAAATGACCACAACTACAAAAACTGGTATAGCGCCTTTTACTTCGTTAACATATTAATTTTAATATTGCGACAGTTTAATAATAATGTCTAGGGAACACGTGTTATTTTCTTAGTATTATTTCAAGTATCGTTCCATAAACTCCTTCGGATTGCGATTAAACATATCTGAACTACGCTCTAAAGTAGTTACCAGATTCCGGTTTTGATCCGAAATGAGCAAACGTTCATAGCCTAATGTTCTGCAAGTGTTCGTCCGAGATGTTAGTCATCTCAACAACCTTTCTAACCTTCGCTCTGCTATCAGCCAATACGATATTATGGATTTTGTTGACCATTTCCTCAGTGATGATCTCAACGGGGCGTCATCAGCGCGAAGCGTCGCTCATGCTGTTTCAACACTATCGTACTCAAACTCAGCAAACCACCTATGAACCATAGATCATCAGAGTAATATTTAATCAGTACACCAAATTAGCTTTTTTCCATGATACCAAAAATATACAACATCGAATCTGCTTTCGAAGAATGTCAAAATAAAACTAAATATCGGCTTGTCATCAGTTACAAGAAAAAAGCTACTTTTCAAAAATATAATCATCTTTGCTATCGCACCGCTATCTATCTATTGGAAAAGCCTGTCTTTAGTTTTCCATTTGAATAAGAATTCGATTCCATATTATTTACAGACGGATATTTTAAATAGCAAAATTCTTTGACATATTACATATGACACACACACGCACACACACACATATATATATATATATATATATATATATATATATATATATATATATATATATATATATATATATATATATATATACATGAACATTTTTGTCGGTTGCTTGACCGGGATGGAGCCCCACCCATCCCTTCAACTGGATGGCATATGTTTCGTCTCTCGACCATCAAGAATAGGGAGACCCTATCCACAGCCAACAACGCATATTTTTGCCGTTGGATGGCGTATATATACTGTGTCAGATATTTTTGGGCTACGTTCAATGAGACAACAGCAGCTGGGTGTCATCGTACACCCCATCCAAGAAAAAAAACCCAGCTACTGTTGTCTCATTGGACGCAGTCCAAGAAAATTTGACACAACATACAACAGCCAACAACCAATGTTTTCGCCGACTTTCCGTCGGATGGCGTACATATGCAATGTCAGATTTCTTTGGACTGCGTCTGCATGCGGATAGGGTCTCCCTGTTCTTGATGGGGGAGCACGTATCGGTACCCTAAAGAGTCTAAACATCAAGAGACGAAACAAATGCCCTTCAGTTGAAGGGATCGGTAGGGTTCGTCTCCATTCATCAACCAACAAAAAATGCTCATTAAGGCAGCGACGCAGGTTGTTGTGTGATCCACATGAGATTGTGGAACCCAAAGGTTGGGTGTATGATGACACTCAACTACTGTTGTCTCACTGGACGCAGTCCAAAGAAATCTGACATTGCATATATACGCCATCCGACGGGAAGTCGGCGAAAACATTGGTTGTTGTCTGTGGATAGGGTTTCCCTGTTCTTAATGGGGGAGCATGTGCAGGTACCCTGAATAGTCTAAACATCAAAAGACGAAGCATATGCTGCCCGCCCGCTTTGCTGGACGTAAATTAAACTTTAGTAATAATTCATTTTTTATGATTAAAATTACTTTTAGAATTTCATAGCTCTTACCTATTATTTAACAATTTTTTTTTTAATTTCACAAAGACAAAATTGCTAGGGATTCACAATGATACAATCTCAAATTTCAGAGTATATTTATATTTTACGCCCCCGCAAACTCTCTAGGAGTTGATTCCTATGAACCCTTCTCTTTAGCGAACATATACGACACCTGAAGAACATTTCTTCCAAATTTCAGGTCTGTAGGGTTATTTTTTGTTTTTCTTGCGGTTTCGGTCAATTATAATAATAATATTATTTTTGTTATTTTGTTAACGTTTTGGTTTTTTATAGCTACAATTTTGGAATATATATTATTCCTATACATCGTATACATTTATATTTTAACACATATCTTTTTATAATATCTTAATATACTATATTTACGTTATAACACTAATGATAAATTTTTAGTTGAGATTTTTTTAAATATCTATTTTTTCTTTAGTTTTTAATTGACTTTGACATATTTTATAATTTTATACTTTTCAGTTTATTTTTGTTTAAGCTAACAGTTTCATCAGGTTCTTCGAAAACAATAAAATGTTAATTTATCATTTAATTATGTCATATTATTTTATATACTACTTAATTAATTAATAATTACTGTTAACTTAAAAAAAAGTAAAAATGAAAAATGTATAAAATATGTCAATGTCAAAGTCAAAAAATGTACTAAAAAAATTGCACATCAAAACATTAAAAAAATGAGAAACTATAAAGCTGAAGGTTCACAAAGCAAACAACACAGTTCGTGGACAAATTACTTTAGAAGAAACTAGAAGCGATAGAAAACTTTAATAACCACATTATATTTAAAGATTTACTCTTTGCGATAGGTGTTGGACTTGGGCCAACCACATCTTCGACTTCAATGCAGATTAGGTGTTAGAGTTTACCCTCATATTGCACTTTAAGCTATAACGCGTAGAAAGCAGCTGTTGTGTCCTCGGCATTATCCCAGGTTAAATATTTAGCAGTAAAAGCTGATAATATAAATTTTGTTCAACTAACTATTATGTAAATAATATTTTATTTAGTTTAATAATCCATTAAATACAGGGTGTATACAAACTTCTTGTAATATTCTTCAGAAATAACTTAAGTTCGAACGTCGAAATATTTTGGGAGGTGACCCTTAGGATTAAAACATAAAGAAAAGCTTCTATAAATATATCCCGAAAATTGCTTCTTAAAAGGGCTACAGCCCCTTAAAGTGGGAACTTTGAAGATAGATATTTTCGAAGCGGTTTATTTTAAAGTAGTGAAATTACGCATTAAATTACCGTATACTTCAATAAGTTGGAATGAAAAAACGTTCTTTGTATTAACAATTGAATATTTTAGTCAGGGGCGTCACTTAGGGCGAACTTAATAAACAATGCAACAAAAAAATCAAGGATTATTATATCGCAGGTTTAACATACTGTGGTCTAAGGAAATAGGATAAAAATGAATACATATTGTTTCAGGTATGCATTAAAACATTATTGAAGAATAAGAAGCCTTAAGAAACCTTAAGAAGCTTATCTTTATATATGCTGTCTAAAATATATAGAACGAGGTTAAGAGATTGTTTTCGACGTGGATTATCTCAACAACAGTGCATCGATCAACTCACTTCGACTTTTGGCGATGAAGCACCATTAAAAACCACTGTATATAACTGGTTTAGTAAATTCAATCATGGCCGTAGTTCGCTCACTGACGAATTCGAAGAAGGTCGTCCAAAATCGGTAGTTATGCCTGAAAACATCGATACTGTCCGCGAAGTGATAAAGCGAATCCGTCATGTAATACACCGTGAGATTGGGTCATCCCTGGGTATTAATATAACAAGCATACACAAGACTTTACATGAACATTTGGCAGCGAAAAACATTTGGTTGCGAAAAATTTTGCGTCGAATGGTGCTAAGAAATGCTCAAAAAATACAATCGTGGTGCATCAAAAGTCGTGTATAATATCTACATAGGTGACGAACCTTGGACCTATGCGTATGAGCTTGAAAGTAAACAGCAGTCTGGGACTTCAAAATGAGCCAAACCCAACAAAAGTTGTTCGCGCAAAAAGCACTTTTGGGATAGATATTTGGCTATAGTGCTACTACAGAATCATAGAACGGTCAATTCTGAATGGTACGCAACCATTTATTTGTCAAAAGGCTTTGAAGAAATAAGAAAAAATAACCAGCCAGGAAGGATCATTTTTCACAATGACAATAGGAGCTCTCACACATTGAACCGAACAACTCAATATTTGACCGGTCAAAACATCGAATTGGTGGGTCATCCGCCGTAGTCCTGATATGGCACCCAATGATTTCTTCTTATTCCCGTCCGTGAAGAATAAATTTCCATACCTCAGTCAGAATGGAAAAAGTGCTATGAAAATTGTTCGAGCGTATGCAAAAGTGTATCGATCATCGCGGAGAAAATTTTAAAAAACAATAAAACCATTTTCAATGATATTATTCCGGATACATAAATAGCAACCCTATAATATACATTTCTTGGATGATCTTTGAATATTCTGTTTGGATTGTGTTATAATTTGGTAGACAATCAGTTGTAGTTTGTATTGACAAATCATTATAAAAATGAAAAAATCTTAAAATAAAAGAAATTCAGAAAAATCAACATGTTTAAATATGTTTCCCTCATTGCATGTGCATAATGTATTTACAGGATATCCTTAAAAAAGTGTAGGAATATTCTTCAAACGAAAATAATAACATTTACATTAAATTCGAAGAGATTTACCACCACTCAACATTAAATTACTTTTTATTTTTCTCGACGCGCGTCTTGCTAGTCATGTTAGCAGCATCAGAAGATTTGATATTTAGTTGTAAATATTTTTGGGTTTAGTGTTCCACGCCAAAGATTCCAATAGAAAAATTGAACTTTTCCATTGTAAAGTTGAAATAATGCATCCACGTACCTTATTAGAAACTCTATGGATCTTATATCCTTATGAACATATTTTTAACTAAAAGTCTCCGTCTCAATAGCTACGCATTTACCGAACGGTGTCTTTACTTGAACTGACTCATATAACAAGAAAAGTAAAAATATCGATAAACAATTTTTTGTTAGAAAAAAAGGGTCTCAACCATGACTAGTTCTGACAAAATTCTAATTTTTATTTCTTAAATAAAACGAAAATATTATTTGCCGTTCGTACATGTTGTATACAGGGTACTTTAAAATGTATGAATTTTTATATACCTTCTTAAAATAAAAAAAATATTGAAGACCTCTTAAAGACAATTAATTCGTCTAATAGCAAATAATTAAATGTTACTTGTTTTTATATAAAAATAAAAGTACTAATTTGTTTCGAACTACATACATATGGAAAATACAAAAAAAGAAAAGAACTAATTTGTTTCGAACTACATATGGAAAATAAGACGGTAATAAGTCCAAACTTTTTTTAACATTTTGGAAAATTAACAGCTGTTTTCAGTGAGAACACTGTTTAATGTAGCAGGAAAAGTTTCAAAAAAATTATCATAAGGTAGATGGCTACTACTTTGATTAAGTTCACTTTCCATATACAGTGGGGGAAAAAAGTATTTAAATAAAACCATTTATCTCATTTTCATTATTTTAACTGTCTGAATCTGAATCTGAACTTTAAACTCAACCTAATAGGGTCAATTCTCAATATTTTTCTTTCCGTTAGAGATATTGAAAGAAAGTTATTAGAAAAAGTTGTTTAGAATATTATTTTCATCTCACATATCGAGTTCCATGGCAAAATTCGATTTTTTTTGTATAATTTTGTAATAAACTTGTATTAATGTTGTGTATAGACCAAAATAATAAAAAAATTAAAAATGCGAATTCGGTATGTGGGGTTAAAATAATATTCTGAACAACTTCTTTTAATAATTTTTTTCAATATTTCTAACGTGAAGCAACATATCAAGAATTGACCCTATTTGTAAATTTATAGTAAGCTGGGTTTAAAGTTCAGATTTCAGTTGAGTATCTTAAAAAATGTGACATATCAATCTGTATGACAGTGCAAAAATGCAAATCTATATGCCTTCCAATAGCAAAATTATGAAGGTGTCTTCATCTTAAATGCGTCATATATATATATATATATATATATATATATATATATATATATATATATATATATATATATATATATATATATATATATATATATACATACTGAAGTGAAAGAATTGGAACGTCTCGACTATAAAAAAGACAAAATATTGTAAAGCTGCGCCTCCACAATGCCCAAGTTTAATGGAAAAGTTACTCCACAGAAACTAAGAGCAGTAAAAAACTTGAAAAACCACAATATATTTAAGATTTACTGTTTGCGATAAATATTGGACTCGAGCCAGCTACATATTCGAATGCGCTACAGATTAGGTGTCAGACTTTATCCTTATATTGCACTTAGGAAATAACGCGTAAGAAATAGCTGTTGTTCCTCTAGCGTTGTCGTCGGCATGAAAGGATTTAAAAATGAAGAGGTGATATGTGTAATAAAACTACTAAAAGTGATAAAGCGCCTTTCACTTCGATAACATAGGCGCAGAGTATCCCGCTTTTTTCTCTAACATAGAAGGAATCATGGGGTATTGTTCAAGACATATTGCCATTACAATAATATGCAATTAAAATACTTTAATGCCATCGGATCTCCTGATTTACCTGCACCGGATTGAAGAAAAAAGTTTACATAAATATGGTCCAACCCATACAGTAATACAGTATTCCCATTTGACTGGTGTAATTTAAAGACGAAATAAACATAGAAAAAAATTCGGTCTTCTTCCTTTTAAAATTTGTAAATAACCAAAATGGTAGCTTGACACTTGCCCCACACATTATAGTTATGACACACATTATAGTTATGACACTTGCCCCACAAAAACTAGTTATAAGACTTTTCAGGTGATGTGTATAAAATGACTAGAATATAACTTTCCCCAGAATTAACTTACTTTAAACGAAGTCTCCTCCGACAAATTTTTAGAATAAAATACAAAACAATTTAGCACACACGCTATAGTTAAATTTACATTTAACTACTATAATTTTTTGTTGGGCGGTTTTTTTTTCTATAATGAATGAATCTGAATCAGGGAAAGTATAATTTTTCGGTCATTAGAAAGGTTCGTTTTAAATACTCAGTCCCAAAAATAACCAGAATTGCTCTGTTGTAACGAGGAAAATCGTAGTGCCATCTATTGGTGGAAGTTTAATTTTTGAAATGTCAACCTTTCTTGATAAATGGTTCAAATTTCATGATATTTCATTCACTAGAGGCCAAGCTAGATGTATAGAAACAGTCAAAAACAAGCAAACATTTAAAAAATACATCAAAACGAAAAATACAAGGAAACAATAGTGGGGAACCAGCTAAGAGGATTGTGAAGAACAATTAAATAAAAGTTACAAGAGTAATAGCATGCAATATTGGAGTAAAATTAGAAACATGAATGGAAGAAAAAAGAAAGAACCCAGGGCCATTAGAGATAAGAATATTAAAATAACAATAAGTATTAAAAACAATAACACATACTACGCATCATTACCTGACAAGCTGAATGAAGAAACTGCGTAAAAATGGCCGCTTTTCAAGAAATAGAAAGTTTTGTTTCACCAAAACAACGCACCATCTCACCGTTCAGTGGTCGGCGTTGTAGAAATTCTCGAATTAGTATTCGAATTGATTAACCGTCCCCCGTATTCACCAGATCTAGTCCCCAGAGACTTTTTTATTTTTCCTAGACTCAAAGTTTTGCTCGGAGGGGGGAGATTTTCATCGAATGAGGAAACCATCACATTCGTAAACGAATATATTGCAGAACAAGATATCAACTAATCTCAACTCAACTTTGGACGGATTAACGAGAAAGAATAGAAAGTGTAATAGAATTACAAGGAGACTATATTGAAGAATATACTTGTTTCTGTATTAGGCTAGAAACTTTTCAGGTTACCCATGTAGTAGTAAGTCCAAAACCCCTTTTTGTCAAAAATTAGCATCTTTACTATAGGCTGTTTTTCACGTCTTCTTTCGTTTTAAAAGATTTCCCATTTAAAAATCTTTGTAGTAAGCAGAACAGATGGTGTTATGTCCGGTGAGTAAGCTGAATGGATGAAAACATCCCATTTAAAGCTCAACATTTTTCGCCGAATCCTGAAACAGTAGATGTTGGCGTTAGTGGGTTGGTTGCGTGGAAGAAGCTCAAAGTGGATGGGTCCCTTCCAATCCCACCAAACGCAACCATAATTTTCTTCGGATCAGGGCGTCTTTCGCCGTATTAAAAACTGCCAACCGTAACAACTCCCATAAATTATTTCGTTGCACGTCTTTTTGACACAATCATATTCAGTCCGTCAAGTTTACTAATTGCTCTCTCCTCGAAATTATTCCAGAATGGTGACGACTGAATACATATTAAAAAGTGTCGGTGAGAGGACGCACTTACTGCCGGTTTTATGTCTTCTGTATATTCTCATTCTATACTGACTGTAGCAGTTTGAATATTGTATAAGTATATACTAAAAGAAATTCTGAAATTATTACGACGTAATACGAAAAAGAACTGAAGTTATACAAACTATAAGTTTCTATAGAATAGTTACTTTACAGGAACTGAAAGCAGTAGAAAACTTTAATAACCACATTATATTTAAGATTTACTGTTTGCGATGGGTGTTGGACTTGGGCTTGTAACATTTTCCACTCCGGTGCAGATTAGGTGTCAAGCTTTATCCGTATATTGCACTTTCAACAATTACGTGGAAGAAACAGCTGTTGTTCCTACGATAGTAGGTCATCGAGGTGAAATATTTAAAATATGTTCAGTATGTTGAAACGCTTTAATTAATGTATTGAACTGAAATGCTGCAATACTAACAAATTAATTTTTAAGCAATTCATAATGTACACTATCTCTCACATATCCAATTCAAAAATATATCTATACTCTCTAACTTTCAGTAATAGGAAACCTTAGTTGTTTTCTTACTTATGGTATTTATATATATATATATATATATATATATATATATATATATATATATATATATATATATATATATATATATATATATATATATATATATATATATATTTATAGTTATTACCAACCTATTAAACGATGCGATGTATATTGGACTTGAGCCAGCAAAATGTTTCACTCTAATTCACATTAGGCATCAGGTCTTATCTCTATAATGCATTTAAAGTTATAATGCGTAAAAAGCTGTTGTTTTCGTGGCACTGTCCCAAGTTCAATATTTAGTGGCAAAGACCATAAAAAAAGATTTCATAAGCATAATTAATAGATGCGATAATGTTAACAGGTCCTTCAAATTGAATCTTTTCATTCAATTCGTTGATAAAACACAGATGGCCTTGTGAATGTATCTAGGTCTAGTCTTATTTCTGTAAAAAGTGTAATGAAAGCCGTTTATAAAAATGGAGTCGTACACAATACAACACGTTAAAATTGTTGAATTATTTGAATTATTTAATCAACATGGGCGTTCAGTAAAAAAATGTTTTTAGAAAATTACTTGATATCTACAGTTTGCACATTCGTCCATCTGAAAGCACTATCAAATCGAATTGTTCAAAAATTTCAAAAAAATGGTTCGGTGGAAGATAGAGGAAGAGCAATATATAGTCGTAGTAGTCGTTCACAACAGCATATTGATTTGATACGTGAAAGTGTTGCTGGAGATACAGAAATTTCTATTAATCGACGATCACAACAAATTGGACTCAATAAATTCACAACTTTTACACTTTTACACAATTCACAAATTTTACGAAATGATTTAGCTCTGAAGGCATATAAGGTTCAAATATCATAGGATTTAGTTCCTATTATCATCAAAGCAAATCATTCAAAACGCCACGCATTTGTCAATTGGATCAAAGTACAAACAGATAATTTTTCTCAAAAAATCATCTTTTTAGATTTTTTTGAAATTGGTGATTATGTTAATAAACAAAATTGCCGAATTTGCGTTGAGGAAAATCCACGATTAATTCATGAGAAATCTTTACATCCTAAACGAGTCACTGTTTGGTGCGCATTATGGTCAGGAAGTGTAATTGGGCCGTATTTCTTTCAGAATGCTACTGGTGAAGCTATAACTGTGAATGGTGTTCGATATCGTGAGATAATAATTTGATTTTTGTGGTCCTCTGATGTAGTTGGAACTGGTATTGGTATCAATTCCGTATTCAAAGATTCTTCATCTTCCTCATCCGCATCATCATGAATGTGAACTGAACTCGAAATTGAACTCGAGAAGATACAGAAGAGACAATAGCATCATCATCTAAGTATTCAACACTCACAAGATTGTCATCAACATGGACAAATTGATTGAAATCATTTTCACCACAAGGAATTATCTTGAAAATTGTTTTCATTTTCTTCCTGTTGATTTTTCTTCAGCCAGTCGACTAATGGCAGATCATCGTCTGAATCAAAATCGTTCTCAGCCTTCAGAAAATCGCCGTGTTGAAAACAATTGACAATTGTTTGTTTCGATGCCCTCTGCCATGCAAAATGAATGAAGTATATCGCTTCCAAAAGAAAAATAGTAAAATGTTTTGCATCACTCAATAAAATTTATCATTTTCAAGAAAAAAGCCTGCGATAATAGCTTTTTAAACTATGGATAACACCCTAATCCATAGGGTGTAATTTGGAACTGGTATTTTCAAACAATATTCATTAGTTTATCTATAGTTTATTGATTAAATAATAAACATTTATTATTTTTCATACATGCTTTTATACATATTTGCTTAAAATGGTAATTCTTGTCGTAGCTTTTCAATTGGCAATTTAATAGCTTTGCATTTTTTTTCTTTGCAGTGTTTTTGACCCTTTTTGTAAGGACTTTTTTTCTCTCAAACGATGTGAAGAATAGTTGGTTAAATTTTCGAAAGTAAATGAAATTAAATTAAAAAAATGACTTTCTAAATATTTCATCTATGTTAATTGAAAAAAAAATATATTTAGGAATAAAATGAGTCAACAATCAATTTTACTTTTAAACTGGACATTGAACTCGACATCTTCCAACTAGAAATATAAATCGGAGAAACTATTAAACTGAAAGTACACAAAGCATAATTATCAAAGATAAGTTCGTTGAGATGTAATTGGAAAATTTAAATAGAAATATTTAAAATTTCCTGTTTACGATAGGTACTGGACTTGGGCCAACAACATCTTCAACTCCGGTGCAGATTAGCTGTCAAGCTTTATTCTAATATTTCGCTTTATGTAATAACGCGTAAGAAACAGCTGTTGTTCTTACAGTAAGGTCAACAAGCTAAACGATTTTGAATATGGAAAAGAAAGGTATAAAATAAGTTATATAAACAACAAATACTGGTAAAGTACCTTTGGTTTCGTTATTTTTTTAATTTTCTCTCTCGGATTTGATTAAAGCACTTAAAATAAATTAATTCAAAATTCACATTTTGAGCTTTAAGAATGTACGATAAGAGACACGCTGGTATTATTTATTGAGCAAGTTTAGTCCAATATACACTTCACGATTCATTATTATGTTTATTTACAATTGTCAGTGCTTTATTCACTTTATACCAATACTTTACTCAACTTTGCTCTGAGAGCCGAGCTTGGTAGGTATGTTTCTCTATATCCTTCTATTCCTTGCTTCTTCTCTCCAGCTGCTGATTTTCATTGATTCATGTCATTCTCTATCTCTCATCCACGTTCCTTTTGGTCTCCCTCGTCTCTTTTTCCTTTTTATTGTATGTTATATTAACGTATTTGTTATTCTTCCCTCCAACATTTGTTCCAGTTAGCCTATCTTATTAGCTTAGCTTATTCGTTGGATTCTCATAAGACCCACTATACCTGTTTCTTTATACTACTCCTTTAATTCCTGATTAGTTCTTTTGAACTACTCTCCTTTTGTGTTCTTTTCTCCAAATATCTTTAAGTACATCCGAGCAAATAAATCAAAATAATCGACTGTGGAAACTACAACCAATTATTGACTGCGACAGAAAAAATGCACCTCCTTACCCCGAACACCAGATCTGAGTATAGATGAACAGATAATTCCGTGTACAGGTTCTACTCTTTTACAGTATGTGAAGAATAAACTCAACCCAGTTGGATTAAAAAATTTGGATATTGGGAGCACTGAAACTTTTAGATTTTATATACGAAAAAAAAATTATTGCACCGAAACTATTCTTAGTTCAAGATTATCTTCAAATCTGAAACGCAAACTTTAGACTGACAAAAAGTTGTCCAAAAAAGCGTGGGGAAGCTTTCAATAGTTAATAAGAGAAGATGGAGAATTATCTGTTACTAAATGGTTTGACAACATAGCTGTCTTGATAGCTTCATCCTCCAAGGGTTCTTATGCAATTGTAGGAGTTAGAAGACAGGATAAAACATGTTCTTCCTATATTAAGGTACCCCGTCCTTACACAATTACATGTTACAACAAATCGATGGGAGGTGTCGATCTGTGTGACAGATTTATTGCATATTATAGAATTGCTGCAAAAATAAGGAAGTGGTCCGTTAGATTCTTCTTACATTTCACAGATTACATTACATACTTACATTTCATTATTTCATGCTTACATTTCATTGCAAATTCATGGGTGGAATATCGATTGGACCAAAAGGCTTTAGGAAATAAAAATATAATGGACTTATTGACATTTAAAATATACATAGGAGAATGTCTTGCCGGAGCTGCTTTTGTTCCACACTCGGAGGATGGAGAAAATCAACCTCCAAATAAAGTTCCAAGACCTTCCGGAACCACTTCTTCAGTCAAAGTTAGAAAAAGTGGAAACAAGCATCTTTCCATATGTGCAGTCACTGACAAAAATAAATTTATGAAGTGCAGAAACATCGGGTGCAACGGAAAAACTCGTTTGAAATGTGTTAAATGGAATATTTTTCTGTGTATTAACGCAGAAAGACAGTGTTTTTTTGAGTTTCACAATTAAAACAATTTATTAGTCCTTTTTTGGTAATGATATGTTAATAAAGCATTAGAATTCCAGCAAATCGAAGTTTTTTTAAAATTTTAACAAACTCTATTTTTTAGCCAACATTAACGTCGAACATTAACGTCCTTATCCAACATTAACGTTTTGCACATGGAAAAATTATATTTGAAAATTAAACTTACTATAAGTTACCAAAAAGTATGTCTAAAAGTTATTTTATGACTTTTTTTCCGGGACCGAAGAGCTTATACAACAAATTATTTGTTGAAATACTATATATAGATCTACAGAACTGATCAAAATAAAATATATCATAAATAAGCTTAAGCCTTTAATATTAAAGTAAACTGTCAAATATCAGGTTTGTTTCATGACAAATTTATTTTAGGCAAAAATAAGAGCGATTAAAAAAATAAATAACTAGAGTATATAAAAGAAATAATATTCGGGATGCTTGTTGAACTTGAGCCACCGATATCGCCGACCCCAGTGCCGTTTAGGTGCCAGACCTTATCCTCATACTGCACTTAAGCTATAATACGAAAGGAACAGCTGTTGTTTCCTTGGCATTATCCCAAAGATTTAGTGCCAAGACTTGATAATCGACAAACTACCCGGTATTATGAAAATATTTCAAATATAAACACCATTTTAATTTAAGGACTTTTATGTATCTTATTATTTATAAAAATTCTAGTCAATAATCAACAAAAACCATAGTCATTTTAAAATATCTTTTGAATTCAGACATAACACACAACAAATGTTTAACACTTTTACAATAGATCAATTTACACTACTTTTGGTATAAAAATAAGGAAATGGACCGCGTTACCTTAGCCATAAACCGGACAAGAAAGTGTTAATCTGAAGGTGTACAAAACATAAGTTTTATAGAAAAGTTACTTTAGATAGACCTGGGAGCGATAGAAAACTTTAATAACCACATTATATTTAAGATTTACAGTTTGCGATAGGTGTTGGACTTGAGCCAGGAACATCTTCGACTCTCTTGCAGATTAGGTGTCGAGCTTTATCCTTATATTGCACTTTAAGCAATAACGCGTAAGAAACAGCTGTTGTTCCGGCATTTTCGGCATTTTCCTCGAGGTGAAAGATTGTAAGAGTGGAGACTAGGAGTTTGTAATAAAATACATAAATAACAAAGAGTGGTAAAACGCCTTTTGTTTTCACGTATTCATGTTAAAGTTGCAGCAGTCTTTCTTGATTTTGATTAAAACAGTGAAAATAACTTCTGTATATGAAAATGCCTTAGTACATTTACTTGGTTTTTCAAGAATTTGCTATAATTCAAATACTGCTAGATAATAGACGGTTTTATAAGTATCAAATAAAAAATATATCTATACAATTTCTGGAAAAAAGCAATCTTACTACGACGGTGCATTATAAGAGCGCATGCGCTTAAAGATCACCTTGGAAATTTCAGCCATAGTAGATGCACAATTGTTGTTTAACAGTCATTTATGTCAGTCGATGTTAATATTTTTCTAAAGATCGAAAAAAAACGAATAGAGACTAGAGACGCCGGTGAATATCCTGGAGGGTACACGTGAAAACGTGTAATGGGCGGAACACATTTTTAATCTTGTCGAGGAAGACCCAACAAGAGCTCAAGAAATAATACGGCAAGTTGAACTGAGTCAAAAAAAAGTTTTTACTACATTGCGAGAAAATTAGTTGTAACCATTTCACGTGCAACGACTTCAAATCTTAGAGCCACCTCCAAGATCACCCTAACAAAGTTTACTTCTACGAGTGGCTCTTACACCAACATGAGACGAATCAAAACTTTACCAAAAACATTTTGGTACTGGACGAGGCCTTATTTATCAAAAATGGAATTCACAATTCCCACAATACTCATTTTTACTCAATTAATAATCCTCATGCTTCTAGGCAAACAAGTTTTCGGCATAGATTTTCGACCAATGTGTGGACGGCAATTGTCAACGGTGTTCTTGTTGGGCCTTTTATCTTGCCGGATGGTTTAACGGACGAAAACTATCTCCAATTTTTACAAAATCACTTTTCCGGTCTTCTAGAAAATGTGTCTTTGAATGTCAGGCAGAACATGTGGTTCTTACATGTGGTGAACGCTTTTTACTGTCTTAATGTACTGGTAGAATTTTTTTGTCTTCTGTTTGTCGTATGCTTTCAGCATGTATTGTATTTGTGTTGTAAGACACTACCGTTTTTTTTTCTCTTGCATACACTTTTGGCCTGCCTTCTCAGTCTCTCGTATTTTTATTTTTGTGCTGTTATGTGTATTTGCATGCATTTCAGTCGGGCAGAGTATCGAGTTTCCTCCGCACTTTTTCTATTATAGATTTTATTATTGCCAATCCATCATCTACCGACTCCGCTACTCTTCTATACGTCTTTGGTTTCCCTAACAGCTGCTGGTGTGTCTTTCTAGCGCTTTCATCTGTTCATAATTTTTCAATGTCGTATTTTATTTTGTCTTGATTCCTGTTTCTTTGTTGGTAACATAGATCATTTATCGTATTAAAAAAAGAAAAGGAACCTATATTAAAAGAAACTATAATATTATTGTCATGCGTTTAAAATGAAGCTGCACAATTCAGGCGCCTCCTGAAAGCTTACCTTCGATGATCGTAAAAACTACTGAAAATTTAAATAACAACACAATATTTAAATTTACTATTTGCGATGCGTGTTGGACTTTAGCCAGTGACATCTTCGACCTCAGTGCAGATTAGATGTCACGCCTTATCCCATATTGCACTTTAAACTATAATACGTAGGGAACAGCTGTTGTTTTCTTGGCATTATCCCAAGTTAAATATTTAACCGTAAGAGCTGGTGAAATAGATTTCGTTCAATTAATAGCGACGATATAATGTTGTAAACTTGATGATATAATTGTTAATTATGGAATTAATTATTTTTTTTAATTCTTCAGAATTAATTAACAGAAGCAAAGTCTGGTAAGAAGAAGCAACTGGTAAAGATAACATCCAAAAATATTGCTTAAAAATATATCGGCATGTAAATAAAAGCCCTTCTTATATAGAATTGAGATTTATCGTTTCTAAAAACCTTTTTGGTGTTCAATGATGCTACTTCCAACAAAGATGATAATTTTCGTAATGAAATATGAAATGTGTAAGGAAACCAATCGCACTGGCGTGTGCCTTCGATCTGACAATACTGTTCCGAGACTCTCGAGAAGCCGAGACTCGATTGAAGATGAACATCACAGCAAAATATCTTCAGCTACAAGAAGTTTTTTTTTTCTTAATAAACACTCCGAAGGACATTTACTGATATTACAATCTGATCTAATGTAGATCAATAAGTAATTCTGTTCTAACTTAAATACCTACTTCGAAAACTTAAATCTATGATCTTACTTATTAGAATATCTTAGAGTCTAAGTTAATTACACTAACTTATTTACAATAAATTATTATGTAACGCATAACCCCACTATTCTCTGCTTGGTACTACTCGAAAGACTTCACTCTCTTGAGTCTTCTTACTAGATAAGTTCTTCTTCTTACTAGTTGTTCGTGACTCTGTGCAAATTTGATAACAGGCTAGTCAACAGTGCCCATCTGAAGTCTCGATGGAGATCACTATTTCTAATGTACCATGGCACATTGACTATATTTCTCATTACTTTGCACTGGAATCTTTGGATGATTAGAGTATTACTCTTGGTGGCACAACCCCAGAGCTCTATGCCATAAGTCCATACCGGTTTGAGGATTTGTTTTTACAACAGTATTTTGTAATAAGTAGATAGATTGGAGTGTCTACCAAGTAGCCAATACACTTTCGTACCTTATATCAAGCTCTCCTCTTTTCTTTTTGACGTGGACTTTCCAGCGAAGTTTTGCATCTAATGTGATGCATAGATATTTTACTTAGTTTGCATAGGGGATCTGGGCATTATTTATATTAACTGGAATCTGTTGTTCTCTTTTATTTCTGAAATTGATGCGTACAGGCTTGATCTCGTTCATAGGCAGGCCTTGAACATAGGCAGTGACACTTCGTGATGAGGTTTTCCTGGCTTGGGGATCATAATGATTTCTGCCACTTTCCACATCCCAGGAACGTACCTTAATTTGAATGAGGCATTAAAGAGATGCGTAAGTTGTGTTATGGCTTTCTTTGGAAGTTGATTTAATACTCCTCTAGTGATTAAATCAAAGCCAGGAGCTCTCTTTAGGTCAATGTTTGTTTTTATTTGATTTACTATTTTCTTTGGAGATGTTGGTTTGATGTTTATTTCTTATTGAGGAGGAGTTTCCCAGTTTGGTACGTCCTCTCCTGGGTTTGGTTGGAAGGTACTTTTAAGATGTTCTGCAAACCTGTTCGTGTTTTACATATTGTTTCTAGGTCAACTACCGTCTGCATTCCTGATTGGAGCGTTTTGCAGTTTCGGCCTTTTTATTCTCTTAGTGGCTTTCCAGAGAGAGTAGTCAGTGTTTTTATCATTTGTTAATTCACTTAAATATTCACTAATAGATTAATTTTGTATTCATTCTATTTTTCTTTTTAGCTGCTGAGAGGCACTGTTGAGTTTGGTTTTATATGCTGGAACTCTGATCTGGACTGATCCCATTTCCTCCTAATTTTTAATTCTACATTTCTTTGGCTACTACGCATTCTCTGTAGTTGGCAGGATGCACTTGAATGCACACAGTGAACGCATTTTGGTTGGGCACCTTTTAGCTTTCTACACTCGGCTGTTAGGTATTTACCAGTACACCTCACACATCGACACATCTTGCGCAGTACCTCTGAGTGTGTCCATATGTTTGGCACCCTTTGTATTGAGACACTAGCTTGGATTTCCTAAATGGTAATATTTCTACATATATACCCTTGATTTTGTTAATTCCATAGATTTTCTCAGTGCTTTCGTCATGCTGAAATTCAAGCAAGAACATGTTTAGTGATTGTTTATTTGTGTACTTTAATTTGCGAATAGCAGCAATAGCATAGCCTGGGATCGTCCATAAGAAATTTGTATTGTTTTATCAAACCGTAAACCAACATTTTTACCGAGAGATTTTTGGAAGGCTTCGAGATGGGTCATTCGGGAGAGACAGTCCCTTTATTCAGCAGTTCTTGTCACTTTTTCCTTTTCCCAAGATTGAAAATTTACCTCAACATTCACCTTCTGTTTCCATTCAACTACTTTGAAGGATACAATGTAGAATTGCAATTTTTGATCGAATAAAAAATTATACAAATTAGTTCCATTACTTTATTTACACACCTCGTACATTTAATTCTGTTCTTTAGCATGTTGTACTCTTTAGCAGTCTCTAATTATGCAAACGCTTTAATTAATAGTATTTCAAGTATTATAAGTTTGGTTTTCATGAAATGATGAAACATGAAATATTTTCACACCTTGAATGTTCAAGTCGTGCAAGCTTAAATCAAGCTTTAAATAATGTGTATGTTTATTCATGATTTACTAACTGTAAACTACATACATTGTTTTTTTTCGAACGTTTCAAGAAAACTATTCCAGAAATATAGAATGGATTCTCGACACAGTTTACCATTTATTTGGCTTTACTGACAATGCAAATAGTGAGTATGTACTTCGAAAGCTTTGGAGCTTTTAATACTCTTGAAGCCTCTTAAAACATGACTAAACCACTTTGCGTAGCTGCAATAACTCAATAACTATCTTATTCAAGCAGCTATTAGGCACTATCGGTGGACATGTAATGTACGAGGTAAGTTTTAGGAATATTTTTTCTAACTAACAAAAATGTCTATTCAGCTGGAATAGAAAGAATGTTTCCACGTAGTTTTTTGGTTAATTTAGGAGAGCTGTATTATTTTCGTTTTAACATTCAAGAAACTGAAGCCGTTTTTAACACACTTTTATTAGTTTCATCTGTATCTATGTATGTAACGGAATCTTTGAACGTCCTTTTCACCCACTTCAAAACGTCAGATTAAATTGCAACTTTGCACACTTATCAAAGACCGATGACAATACAATAATTTAATAAGCTCGTCCTATTATCCTGAACAGGATCGTCAGAATCAAGGATTTGCTTTCGGAGAGGGAACCTGAGATACAGATGCAATACCTAACGAAAGCAGTAGGCGCGCAAATTATCCACTCCTGCCACGGTTAGGTAGTGACGAATAAATGATAGTTTAAAAAACTAAAAAAACACGCTTTTATATCAGACTAAACTTTACTGGTAAACCGAACTAAAAAGTAAAAAATAATTTTAGTATAAGGATAAACTGATGAACGAGGAAATTAATGTGTCATTATAAAAAAGCGTGGGGTGCTTTGTACCATATTTTCATACTAACTCTACTTATGGAAACGGTACTGATGGAATATTTAACAACTGATATCGAGCACCCCACGTTTTTTTCACAGTGACACATTATTTTTTAGTTCGCTTTGCCATTAAAGCGTGTTTTATTTTTTTTTTGACTACAATTCATTTAAAATGGTGTAGTACAACACAGAATAATGCGCACAATTTGATGAACTTTACTACGAAAATTTTCGTTCTATAAAAGAAACGAGCGATTTTTTTTTAATGGATACGTAAACAAATAAAATTGCCTTAGTTTGAGGTGATGAAAGATATCTATTTTTAATCCTAAAAAAGATACTTCTTATTTCTTTGGTGCGACATATACATCAAAAAGGTCATTAGCCCGTACTTTTTTTTTATTGTACCAAGAGCGATGAATAAAGGATCAGAGAATAACATTTTCATTTTATTTTTTGATAATCTATCCGCTCTCTAATAAAATCGTGGAAATCTTGTAACACCAACCACTTCAACGCCTAACGTATAAGCGTCGACAGTCGCCTGTCATGATACGTAAAGCCGGAATTATAGGGATCTAGAGCCTTACGTTGGGCAGTCACGCAATAAAAAATTTTGTCACGAAGAAATACATTTCTAAATAGTACAAACTCTCAAAGTAAATACACAAAATACTTTAAAATACACCTGTTAATCAATTTAATGTTTTTTTAAGATCACTCTTGAATGATCCTGTAAATACTTTAATCCCTCATCATGACTTTAATCCCTCATCATGACAATGTCTACTTTAACAGTGAGTGCCTCTGTCAATTGCGCTTCTCAGGGAAAAAATATTGAATTGATGTCCCACTCAACCTGGAAGAAAAATATTTCGTTTCTTCAAATACAAATGTGTATTGATGCAGAACAATAAAGCTATTTGTACTCATTAATTTAGATTTTCTCTTATTGGACGCAGAAACTTTTTCAGTAAGCTACGTATAAATCTAGATTAAATTACTGAGTTGAGATAGGCAGATCATTTCTAAGTTTACAATGAAACTCCTAAAATTTCTAAATGGGTTGTGAGGGGGGTGGGTGGATTAAAGGAGGGGACCTATTTTATTGCATTCCAATATCAGAATAGAAAAAAAATTGAGGATTCTTACTGAAAAGATGAGGGTTCTCGATTAGTTCGAATATGCAATTAAAAATATCCGCTTATAATCTTACTAAATTAAAGGGAATTATTTGTTAACCACTGTTTCCAGGTAGTTTAATTCTTGTTTATATTGGTCAGAGTGGAAAATCCCATAGCTTATTCATCATTAGGTTAATTGTCTCGTAAATTTTAATAAAATAAACAACTACAATTTTAATTTAAACATTGTTTACTGCATTATACCAGGGACATCTAAAAACTACAAGGTGAACGATAAACTGTTAAATTTCCAATCGCTACGTTAATTTCGTTTTATCAGCTATTAGATACGTTGAACTGACTTCAGGTGTACGTTGCTAAGGGCGAAAGAAACTTCGTAATATACAGTAAAAAAGGTTAACTTGAACCAAGAAAAATATATTTTTTATATATATGTATAAGAGTTTCTCATTTTGTTTATTTCAAAACTCGAAAGGAGAAAATATGTTAATTATATTAACATAATTATAAATATGTAATATTTAATGAAATGCTTGAGGACGAACAGGACGCCGTGGATTGCGTCGAACAACGCCTCTAGGTCTATATGTTTGCCGGTGTATATACAGTTATTTCTCCACCTCGAAGCTTCTTTTTCAGTACAGAACTAGTTTCAGACGATATCAATGTACTATGGTTTTATTGAATTGTCGACGAATTTGCCGTTGAGCTGTTACAGTAATTTTTTTGTTTTTGTAATATGTCTTAGCGGTAAACGCACCTTGTGCATCTTTCCACTGATTCATGGTTTATCTCTACTCGAGAGATTTTTGGGAAATTATTTCTTGAGAATCTCCCCATCCTGTATATAATTCTTTATGAACACACTGTAAATCACTTTCTAAGATGACTGATTGGAAGCCTCCCTAAAAGGTATTAGCACTACGATGAAAATAATATCACAAAATTTTAATTGAACTCATAACGGAAACATCCATTAAAAGGATTGGGAAAAACCAGACATTTTCTTTAATATACATCAGGAATAAATTATTAAGTTGGGATAGGAGGATTACTTCTCTGTTTACAATGTATCTCTTAAGATTATTAAGAGGGAAGAAAATCGATGGTCGGGACCTGCTTTATTACATTCCAATTTGAGAACAAAAAAGATTGATTTTTACAACACAGACAAGAAGTTCTCAATTTGTCAGAACATGCTGTTACAAATATTCGTCTGAAATCCTACAAAATGGAATGGAATTATTTGTAAAGCACTGTTTTCCAGATTGTCTGATTTTTGTTAATAATGATCAGAGCCGAGAATTCTTTCTCGTTATTGCTAAATCACTTCATAAATATCAGCAATAAAAACAATTATTATTTTAAAGCAAGCATTGCTCATTTGATTATTACATAATCGAAAAATAAATTCGAAAAACTTCTCTTTGTTACGCAAAGTAAAAACATTTGCATATTCACAACATATTTCATGAAGAAGAAGAAAAAGTAGAAGAAGTATCGGGTATTGTAGCAATAAGTTTTCAATATTTTTGTTGACAAAAAAGTATCAGTTATTTTGGAACAAAGTACATGGCTAGAATGAAAAGTCTGATAATATATAATTGAAATGTTTTTTGATCGAAAATCGATTTATTTTTCAACGTAGTCCAACTTTTCCAACTTTTTATGCCTTTCAAAAAGTACAACTTATGGAACTCTGCAAAATGGTCCTCTGTTTCGGCGATGATCACTTCATTTAATGAGCGTCTTTGCCTTCTGCTACGCAGGTTTGCGAGGTAAAATTCACTGTTTCATCAACAGTTACGAATCGCCATAGAACCTCCTTCAAATTATGCTTACATATAAGTAACACTGCTATGAAGTGATCACTTCATCTCATATTAATCACATATTCATCTTAATCATTCATATTAATCACATATTCATCTTAATCACATATTCATCTCAATGACCTCTCTAACCTCCATTCTGTGATTAACCAACATGTCAAGGATTTTGTTGGCCATTCCCTCAATAGTGATCTCAATTGAGCATCCTAAGCGCAGAGTGTCACTCCTACTAATTCGACCACATTGAAACTCAGTAAACCACTTAGGAACCATAAAATGTAAAGGATCAAAATCCCTATTATATTTTTTCAAGTTTTCTTCAGTTTGCGCGATACTTTTTCCACGCAAAAAATATTGTTTAATCAACTCATGAGATTCGTTTTTTCCATAATAGCAAAAATATTAACATTATCTGCTTCCGAAGACTGTCAAAGGAAAGGAAGCTACTATTCAGAAATGCAATCACATTTTCTATTGCACCGCTATCTATCGGAAAAACATTTTTTCTCACTTTTCTCTTGAGACATGTCCAGCTTCATAGTCATATCTTGAACTAAAGCGATTATTAAAACCGCTTCTTTGATTTTTTTCTTTGACATTTCTGTGCATATGCACCATTCATTTGTATGTGTTTTCAAAATTCATTTTGTAACAATTTGAAAAACTTATCGCAGGATATTTCGTAAGCAACATAAAATTTAAGACCAATTTTTACACGACAAATTTAACCATTATGAAAATTACAAAACATTCTTGAACTCGACTAACGTAAACAGCTGCTGTAAACAACCTGATGGACAGATCGCGCCGAAATTCTACGTTAAAATTAAGCACAGTGCTGCCGACGTAAACACATTTTTTTTTCGCTACCTTCATCGGGAAACTTTTAAGTGACAATATTCGGGTACTTTTGCCGCAGAATGTATAGAGTAGCACAAAAAGAACGCCTAATTTTCAAATAAGTGTATTGATGTTCAACATAAAAAAAGGATTAACACCAAAATTATCGGTAATCAATATAGTTTTGATAGGTATGAATTGATTGTGTAATTGGGGAAGATTTTATCGGAAAGATAACGTTCTTCTTGCAGTACACACATGCGGAGGCTTTTCGAACGACGACTGTCGATTAAAGGTGACCTTAAAGAAAAAAACCGCAGCCAAACAAATTTGATGAGCGGGAGGGGAAAGTTTCTTCCAACTACTATAAAGTACAAAAACTACGTTATTTTTGCGCCACCCTGTATACCGTAGTTTTGTAGTTCAACTCAATTAAAGTATTCACTCGAAGGTGTGGGATTAACTTTATCAGTAAAATGACTATTAGTTTATCATGTAAAGCCTGAGGATTCTTACCAAAACGATGAGAGATTTTTGGTTTTTCAAAAAATATACAGTATATTTACTGTATTATATTTAATAATATTATATTTTAATAAAAAAGAAGTAAGGAGAAGTAAGTACCTGACACTATTTTATATACCAGTGATAGAGAGACAGTGAATGAGAGAGCAGACTTTCGCCAAGGTCACACTTGACATTCTCAATGTTTGTCTGAAGACTGAAAGCTGTGGACTTCGACTGCTTCAGCCAGGTTTTTTAGTTAGCCCGGAGGCTCCTACTAGTGTCTAATAAGATTACGACCCTGAGGTGGGCACTTGTTATTTTTGGGGGTCTCTAGCTGACCCGTGAGAAAGCTGTGGAAACCGTCTCGTAATATTTATATTCTTCTGGGCCACAGATTGTGAATGTGCGTACTTCTTATTGATTCTGGTGTTGGCCCCGCCCCCTCGGACGATGTTTGGGGTGTCACAGTAGATGTCAGCTGCTCTCCCGACTGCAGCCGGTGAGCTTCGGTCTGTCGGTTGATTGCTGGTTTCCACGTGTCTAGCAGATTGGGGTCTAATGTATTCTTCCATCCGCAAAACACTACGAACTAACATATATATATATATATATATATATATATATATATATATATATATATATATATATATATATATATATATCATGGAAATCCCAATTAAAAAAGGATTCAACTACTACTTTTCAGTTTGCTTTTTTTTTAAATGATTCACTCAGGCCATTGTTGGTCAAGCAGCTAACAATTTCTATCTGGATGCATCATATTCAACTCCAATGTTTTTATGAACACTCTGTATATCTCCCCAAGACCACTTATTATAAGGTGTCGAGGAAGGGATTAGCATGATAATAAAAACCAAATAGCAAAATTGTATTCGAAATAATCACAGAAACCTCCATTATTGGATTGAGGAAAATCAGAAATTTTATGTAATACACATCAGGAATGAATTATTAAATTGCGATGGGGGAATAAAATCTCTGTTCAATAAATCTTTTTAAATGAATAAAAGTTAAGTGGGTCGAAAGACGGGATTTAGCATATTGCATCACAATTTCAAAACAAATAACTCCAGATGATTCTTACTAAAAAGATTGTTATTAGAAATGTTATTAGAAATTCGCATATCAAATTAAGTGTAAATAGATACTAATCACTGCTTTTCAATTTGATTTTTTCGTCACAACCATCAGAAGATACATGTTTTATACAGTATTAGGTAAATCGTCTTATAAGTATAAAAAAAATGTAATCAGTATAATATTAGAGGAAGATCTGATAAAACCCCAAAATTGGTAAAAGAAAAATAATTGAAGATTAAAAATCAGAGGACTGGTAGACATCCATTATCGGAGATTTATAAAACTGATTAACTCAGTCCATTGTTTGTCAATCAGGTAGCAATTTCTATCTGGATGCATCATACTCAACTCCAATGTTTTTATGAACACTCTGTATCTCTCTTCAATGCCACTGATTAAAAGATGTCGAAGAAGGTATTAGCACGATAATGAAAACCAAATAACAAAATTTTATTCGAATTAATCACGAAACCTCCATTAAAAAGGATTGAGGAAAATCAGAAATTTTCGTTAATACATATTTGGAATAAATTATTAACTTCAGATGGACGGATTATTTCTCAGTTTGAGATTAGTCATAAAATTAGTAAAAGAGAAGTGAGAAACGAAGAGGGGTCGAAAGACGACATTTACTTCATTGCGTTCAAATTTCAAGGCGGATGCTTACTAAAAAGATGTAATTTTCCAAAAATTTGTTAAATTTTGTTTCCCATGCTGAGTTTTAACATACAACACTTTATTCATTCATGTATAAAAGCAATGACGCAAAAATCTGCATTAAAAATCCCCAATCCCAATTTTGGAACAACCAAAGGCGAATCATTCTTAATAAAAAGATAAAAGGTTTCTGATTTGCTGGAATGCGTTATTAAGAATGTTCACGTGAAATTTTGTGGAGAAATTTAATATTTACTGCATCGGTTTTTTTTTTAAATGATGGTTCAGACTACTTACAATTTCTATCTTGATGTACCTACCAAACTTAAATTTGAGTTTTTATAAACGGGTATAGCACGATAATGAAAATGAAATCAAAATTTTATAATCGAATTTACTAAACGACGATCGAAAAGGATCGACTATGTTTATAATATATTTTTTACGATTAGTAAATGGGAAATGAGGGAAAAAGTGTACTATAAAGTATAAATTAGCCTATAAAAAACGAAATTTGAATAGCCTTCTACTGAATTTGTTACCAGTCAAACAACTGTCTATGTTTATTTTGAGGTACCATATTAGATATGAGCATTTTATAAACACTCTGTACAACAAATTCCAAGACGACTCATTAGAAAACATCAAAAAAGGTATTAGCACGACGATGAAAATGATAAAGTAACAAAATTTTAATCGAATGCATAAAGGAAACCTCCATTAAAAAGGATTGAGGAAAATCAGAAATTTTCTTAAATACACATTTGGAATAAATTATTAACTTCAGATGGACGGATTATTTCTCAGTTTGCGATTAGTCCTAAAATTAGTAAAAGAGAAGTGAGAAACGAAGAGGGGTCGAAAGACGACATTTATTTCATTGCGTTCAAATTTCAAGGCGGATGCTTACTAAAAAGATGTCATTTACCAAAAATTTGTTAAATTTTGTTTCCCATGCTGAGTTTTAACATACAACACTTTATTCATCCATGTATAAAAGCAATGACGCAAAAATCTGCATTAAAAATGATTAATAAAAAAATCTTTAAGTAGAAATAGGCGAACTCTGTTCTCTGTCTATTAAAATTAGCAAAGGCAGAGTAAGGAGAGAAGAGAATCGAAAGACGAAACTTACTTTATTGCATCCCAATTTTGGAACAACCAAAGGCGAATCATTCTTAATAAATAGATAAAAGGTTTCTGATTTGCTGGAATGCGTTATTAAGAATGTTCACGTGAAATTTTGTGGAGAAATTTAATATTTGCTGCATCGGTTTTTTTTTTAAATGATGGTTCAGACTACTTACAATTTCTATCTTGATGTACCTACCAAACTTAAATTTGATTTTTTAATAACGGGTATAGCACGATAATGAAAATGAAACCAAAATTTTATAATCGAATTTACTAAACGACGATCGAAAAGGATCGACTATGTTTATAATATATTTTTTACGATTAGTAAATGGGAAATGAGGGAAAAGTGTACTATAAAGTATAAATTAGCCTATAAAAAACGAAATTTGAATAGCCTTCTACTGAATTTGTTACCAGTCAAGCAACTGTCTATCTTTATTTTGAGGTACCATATAAGATATGATCATTTTATAAACACTCTGTACAACAAATTTCAAGACGACTCATTAGAAAACATCAAAAAAGGTATTAGCACGACGATGAAAATGATAAAGTAACAAAATTTTAATCGAATTCATAAAGGAAACCTCCATTAAAAAGGATTGAGGAAAATCAGAAATTTTCTTTAATACACATTTGGAATAAATTATTAAGTTGGGATGGACGGATTACTTCTCTGTTTACAATGAATCTTTCAAAATTAGAAAGGGAGAAGTGTGCAGGGGAAATCGAAGGACCGGGAGAGGAGGCGTAGAATTGATTGCATTTCAATACAAAAAAGGTCACATGGATGCCTTCCAAAAAATAAGATGTTCTTCATTTAATATGCTATTAAAAATATTGCTTGAATAATATGAAATTAAGTAGAATAGTTTTTAAACCACTATTTTCCAGGACGTTTAGTCTTTTTTGTAACGATTGTAGTCAATAATCTTGCTTTCTAATTTCAATTTCAAAAACTCGAATGTATCATATATTATATGTATGTAATATATGTCAGAATAATAATATTGTCAGAATTTTATGACAGCATTGAGGTAAAACAGAAAAAGATTCTATACATTTCTTTGCAAATATTCTAGACAATATTTGAATAAATTTTCCCGTGTTTCAAACAATTGATTCTAAGCTGATAAGAAAACTTTTCGTAAATTCAAATCAGGGCAATAAACTGTCTATGAAAAACCTCAAATTTATTCTTTAACATTTCTTGGTTGCTCAGCACGCCCTGATGAAATACTATTTTTTTTTAATTTTAAATTTGATTGAGTCACTTAATTAGAATATCTCAAAGTGCCGGAACATTGTGATTAGTTCAAAACAAATCTTTGAACAACCTAAAATGTAATGATTGTTTCTGGACTATTATCGAAAAACCGTTATTGAACATGGTGCCAAGGTTTAGGTATGTTTTAACCTAAATTTTAAAATTAAGTAACTAAAACTGATATGTAAAAAGGGATGTATCTGTTTCTAAGCTTCGACTCTTATAACTGATGAACCAGTTATGTCCATTGGGTTCTATTGGAGACAGTCACCTCTCATTGATGACTAGCATTAACGCTCATCAATGTTTCATGGAGAGCATCCTTGTAACGAAGTTTCTGACCTCCTTGTCTACGTATACCTGAAGTCAGTTCATCATATAACGTACACTTTTCCAGACGATAGTCATCCAGCCTAGCCAAATGCCCATCCCAACGCAGACGCCATCTTCTCACGAGAACCTCCATCAGTTCAACAACACAAAACAACGAACAAACAGTTCCATCCACTGTGAACTTCCTTGTTTGATTTTTTATGGTACCATTTGGTACCCATTACCTGCCTTAGAGGACGTTGCTGAGTGCTCTCGATAACTCTCAGATGTTTCCTGCAGCCAACAGTATATATATATATATATATATATATATATATATATATATATATATATATATATATATATGCAAACAAACGACATTCAACATCATACAATCCTGACTTATCACCTCCTGATCTCTTTATATATCCGAACATATTTAAAAAATAGTAAATCCATGATTTGTGTACATATGTACATAAAAATCCAACTAAAGTCATCCAATATTATTATTATTGCATAAGATAGCTCAAAGACAATATTAAATATTAACAGAATGAAAATTCAATATAAAAAACTGTAATCAGGATAAACAATAATTTTCCCATCAGAGAGAATATGTTCCGTTTATGTAAAGAGTGGTATTTTGAATAGGTGTTTGAATAAGACTCTAAATATGCCCGTTTCCCCCCTATATACAAATTAAACAGCTCTAGTTATAATTTACAATGTCTTGACTATAATCTGGAAATTACTAACTTAGGCTAAGCAAATCTTCGTTCCATTAAACATGAGATATCATCTAAGCCTCCTTTTATTCATTAGTTTAGTGCCATATCTTTTATGATGTATGCTGCAGTAAAAAACAGATTTTATTCCATTAGTTTCATAATGTTTTTTTTAATTGGCACACTTAATTCTTGAAGGCGATATTTTTGTGCGCAGAAACTCGTAAAACGAATAAGATTGGTGAGACACATATTTATTGAAAGCGAGGTTATGTCGGTATAAAGTCATCTCATCATTATCCATGATATTATTGTCAAAAATAATTCAATTTGGACCAGATTTTCAGTTCATGCCCTGAGGGACATCAACGTGCTTCTTTTTATACCGCTGAGTGCTGAATTAGAAACACACATTACGTTTACTCAAATGGTCATATAAAATGATGTACACAACGTTTTTGGACACTCGAACTCTTCGGACAATATTTCACAAATTACAATCGGATGCTTTTTCATTTTTTTAACAGCTTTATAAAATAATCACTTGTTTTTCAATGTCTATAGGGAAATTTGACCTGTAAGCCATTATAATTAACTGAATCTGAATCCTAGTTATTTCCTTTTTTGTAAATATACCAGGTGTGTAAATAAAGTGTTGAGATCTGGCAACCCTGTTCGCATTCCTTAAGATGGGAGGCAGGCCAATATTTGATGAATATTCATTAAGAATTTGAACCTAACATAATTTAGAACAAATTGACAGTAATTTCGTGCATCCCTGCGCTATCCAGTTTTGCTTGAGCTACTATGCGACGAAAACTTGTGCAAAACTTTAAGAGGCCTTTAGAAACAATGTTTTTTCAAGGGTCCTGGTGAAGATGAACCTCACAAGGCCTTCAATTGCAAGAAGTGATAAAAATATCCGCAGAATCCAGGATCTTGTTCATTGATTGTCGGTTAACGATCAGAATATTCGGAGAAAAAACGAAGTTGACTTACACGAACGTTCATTAGACTTTGACAAATGGATTGGAAGATAACGAAAATATGCGCCAAATTGGTTCTGAAAATCCTTTCGCAGGATCTCAAGGACAACAGGGGTGAACTATGTTTTGACTTTTTGGAGCGGATTGAAAATTTTCCTCATTTTTGAGCGCACCGTTGCTCGATGGCCAACTTGCTCCTTCAGAAAAATTCTGTCCTCATTTTTATAGCATCGCACGATATCTCCAAAAGTACTTGTACTTAATTGAAGCATTTGAAGCATTGAAGCATTGAAGCAATATTAAATAGCATTAATTATCTCTTTTCAAAACTAATATTTTATTTTAATTTGGTATACGACCCATTTTAAGATGTTGCTTCGACACCAGCCTACCAATTACTATTAGTAGAAAACAAAATTCGAAGATTTCCTTAATTAGATTAATATGATGGATCCAGATTAATTTTTTTGTTTATGCATCCGAATATTTTTGGTGTTCGTTCAATATTTACGTATTCTTCTTAAAATTTTAGAATTAAACCGATGACCTCGGAACGTTGTTTGACAAGAAGTTAAAAGGGAATAAGAACGGTAAAATAGACGGAAAGAAAAATATGTTGGAACTGCTAGAATGATTTTTTAAATAGGGTTTCCGAATAGTTTTGAGATCCACTGTACATTATAATCGTTGTGAGTTTTGTAGTTAAATTAGGCGTGTACATATTAGATACACGATCTGCACAAATAAGGTCATCTATTTCGTGGTTCGGAAAATACAGCCCTGTATTTTGACAACTGTCAAACTTAAATATCATCAAAAGTATGATTTGTTTAGTTTAAGGTTTGCCATTTTACAAAATGGGTCGATTAACCACCCAACAACGCGTTATTGATTGATTAAAGTTTTTACAAAAATGGTGATTCTGCCATAGCCACGTTTCGCGTCTTACGAGCAGAATATGGTCGCCATAATCGTCCTTCTCCGCTACTACTACTACTACTACTACAACGCCTCGTAATTTCTAGATTTGGTGAAAACAATTGGCCACTTGGAGACTGGAGGTCATGCAATTTGAAGCCGTTGGACTTTTTTTGTCGGGCTACGCAAACGATCGTGTTTACGTAGACAATTCTTAAAGTCTTGAGTAGTTGAAAACCAACATTCGTGAAGTCATGTCCGAGTCATGACCTCAAAAGCAATAAAAAGAAAAAATAAAGCCCAAGCAATAAAAATTTTTAAAAAATCTTCAAAATCTCAATTCTTTGTGTGCTTTTTTAAATTTTACTTTCCGAAGCACAAAATAGATAACCCTTTATAAGTTCGTGTGTTCTATCTAACCAGACAGACTATAGCAGGGAGATTTGATTCAAATAATGCATAAAATGGATATGGCAATATTGAGAAATGCCCCTGAGCAATACTTTTAACATTCCAGATTATGAAACTCGAAGAAATTTTGCTACTAAACAACAAATAGCTTTTCTAAACTAGTCGACGTCCGTTACGCTAACCCTGTTAGCATCATCAAAATAATTTGGTGTTTAGTGGTAAATCTCTTCGAGTTTAGTGTTTCACTCTAAAGTTTCGAATAGAAGAATTGTTTTAGATTATTATTGAATTAATTAAATATTCCATAGATGTGTTGATCTAAAATAATTTATTATCGTTTTAGTATTAGTGTTTGCGATATTTTTGAAAGAAATGGTGAAACAATTATGAGTCTATATGATGCTATCTCCCATTTTTTTCTTTCAGCAAATATTCTATATAAAAATTAAGGAAATATTCTAAACCTTCTGAATATAAAAGCTTTTCATCATACCCTCTAAACAGATGTACAAAGAATCCGAAAATTTTACCATGCAACACAAGCAGAATAACTTTTATTAATTTAATGAATTGTGGTTCTTGACATTAGTTTTCAAGTTGAAATTCTGTACTAATTTTGCAAATTTTATTCATTTCGCAATTCTCAAAGGGGTAATTAAACGAGAGGGGTAAAATTTTCTTAATTTCTTAACGTGTTAATGGTTGCCTTCGTTAAATTTTTATTTTTATTAATTAATATAATTTATATTCTTTGTTTTACAGTACTTTACAGCTTATTTAACGATTTTCGTTGGAGTTTATGCAATGATTTATTAATCAAATTGGTCAATATTAATGAGAAGTATATTTAAAAATTTATAAACAATATATATATATATATATATATATATATATATATATATATATATATATATATATATATATATATATATATATATATATATATATATATATATATATATATATATATATATATATATATATATATATATATATATATATATATATATATATATATATATATATATATATATATATATATATATATATATATATATAGGTATCTACAGAGTGCTCGCTAATTAATGATACTCAGCAAAACTGCAGATTTTTTGAGTAAAAATATTGCGATATAGCGATTTAACCTAACTTATACAGGGTGTTAAAGTTATAATTTTATTTTCAATTTTCGTCAATAACTTTCTCAAATAGTATCTTTCTTGAACGAAATTTGATAATGAGGGCTTTGTTAAGGTAAAAACTTCTCGAAAATTTGTATGTAGATTGTAAAGGATACGCGAAAATATTATTTTGTCCACCTTATTTATGTAAAAAAGGTGATTTTTGTGTATGGGAATATGTGAAATCATTAGTGTGTGAGAAAGTAGTGAATACTCGAGCAGAATTATGGCATCAAATTGATAATGTTGTGGAATCGTTTCGAAATTGACAGTTATTATTTAAAATCAGACGGTCGTCCAGTAAACGGGTACTGAAATGTATTGAGGTGAATAGAAATCACTTCAAACATTTTTAGTTGAAAATAAACATATTTCTGTATTAATTCTTCTGGAATTATTTTAAAATTTTCATCATTTCTAAAGACATTTCGTTTGTACTCTCTTTTATAATCCTTATTAGTGTATAATAGTTTTATATTAAGATATTAATTTAAAATTATAATTTGTAAATATATTTTTGGGATATATCAATGATATTTATATTGAAATTTATTGTAATTGTCATTGTATTGTCAGTGTCATTGTAACAAAATTGTTCACTCATTTTCAGATTCACAATCCGGTTACAAAAAGAATTACCACCGACCACCAAGTGACTCTAGATATTTCAATCCCATAATGAATACGCATCAGATGCTAACCTGTCTCCCCTCCAAAGGGGTTACCAATACTCTATACCACCAGTCTCATTATTTTATTTACACACTTCGTATTTTAATATAATGCCAATTGTTAAAATAAACAAAAGCAAACCTTCAGGGTGTGTATTGGAGAATCATCACAGGATATAACTTTGGAAGATGGAAGTGAAATTAAACAATGCAAAAAATACAAATACCTAGGAGTCAGAATAACACAAAATGGGGCTTTGGATAAGGCAATAAAAGACAGAAATACACAAGGGCTAAAGGATATAGCTATGATAAACGGAATAATGTGGAACCAATCAATATCTAATAAATAAACAACCTCTATTATACAACACCATTCTGAAAAATATTGTTACATATGATAATGAAGTATAACAAATAAAGCAAAGTACAAAGATTATCCTACTAACAACCGATATGGATTTCTGGAGACGGTCAGCGAGAAAAGCTAGAAGGGACAAAATACAAAATAAAAAAATTCAATAAATAATTGGTGTTAAAGATACATGCATCAAATATTCGGATATCAAACATACATACATACATCAAAAACAAATAATGGAGAACATTAAAACCAAACAATTAAGATAGTGCGGCGATGTATGAAGAATGCCGGAAGATAGTCTACTAGTAAAGAAATCACGACATGAACACCCCCAAAAGGGAGAAGAAGGGGAAGGCCGAGGAGAAGCTAGAGAGATGGAATCTATGAAAAAATGAAAAAAAAAGGAATTGCCAGAACATCTATGGAAGGACAGAGAAGGATGAAGATTAGGAATCGGAATTCACCGTAGAACTAGGTAAACCGATATGATTATCATGAAACCTTCAGTCTATCCATCGAAATGTGTTGAAAATGCTAAGTGAGACGTTGGCGAAAGGCCTCCCAAATCGTACAGGCCTGAATCATAACGCCCAGCTCCTGCCTCATAGATCATACTGCGGATCTCTCGCCATTGGATGACACTAGATATTTAGTTGTTTTTCATTCCTAGAAAAGTTTCTTTGATTATTATTTGGATGTTGTTCATTTTCATTATTTCACCTTCTATTTGAGTAGATAGTCTGTGATGTTCTTGATGTGGTTTTCTGCCTTTTGGCCACTAGTTCTGATCTTGATGTAGGATATATTGGTTATACCAATTGCGATAAGATCTTTTTGAATATAAAACTTATATATTTTAAAAGAAACTGGCGATAAGACACTGCCTTGCGTTAATCCCATCTGTTAGGTATTTGTTTCTGTTAGTTTCTCTTCTATTTCTACTTTGAAGTATTTTTTGATAGGAATTTACTTTAAATAAACTAAAATATTCTCCTTTCTGATAGATATTTTATTTAATCTGTTAAATACTACCAGTTGTGTAACTATATATCCATTTTGTATAAAGGCTAGATTATATAGCAAAGAAAATGATTTTCTTTGAAAGCAAATAAAAAGGGAAAACCAATAATACCTTATGAGGGTAGAAATATATTTTATTTTAGCGATTATTATACGTTGTTTTGTTTGGGATCTTGCTCGGTGGTTGTTTATTTAGGATTTTGGCCAGCGTTTCCGAAAGGTACAATAAAGCTAATCTCAAAAATGGTTTTCAAATTACTAGCTATTTATCGAGTGAATCATATGCTTGGTAATTTACGGACAAATATTTTTTTGTTATAGTCGTGTCCTATTCAACCGATAGGAAATAATATTTATTTTGATCAACAAAGAAAAAGTTATTAATTTGATTTTACGTTAAAGAAAAATAAAGAAGGTCAAAAAATGTTTTGTATAATTATATTACATCTTTCTGTGACTGCGATTCTTACAAATAAATAGATTTAGTTTTTACTAGAGTGTAACAAAAGTTTTTTCGTGAGCGAGAGCGTTGGAGCGCCACCGCTCCAGCCTTTATCACAGTAAACAATTTTTCAAAGCAAAACACCATATTTTATTTCCATTCAGTTTCTTTCCTTTAACTCATTTTATGATATTATTAAAAATTAAAATCTCCAAATGTAGAAAAACGTCTGTCGACCCATCACACTAAATAATGCGGATAAAAATTCCATCCTCTCGCCACAATTTTTACATCGTTGGTCGGACGTTTACCTCCAGCGACCGTACGCCAGTCTATATATCTCGTCGTTGGTGTTACATGTTTTGTTAGTTGCCAGAATTCGGGGGTTTAACTGCTTTCTAAAACATGTGATTTGGACTTCCCTTGTGACTCAGGGTATCGATAATTAATTTTAAACGCTGATTTGAGTGCGGAGGAGCGTTTGATATGTCTCGCGTCGTGTATTTCATTCGCCTCGCGAATATTTGTTTTGATTTGGGATTTGCTACATGGGTACAAACTGAGTAGTACTTTTTAAATAAAAATAATCAACTTTTAATTGCAAACAGAAAGTTGTCTGATTTAAAATAGCACGGTTTCAATAGCACGAATAGTAAAAAGGGGGAAGGGGAAAGCAAAAAATTTCTTCAGCAGCACTATTTTCTTATACGCCATCTCATTTTAAAAAACCCACGAACCGCCACTGGTTTTTGGGTACTTAGATCTCTATTTTTAGTAACTCTATTTTTCTTCGGCACACCGATGAGCCTTTGAAAGCAAAAAATTCGACACAGACACTTTTTATGTCTTCTTCAGTCCCGAATTTTTTTCTTCGCTGTACGCTGGATGAGGGATAAGCTCAAAATCTAATTCATTAATTTTTGAGGTGGTCATATATGATGTGCATGGCTTTGCTGGAGTAGGACTTTTAGTTTAGTTTAGAAGGACTTATGGTTGACCTAAGCTAGATATTTTTCAGCCAGAATAGCGTGTACTTTTTCAAGTTAAGCTGAGTTAAGTTCTGAATTTATCGCCCTATCATCAGGAACCAACTTAAGGTATATTATTATGACCTAATCTCCCACAATCTTCAAGACATATGTTTCCCTCCGGTAACTGTTTGAACCAAAGCTGAGCCGTGCAGTAGTCCTTCCACAACTCCTGAATTCGATATATTAGGATATCAGCAATCTAAATAACAGTCGGAGAGCCCCATCCAGTTGAAAAAAGTCAGATTGAGTACTGAACTTTGAGGGACACTATTGGATAACTCTTTGTTGACTTTAAGTTTAAAGGATCTGGATGACAGCAAATTGGAAAGAAAGTAAAGGATATTATCTTTAAGGCACCATATATGCAGGCGAGATGATGGAGTGTTACAGTGTATTTCCTGATATTGAAGGATGACCATATAATATTCTCTAGCTCAACAAGGAGATCCATGATGAACTTGCCTAGTCTAAAACCATACCGAAAACTAGATAAGCTAGAACTGGTCTCAAAGAATTTAGGATAATCTTCTGAGAGCTATTTTTTTTCATAAAATTGCATAAGCAGGAGGATAGGGTCAGGAAGGTTGAGGATTTATGGGACAGAAACCCATCACCTGGTCATGACTGATTTTACTTCAGTGAGGGTGAAAGGAAGGTTTATGGCGAGGTGGTGGTTGAGGAGGGGGTTTGTAAGAGTAGAAGAATGTTTCGTAATTGATGTCGTCAAAATTCAGAGATATACGAGCCGAAGGATAAGATACCCTCTGTTTGTCCTCCAATTTTATTGCTTCAATATTTTATTAAACTTCAGATAGAAATAATAATCAAGTGGGGCCATCCCAAGGAAATATAAAACCAATATTCATATTATTTTGTGCAGTAATACAGGATTTATGAGCGAACTCAATTGTTTGAACTAATGTAACTTAACATCTATTCTTCTATGCTTAAAATCTGACACTTAATTTTTAATATTTCAGTAGAATAAACAAACTTGTTTTGAAACACAATCCTTTGAAAACCATGTACTTTATAACTTTTAAGTTCCAGACAGCGTTTACTTTTTTAATAGCTGTATAAAAATGACACAAACCATTTTTTCAAGGTAATATTTCGTTACAAAGTCACACGTTTTTGCCAGATGGAGATATTCCAAACAATCGGTAACAATTCATGTTTAAGCATATTTTTCAAAATAATTTTATACATTCTCGTATAAACCCATCAAATTATATTTTTTAAATGAAAGGCCCTTTTTGGGAAATCTGAAAAGAAAGCTACCATTCCTTTTTCAAGATGAATTTGTCTTTAATGTTCTCCTTTTTTCGTATATATTTAATTTAATCTGCTAAATTCTACTGGATTATATTAAAGAAAAAAATAATTTTTTAAAAAGCAAATAAAACCAATAATCCCGTATGAGGGGAGAAATGTATTTCATTTTTGTAATTATTATATGCTGTTTTGTTCGGAGTCTTGTTCTGTGGGTTTATTTAGAATTTCGGACATCGATTCAATTCAGGTACAATAAGGTTAATCTCAAAAATGGCTTTCCAATTATGTATCTTAATATAGAACGATTTATATGCTCGGTGATTTATGGAGAAGTGAAAAAATACACTGCTTATTCAAGATATTTTACTGGATTAATTTTGCAATTTTTGTATACAGCATGGAAATTTGTAGTATCCATCATGGTATATGTAGTTTTTATTTTGTAGTATCTAACATATCCCCTATAATTCCGTGGAAATTACTCTGTATTCGCGGCATATTTATAGAACGTATACTCCGCATATAAGGAGATTTGACTGTACAAGAATAGACTAAAAGTTCACCCACATGCCATAGCAAAAAATCTGATCACTGTATGATACTTATAATTACCATATATATTGCTTGACGCTCACACATGCTGTTGTAAAAGCAGATTGTTATAAATTGGAAAGAAAAAAAAAGAAAATAGATTTAAAAAATTGCAAGACCATAGTATTTTTTTCTCACATTTTAACATTTCCTTTTGGATGTTACACTTTATATGTCAATAAAATAAATTGATAAAAAATTACTTTTAAAATAAAAATTAAAAAAATTCGAATTATTTTTTCATATTACTAGTAATATCGTGACTCCACACTAAAAAAAACTTTATGTGGAACAAAATAAAAACATGTTGATACCTTGTTGGAATTCAATATATTTCTTCGACTTTTTGTATTTGTAAACAATCAAAATTCTACATATAGCACACGGTGAAATTAAATATTAAAATTGTTTAGAGAAGTATTAAAGTTTTTGTGAAACCTATATGATATATTTTAGTGTTCTTGCATTATATACTCGTATAACGACAGATCCTTAAGATGTATTTTATAAAGAAGTCTTATATGTTCCTTTTTTTAATGCGATCCCTTTCTCAAGAAAACCAAGACAGAAAACACACATTACCTTTTCAAGGAGATCCTGCCTTTAAAGAGATTAAACTGGTTCTTTTCCAGTATAAATAATTTAAGCCATTATATATTGCACAGTGTGTAATTATTTACACATTTTGTAAAAACAAACAAGATAATAATAGAAGAAAACAAATTTCAATTTTCTTATGAAGGCGGGAGCGTATTTCAAATTAACGGTTAGTATATGGTATTTTGTTACGGAGTATGTTTGTGGTTGTTTAGATAGCATTTTAGACAGCAATTTCGTAGAGATATAATAAGTTTAATCTCAGAAATGGTTTTCCAATTATATATATACTTATATTGAGTGAATTACAACGTTCAGTGATGTATAAACAAAACGTCAAGGAATATTGATAATTAACTTTGAGACAGACTATAAATTGGTCATAATGATCAACAAGCCCGTTTAATCTTCACGAATTATGTTGTTTTCTCTGTTTTTCTTCTTCTTTATCCTTTCTTTCCCTTCCTCGATTTCTTTCTTTTTTGCATCTCTCTTTCTTTGCTTCTTCTTTTTCTTTCTTTGCTTTTTTTTGAACTTATGTTTCCTTGTTAGCTCCGGTATTGCTCCACTCTCCCCTATCTATAGAGTTTGACACAAAGTCTATTATTCTCATCATTCTTGTATCCTCTTCAAACGCATCGATTTTTTTCTCGATATTTGTCTACTCCTGTGGTATATTGGGATCTATAAATCCTTCCAATCAATTTTCTTCTTATCACATATCGTACTCAATGTAATCGTTGTGTATTTTTAAATTTTCTCCCCTCCGAGCCTTCATTTTATCTCTTTGTTTCGTTTCTGTTTCACTTCCTCAACCTCTGTAAATTTGGTACCCACATTATTACTTTTTTTTCCATTATTCTCAGATAGTTTTCTCGTTCTATTTATTCTCGTTGTTTCTATCACTAACCATTAAAAACTCGTGGAATCAAGGCTTGTACACTCTAATTTTGGTTTTATTACATAACATTTTATTTTTCATTAATTCTCTACTCATAGTGCATGTTCGATTTAAGTAGTTAAAAACTAGATTCCAACTTACAATGTTTAGCCCTTAAATGATTTTGTGTATATATATTCTCTATTACTATCCTCAAACATATTTTGTTTTTTCTTTATCTATTTACAAAATTTCTATTCGTATTCTCCCCGATGCCCACCATTCAGTAATCTAGAATAAAGTTTTATGGGCAGTTGTTGAAGCTGATCTTTATCAGGCTAGAAAAGAGCTATCGGATAAGTTTAAGTCATCTTGAGACATTTCAAGAATGTTTAAATCAAATAGACAAATTTATCTGAGGAGGTGTATGGGATTCACAGAATCAATCAGAAGAAAACAAAAATAATCGATCAAGCGTTTTCACACAAAAACCTACATTATGATTATTCCAAATCCAAAAGAGAACGGCTCAATTTAAGATAATCCAACACCTACCCCAAAACCTTGAAGGCTTGAACAAAGTTATACTTAATAGGCACCTAAAGACGTAATTCTCTATCAAAACAATACGCGAACGCACTATAATTAGAATGAGAGGTGTTATATTATTTACCTTGCCCGCTGGCTATTGCATCTTCGAATTAGTATTTATTCAGGTAATTCTAGCACTTTTTAATTGAAGTAAAATTACAAAATGTAGAAGAGGTCATAAATAAATGTTCATACCTGTTTCACCAATATCCGCATAAATCCTGGGAATCTAGAGCTGACAACCCATCCACTGTATGCAAGAGGTTATTGTTAGGGAAGGTTGATGCTCAATATGTTACAGAATTATAGCTTTTATCTTTTTTCAGGTTAGCTCCCCTTAACTATCGACGTCTGAAAACTGTTCTGGGTTTTACGCGTGCGATACTTTAAAGCGAATTCTTTATTTGCCAGCAAGCATTGATGATAACTCCGTAAACAAAACAAAAATACAATAATATTAATCTGAAAAGGATATAAGGTGTATTTTATTTAATCTCTTAAATGTCACTAACTTATTTTATGGAGTGAACGCATTATATCCCAGACAAGAAAATGATAGTGTTATAAAGCAAATAAAAAGGGGAAAGCAATAATCTCTTATGAGGGCAGACATATATTTCATTTTAGCGACTATTATACGTTGTTTTGTATGATGCCTTTTTCAGTAGTTGTTTATTTAGGATTTTGGCCAGCAATTTCGTGCAGGTACAATAAGTCTAATCTCTAAAATAGCTTTCCTATTATGTATCTTTATATCGAAAGATTTATATGCTCAGTGATTTATGGACAAGCAAAATAAATTGTTTTTCATGGTTATACATTGAATAAGATACAATAAATTGTATCTTATCAAAATAAAAAATTGAAAATATTAGGACGAATCTTAACATATTATTTAAATTATTTTGTTTTCCATTTTTTATGAAACAAACCTTTGAAATAAATAATTAAAAAAATTCATTTAATTAGACTCCATACGTCGCTAATAAGCTTTATGCGCAATAATTAAAAGTAATTTCTAGAATCCTTTTAAATCCTTTCACGTATTACTGTAGACCTACTTCTTTTACTTTTAGGAAAGCTCAATATTATTTAAGTTATTTAAAAATGCATATATTCAATAATTCCTAAATAAACTGAATAAATACATTGCAGAAATTACTCAGAATTCCCTGTGCATCATAGATTAACATTTTGAGATTGAAATTATGCTAAAATAATTATTAGTTACTTATAATTCAATTCTTTTATTGGGACCTTTGGTATGTAACACGATCGATCATACCATCAAGCATACCATTAAACACCAAATCAGTACTTTATCTTCTTGAGGCACGTTTCGCTAACCATTTTAGCATCACTAGTTTGAATCGTCTTCTGATGATTATGTCAATGAAACAATATTCCATTATTATATAAGTATATCATTTTCATAGCCCCTTTACAGTATAATAAAAATTCTTCTGGTAAAGGAAACGAAAATTCTTCTGGTAAAAGTATAAAATCCGACAAGACATCGCCATTCAGTCACATTAGTAATCAGGCTAGCGTCGTCTACATTGATCATTAGCCAATGTAAAAGCCTTTATAAGAAACTAAATGTTAAGTAAAAACCAACGGTTAATAGCTCATGAAAAATGCTGACTGGAGTTAATTGGAAATAATTCTGAAGCGCATTTATCTAACTTTATATCCAACAGGAAGTTTTAATATAAATAATCCAATTAATAAGAAAAAATTCCGAATAGAAAAACAAAAAGAACAAGAAATAAACAGAACACAAAAAAATCTTATTTCTTAAATCTTTTTGTTATTTAAAATTATGAATTTTATTAAATAATCGTATTATATTACAACGAAAAAAATGATTCTCATATAAAACAAATAAAAAAGAAAAGCAATCATCTCATATGGAGAGCAAGAGAATATTTCATTTTAGCAACTATTATAATTTGTTTTGTTTGGAGCCTTGTTCGGTAGTTGTTTATTTAGGATTTTGGCTAGCAATTCGTTATAGGTACAATAAGTCTAATCTCTAAAATGGCTTTCCGATTATTTATCTTTATATCGAAAGATTTATATCTTTGGTGATTTATGGACAAGCAAAAAAATTGTATACTTTTCACGAACATATATTTGGGATGACATAATTCATATATTATACTCGCCAATCTTAAAAGAAAATATCGTAGTTCACTTACACTGAATGAAGAAACAGGGTTTAAAAACCATCATCTAATGGAATATATATATATATATATATATATATATATATATATATATATATATATATATATATATATATATATATATATATATATTACAGAAATATTTCACCCTTTCTCCACGTGGTGCCACGTGATATATATATATATATATATATATATATATATATATATATATATATATATATATATATATATATATATATCCAACAAGCCTCCTGTTAATAATGTACAAAGTTTTCACTAAGATAATATCTAAAAAATATTAAGAAAACTGAATGACGCACAACCAAGAGAACAAGCAGGATTCATTTGCAGGATAAGCATTTGTCTTAAAAATAAACCTAAAAAAGAGTCAGGTTATGTTCAATAAATTCGCTGAGGAAACAAAAAATTTAGTTTTAGGAAGGGATTTCGAGATTGTGGACCACTTTATAGATCTTGGACAGTGGATGTCAATAGAGAGAGATACCGCCCGAGAGGTGGAACGGCGTGTTAAATGTAGCTGGCAGGTATTTGGCAGGCTCAACATAGTGTTTAAGAGCAGACTCCCACTTTGCCTGAAAAGAAAAGTCTTCGATCAGTCGTCCTATCCGTTATGACATACGGAAGTGAAACCTGGACACTCACATCGCAATCAATTCAAAAACTTCGAGTACCACAGAGGGGAATGGCAAGATGTAGGCTTGATATGTATGGATGACCCGAGTGGCAGAGGAAAGCCCAGGACCGTGAAATTTATTATATATATATATATATATATATATATATATATATATATATATATATATATATATATATATATATACAACGGACTATAGAGCGATAAGCCCAGAAGTTTTGGTTACGAGAAACCACCGCAATATAGTCAATTCCACTAAGTTCATGACGCATTTCGAATATTGGATTGTCGTGCAAAATTTGAACGACAAACATCACAAGATGACAGTGGTTTGATAAGCTACGTGTGCTAGAAAAATTTCTCTTGGTTTTCCAGATTACTGCGTACGTACCTTAGAAAAAATCGAAATCTTGTACTTATTCAGACGGAGATTGAGGTTGTTGTGTTTACCATATGAGATTGTGGAATCTCAGCTTTTGAGGTGTATAACACTTGGCTACTGTAGTCTCATTAAATGTAGTCTAAAGAAGTCTAACACTATACATTGGATTATAAGTACATTGGATTGTTTAATTTTTATGTTGTATGGTAAAAAAGAACCAGTACAAAGTAAATACAACAATAAGGCAAAAGCAAGTATTAATTCATTTTTCAATTTCAATTTTCTATAGAACGAGTCAATAGTGTAACACATCGGTCAATAAGTCCCCGTTCATGTAATTAATGACGTCACTTACGAAAAATCCTGACCAGTGGTCGATTGTGTCAATCTTCAAACGTCATGTGTCAAAATTTCATGACTCTCTATCTACTAGTTGCTGAGTTGTGACGATACTTTTGTTATTTTCAAAATTGAATTTATTTCAAAAAATTAAGCATTGCTTTTCGATGAAGAAAAATACCTTTGAAGCAAAACAATGGCTTGATACCCGGACTTAAATTAAAATTTGTTGTTTCATGCAGTTTTTGGAAAAAAATCTTTCTCTAGTTGTACTATAATTTGTTTGTCAGAAGTATTTACAATATTTTCTAAAAAGTAACGAGGTAGTGAATATGTTACTCGATACATTTTTTAATGGAAAAACTCATCTTGTCAGACGTATGATCTTCGTTTTTGCACCTTCATATCCCAAATATCAAAAATGTATTTTTAATGCATATTCAGGTGTCTGAAGTATATACAGGGTGTGTTCAACGTTGAGTCATTAATTTTAACAGGTTCTAGAAATCTTAAAAATAAATAACTTTAGTAATAATCATTTATATAATGGTCCATTGTGCCCTATCCATCTGTTAGGAAATTCATTATATAAATACTCGTGAACTTCTCGTCTAAAATGTGGTGGATCTCTATCATGTAGAAACCACATATTGTGTCTAACATTTAAAGGAACATCTTGTAATAATTGTGGCAGATTGTTTTGAAGAAAGTCTAAATAATTTTCACCTGTGAGTCGAACTGGAAGAAAGAAAGGCTCAATAAGCATTTAGTACGCCAGCCCAAACATTTATTGAAAATCTATGCGGAAAATAGGTTCTGTTCACAGCATGCGGATTTTCTATTGTCCAAACATGATTGTTGTGGAAATTATTTACTCCATTTTCTTTAAATATGACCTCGTCGGTATCCAAAATAAATTTGGATAAATTTTCATTTCTGTTATACTGATATAAAAGCCACTGACAAAATTCAACTCTTCTAGAATAATCTTCGGGTTGTAATGTTTGTACCCGTTGATAATGGTAGGGCTAAAAGTGTTCTTGTCGTATAGTTTTCCATACTTTACTATGACCATCTTCAACTTGACCTGCTATAGACCTAGTACTCGTTGTTGGCTAGTTTTCGACAATTTTTAAAATTTCTTTTTCAATCTCTACCATTTCACGTGGAAGAGGGTCTGTATCGCCAAGTCTTGTAACTTAATTTACAAACATCCGCAGAACCGGATGATTTGTTAAAGAAAACCTTTCCGCGTACAAACGACATGCCGCACTCCCCGTCAGTTAATACTATGTCCACTAGTTCATTGTTTTCATACCCATTTTAATCGTAGAAAGTACCCAAAAATTAAACACGCACTATTAAGGAATTATTACCACCGGTCAAATCAAAAATTGCACTCAAAACAAATATCGTGCAACAATATAAAAAACAAGTTATATCCAGTATCAGCTGTAAACAAGCACCTTATGTGTTTACAATGCAGTGGTAGAGAATATCAAAAAGTCAGGTCTGTTTTCAAATTTTGGAACTGTTGTTATTTTGCCACTTTTATATATATGACTTTTGGTAAATTTACTTATTTTTACGAGTTCTACAACCTGTTAAAATAAAAGGTCTCAACTTCGAAAACACCCTGTATAAATGAGGCTTCTGAGATCGTATAACTTTCATTATTTATTTGAATGGTTGAAATTTTTTGAAGGATTCCCTTTTTTTATCGAAACCAGGAAAGAAAACATTCATTATCTTTTCAAGAGGATCTTGTTTTTAAAGAGATTAAGATGTTCTCCTTTTTCCAATATATTTAATTTAATCTGTTAAATTTTGCAGACTATGTAATTATTTACCCATTTTGTGGAAAGACCGGATTATAATGCAGAGAAGAAAATAAATTTCTTACAAAACAAATAAAAAGGGGCAACCAATAACCTCTTAGGAGAGTAGAGCATTTATATTGGGTTTTGGCCCAGTGATTTCGCATAGGTTCAGCAAGACTGCTCTTACTTTTTAATTGCTTTCAAATTATCTGTTTTTCTATCTAATGATTTATATGTTTCTAAAAAGTCATTTGAATATGATGTCAGCTCTATCTTGAGTGATTAAAATCAACACAGCAAGTGGAATCATCAAACCAACTCTCTTCGTAGATTATGTCAGTAATGCGGTTACTATGAATAGTCAACGATATCAATCAATAATAAGCAACTTTTGACCAGAATTGGATAGTGCTTGACATATGTTTCCAGCAAGACAATACTACATGTTATTCAGGATTCTCCATTTCGTGGTTCGGAAAATACAGTCCTGTATTTTGACAACTGTCAAACTTAAATGTCATCCAAAGTGTGATTTGTTTTTTAAAGATTTGCCATTTTACAATATGAATCGTTTGACCACCGAACAACGCGTTAGACATTGTTAAAAGTTTTTACAAAAATGATGATTCTGCCGTAGCCACGTTTCACGCCATACGAGCAGAATGTGGTCGCCATAATTGTCTTTCTGAGCGCACAATTTCCAACACAGTCAAGAAATTTGCAAATACTGGGTTTGTTATGAATGTGGTAAGACATGTGCATCGCCGTAACGCTCGATCGATGGAGAATATCTCTGCTGTTAGTGAAAGTGTAGCTGAAGCCTCAAATTTATCGATTCCTCGACGTTCACAATCTGGGGGGTTGTCTCACGGCACATTATGGCGTATTTTGGATTTGGTCTTGCATCTTTATCCTTACAAAGTTCAACTCACGAAAGAATTGAAGCCCGCCGACCATGGAATATGCCGAGTATACGCCGATTGGGTGCTTGAACATTCACCTGATTTTTCAAACAAAATCTTCTTCAAGGATGAGGCTCACTCCTCGCTCGGCCGATACGTAAATAAGCAAAATTGCAATATTTGGGGCTCTGAAAACCCACAAGTGATTATGGAGAGTCCATTGTATCCGCAAAAGGTGACTATTTGGTGCGCGTTATGGTCTGGTGGTGTCATTGGCCCGCATTTCTTCACCTTTTTGCTAGGAAAATTTCATCACTGTGATATTTCACGAAATGCAGATTTTAATTGTCTGCCAATTTATCACGGCAAAATTGTTGTGGAGTTTTCTCATGGAATCGAATTTATACCAGCAACTCACAAACACTTAATAACCTAAAGAACAACATTTAAGTTGCTATTCATGCCACCGGCCCAACAACATCTCGAAAAATCATTAAAGATGTCAATATTCTAATTGATGTCTACAAATATAGTCATGGTGAACATATTACTCCACACCATTTGATATCAGTTCCTCTTACAACTGTCTCTAATACAAGATTTGAACAGTATGAGTGACAGTTGATCTTGTCTAACATCTTGATCTTGATCTAACATCTTGATCTTTAACATAACTTTTTTTCCAATGTTGGAATGAAGAATTATATAATGAACCCGTGGAAAGTATTCAAAAAGCAAGGAAAATTCATCAATGCTACATGTGATGTCTAATGTAACATCTCCTGGCTTCTATGCCCGGTTTCCGGCCTTAAGCTGTCATCAGTTCGATTGGCTGCTTTCCGAACGTTCACCTCACTGTTGGAAACAATCATAATGAATAATCTAAAGCAGAATTAAAATTGTTTTTGGATATTTTTATTTCTGTAAAAATATACTGTATTTTTATTTATATTAATACATATTTTACAATCTTTATGCATTATAAATAATTACAGATGTTTTAGACGTATTTTAGAAAGGGACCTTATATGTTTCTTTTTTAATTCGAAACGTTGAAATTTTAAAGATACCTTTTTATATCAAAATCCGGCGAGAAAACATACATTACTATTTCATAAGGGTTCTTGTCTTTAAGCAGATTAAAATGTGTTCCTTTTTCAAATATATTTAATTTAATCTGTTAAATTCTGCGGACTATGTAACGTTTAGACATTTTGGGAAGCAATCGGATTATATTGCAGAGAAAAACATAACTTTCTTGCATTGGGCATAAATGTATTTCATTTTAGCGATTGTTGTATATTGTATTATTCGGGGTCTTGCTATGTGGCTGTTTACTTAGGATTTTGGCTAGCGAATTCGTACAGGTACAATAAGATTAATCCCAAGTATCGTTTCCCAATTATTTATCTTTATATCGAATGGTGAGATAGGGAAAAAAGTACATTTCTGTTTTACGATGAAGCCCTTGATATAGAGTTATTTTTTATTATTATTTCTATTAGCACACAAAAGAGAAGAGCTCAAAATGTTCCTCATACTATAGGGTTTGCCAATTCGGGTGCTCGAACTTTTCAGTGTATAGCGACCATGTTGGTGAAGCTACAGTTGTCAAATTTGAAGGTTATAGTAAATAATGTTGGACAAATCATCATAGAAAGTTACAGTGTTGAGCAATGCGTGCAAATCAATAAACTTTACTGTCAAAATGTGTTCTCAGTTCAATCTACGTTCCGTGCGCTTCATGATTTTTCCGGTGCATACAATCGTCCTGTTGAGTCGACTATTCGTCGTTTGGTGGACAAATCCGAATCAACTGGTTCGGTAAACAATCAAACAACAATTGACACACGAACCAAAGGTAAACGACCATAGGCAGCAGCAAGCAAAGGGAATGCTTGCTGGGCTCTGGAGCAGTTTGAAGTGGACCCTGATTTCGGACGGAAAATCATCTTCATCGACAAAGCCTATTTTTAAATAAATGGCTATGTCAACAAGGAAAATTGTCGCTTTTTGGGGAGATAACAATCCACATAAAAAGTCACTATTTGCCGTGGCAATTTTTTGTGGCCTAAATTAGAAGATATAGCTCTCAACGACATGTGGTTCTAACAAGATGGCACTACCTGCCATACAGCGCTTGCAACAATGGATGTTCTGCACGACAAATCCGATGGCATGATTATCTCGCCGTCAACTGGCCACCTAGATAGTATAATTTAACGCCATCAGACTTTTTCTTGTGGGGTCATGTTAAATCATGGATCTATGCGAATAGATTCATGCCTTAAAAGTCAACATAACCAATGTCATCAATGATATCGAGCCCAGTTTATGCAGTCGAGTCATCGAAATTTGGACCTCTTATCCAGAGAAGCCATGGCGGTCATTTGGCCGATATCATATGCATAATGTAATCAAATACTCTTTTAAATAAAAAAAAATTTGATATCTGATACACAATTTTATTTACATTTAAAGTTCGAGTGGCTTAAAAGGAAAACCCTATATGATTAGAATAACTGCTGGAAGATAGTAGACCGACAAATCAACATATTTATATTGTTTCAGGTTGCTTGGATACACATAGACAGGCAAATGATTCTAACTATACATCGTCATGTGATCAGCAGAATACCCCGTTTTAGTGTATCACATGACAACGCCAAAACCTGGTTGTTGCACGTCAACAACGTTCACAAAGAAGATCGTGGCTATTATATGTGTCAAGTTAACACGAATCCCATGATTAGCCAAGTGGGTTATTTGCAAGTTGTTGGTAAGTATTCACGATTTATGATAGTAATAATCACGAAACTGTAATTATTGGATCTAAAAAGTATAACGTATGGTCCAACTTGTTAATTTTTTTAAATGAAATTCAAAAAAGGTAGAGCAATTTTAACAAAGTTATTCTTAAAATGTATAAAAATTCTTGGAAATTCATGTTCTGAAGATTAAATTGTCTAATTTTGCTGCAGTTATAGCTTCTATTACTTGCCGAATATTCGTCTTTAGATCTTCCAGAGTTGCGAGACGGTTGCGGCATACTTGACATTTAAGATATCCTCATAAAAAAATCACGGTGATTAAGGTCCGGACTTCGGGGAGGCACTGAATGTCTCCTCTTCGAGAAATCAATTTTCCCAGAAAAAGCGCCTGGAACGACGGGCGGCGAAGCGAGATTGGAAGTATGGCAGGTGGCTCCGTTCTGTTGGAATCAA